>SRLM01000273.1:534213-575030 GCA_015708895.1 Populus ilicifolia
TATATATATATATATATATATCGATCCTTGTAAGAAGGGTGATTAGAAAAAACAAAATTCTGAAACCAAGACTGGTGGAATGTGCATCGAGATAAATTAGCTGCTCATAGTACACATTCCTTTATAATTAAGTAATGTAGTAGGAATTAAATGTGCATCTTCACTGAACAAATTGATGATTCTAGTATAGTTAAAAAATAGTGTAAAATAGTAAAATTTCTGGGTTGATCAGATGACCACTTGACAAGTTGAACAAAAATCTCAACAATCACTATAGACCTTGCATTCATCACATTTGGGAAAATTAATGCCTTGAGTGGTTATGCTTTAATTCTGAATAGCAATTAGGGTTGACTAGTGGACACATGAGGTGGAGATTATTCAAGATACAATGATATTATGAAGTTACTATATATATATATATGCTAGTGTCTACTAGTTTATTGGTAAAAAAATGTACCTGAATTTTTTTTTAAAAAAAATAAAGACAATAGGGAAGAACATAACATATTTTTATTTATTTTTTATTATAAAATATAAAAATTCACTTCCAAAAAATCTCAATTATACAACAATAATCAAATACAACGTGTGAGTTGTGCAAGTACGAATTTAATTAGAAAAACCCAAATACACATTCACATCACATGGTGAGTGCTGTTCTGGGGGTAACAAAAAGAAATGCTCAAAGGGGGAGAGGGAGAGGGTGGCGCTTTGACATTTCTAAAATTAATTGGAGTGAGAGTTGCGCATCACTTGGTATTCAAAAGTTGTCTTTTAATTACCTTTGCCTTTCTAGCTTTTGCCTAGCAATGGAAGGGCAATGAACGATAAGCTTGTTTGCTTGTCGGGGCATGAACAGGCAGCCATGTCTGGATAAACGTGCTTCTAAACTAATTGAGTGTGGTAACCATCACTCTCTTTCTCTCTGCCTCTTCTTAATTTCACTCGTTTTGTTTATTCTTATCCTTTCTGTAGTTACAAACCTTGACTGATATTCTCCAGCATGTCCTCTGCTAAGCATTTTGTTCTATATAAACACAGATGGGATTTGTATTACAACTATATATGGTCAATTATATTCTTATTTTGGCCTAGTCTTGCTAGCTCTTTTGTCTGTTTTTATTTATTCTGATCAACGAGTCAAACTTCGACCACTGAGCAAATCAACTCCTCTCCCCTCAAATTATGAGAAATAAAAAATAAGATAAACATATGAATTTACCCAGATAATTTTACAATAATTTCAAAATGCTTGTGCACGTAGCACTTATATATCAGCTTCCACTGATTAAGTGAATAGAGATTTTGGTATGCTCGAGGGCACCGGGATCGACTTGCCGTAGCTGAATATGTTTGAAGAAGATCAAGTAATGCTTGTTCCAACGCTGGAGAGCTCGTCAAGGATTTTTGGCAGAAGAAGCCTCTGGTGTTCTACTGGGTGTGCAAATGCTCTCATGCGCGCGGGCATTTGTCACACAGTGAATGGCTATATGTGTGCCAAAGCATAGAGATCCAACGATTTAGTTGATTACTTGAGGAGTCCTTTCGTTTTTCTAAATAGGATTATGTTGTCATCGATCCATTTCGAGTCAAAAGGTTGGATCAGTCATGAATAAAGAAATGTGTGCTAGAGTGAGATTTTGATAAAAGAATAGAGAAGGCAGCTTGCCATGTCTTTTTCTCTTCGTACAATGTACCACTACTTGATTTGCAAACCCTATGAATATTCTGATGGCTGGATTCTTTACCATGTAGATATAGACAAATTAATGGTATATATTTACTCGTCAAATTAACTAGTTTTTTGACTTTCTACCAACCATTTGACTGAAGTATTCTTTGCCATATTTACAGATAGACAATTGAAGGTATAATAATTTACGGGTGTATTGGATTAAATAAGGTACTAATTCAGCTGGATGAGATTTTTTTCTCTTTTTTTTGTGTCTTTTAATGTTGTAAGGATGGATAGTTACAACTTAAACATCATATATCAGTTTGAATATTAATATATTGAAATTAATTGTATTTCTGAGATTTGGTCAAAGAGATATTTTTAAAGAGAGTAAGTGATTTAAGGCAATTTTATTTCCCAAACAAGGACTTAACTTAATGCTTGAAATTATTATCCTTTAACCTTTACCATTAATTAGAGCAATAATCTCTCAAATTGTGGTTGTTGAATATTGGATTTGATTGGGAATACTAAGAACCGACTAAACAGGACAAGATGTTACCATATATAGATAGAAAGTTGCAGGATTAATTGTGTTTGATTGCCTTTTAAAAGTTTAAAATATTTTTTAATCTATGCTTAAACTTCAATTTTATTTGATAAAAAAAATAAGATTTTGGCCTTCCCATAATTTTGACTATCGAATGGCCAATTATTATCATTATTATTATTCACTATGTTAATGATGTTTCAAAATGGCTTCTCGACTTGTAAAATTCTTTATATTTTTGTTTGTGTAGAGGTAACAAAAATTTGAATACGAATTGAAATATTGGTAGAAAAGCGGCTCTTTATTGTAATTAATTTAGGCATGCATTTAATTTAATATTATGGTGTAATGTGTTTTTTAAAAACATTTTTTATTTAAAAATATATTAAAATTATTTCTTTAAAAAAATTATTTTTATACAGCGCATTAAAATTATTTAAAAGACATTAATTTTATGCATTTTAAAAAAATATATATTTTAAAAAAACTTCTACCTCACTTTAGTAATAGTACAGTCCACAAGTGAAGTTGCCTCCTGCACAATAAATACGAGAAAAATGAAAAGAGGGAGCAATCTTTTAACGAATAATATCTTATTTGGATGTTAAGGGCTAAATGATTCATATCATAAAGTGTATTCTAATCAAATAAATCATGGGTGAAAAGCGGACAAAACCATTTTTGATGGCAAATGCAATTTTGATCAAACCATCCATGAAGAACTGGAACCATCTCTTCGAAAATTGTGAAAAAAAATATTTCCCTATATATAGTTATTGCTTGGACTCGGTAAACGAACGACCGCAACTATAATGGTTCTAGCTTAATGAACATCGCATGAACACTTGCAATCATAAAGTTCAAATTAATATTTGTTTCTATCTCCTAAATTATCAAAAAGAAGTCAATTATATGTATATTTGACTTCAAATTTTGAAGCTAAAACGCTAATTACAAGCTATGATGAACTGTTGCAATAAGAAGACTCTTTAAAATGCATGCAATTGGATGCATGGATTAAACTATGGCATAAACAAATCGTCAATAGTTGCTTTAAAAAAAATGGCAATCAAGTGACCTAGTCCATGCGGATCAAGCTGACTCCACACATGGCTAACATGAGTGCACGCTGGCTCCCTCTCTTGCTGCCACGCTGCCCAGCAATCGCCTAAAGAAGAAATGATGAGTGAGGTTTTGATGGCCAGAAACCAAACAAGGAGACTGATGCAAGAATCCATATAATGGTTTGTGATGCAATCATCCACGTAAAATGTTAAGTGATGATGGCCACTAGCTGATCGTAACACAGTCTTAATTCCACTTTCATCCTGTAATGTTGGACCTGGACCATTGATACCGATGCGGTGATGAAGAAAGTTCTTGGACGAGTCATGATCATGATGAAATACATATGGTTGAGAGCATGAGCTGAGGTTTATTAATTATGGACAGAGTCCAAATATCATTTTGAGCCATAATTTTGCAGTCAAATCCCAATGCTCTTGGTGAATTGTATACCATGCTACCATTCAAGCAAAGTTCTTAAACGTAATAGATTAACTCGGGACAAGTTTTAAATCATTAATCAGGTGGGTTGATTCAAATATATCCAGGAAAAATAAACATAATACCATTCTTTTTTAAAAAAAATTCAACTAGTTATGATCAGTTTGTCTAAATTAACTGGATTGAAGATCAATTCAGATTTTTCATCAAATCATATCATGTGTCAGTTCTTTTTCTATGAAGTTTTAGGTAGATAGGTCATTTATTTTCAGATTTTGCAAAGTTCTCAGGAAGATTTCTTATCCAACTTCCTTTCAATTCAAACCTTAGATTAGATTGATAACAGAGTGTTCAAACTTTAGGGGATTGAAACTCTTGATGAGTTCTATCTTGAGGTCATGATCAATTGGGATTTAGGAAATATAATTAGCTCTAAACCCCCTTGTATCCAAAGAGATACTAAGGGCTACAACCTTTTCCTG
Source organism: Populus ilicifolia (assembly GCA_015708895.1). Taxonomy (NCBI): domain Eukaryota; kingdom Viridiplantae; phylum Streptophyta; class Magnoliopsida; order Malpighiales; family Salicaceae; genus Populus; species Populus ilicifolia. The sequence goes on from SRLM01000273.1 coordinate 538,430, forward strand.
CACGAAAGAGTTTCGGTGGTGCATGCTATCGAAGATATTTGACTTTTGGATATCACCTTTTTATCTTTCTATAGACGGCTAAATTATAACTTTGACTTCATTCTTCATAAACAAACAAACAAATAAATGTGTGTGTATTTATTTGAAAAAGAAAAAAGAGAGGTTCTTCTCCACACGATGTTAACAAGGAAAAGAGATGGCAAGAACACTTTCAGTCTTGCTTCTGGAAACCTCATTCATATATTGAATATTGTTTAAAACCAATTTGTAATAATTATGAAAAAGAAAAATTGAATCCGTAACACCTTTAAAACATAATTAATTATTTGATAAATATAATAAAATTGAGGGATTTTGTGTACTAATTATAGGATCGAGGAGAAAGGAGAAACAATATATATAAAATGAATCAAATCACATTTGATTAGGAGTATAGGGATTGTTTTTCAAACTTTAAAGTAAAGGATCTGGTTTGATCAAATTCACAAAATAGAGGGACCCTGCATGATTTTTAACCTAAGGTCTCGATACATATTTCATTATTAATGTGAAAACCATCAACCATATCACACAAGTAATAATGTGCAACCGACGACAACACCCTTTTCTTTTAACGCGTATGAATTGTCGCTTTGCTTGATTTCGAAAGGCATGGAGGGAAAAACATCCGTTTGCACGTGGCTGCTTTCGCCTGTAAACATTGACCATTCCCCTTCTATCAAGCAAAAGAAATAAAATCTAAGAAGAAAAGGGCATGAATTAAGCTAGCTAGCTAGCTAGCTTACTTGTGTCTATTTAGCAAGACGGTGCAATGGGGGCCGGGCGGTACTTGTGTTTCACCTGCAAAAAACTAAGAACAATGTTTTTATCGTGATGCATGCAACCTGCAATGCAGGACTGCGTTGCCCAACAGTGCTTTGGCTAGCTATATAACTTCGAGTGTGTGTGGGACTTGACCTACCGCACTTGCAAAAATGGAGAATCCGATGGAGTCACGGCTTAAAACTGGAACTCTTCAAGACAACATAGAGCCTCCAAACCGACTTGACTCATTTCACCATGCTTGCATGCCCACCATGGCCTGTGTAGTTGGTCCCATTTGAAAGACTTTCGATCAAAGGCAGTGGAAGGAAAAAAACGAGAGGCTCTCTTCTTTTTGGTTCAAGAGAAGTAGCAAGCGTGATGGGGACCTCCAAGTAAGTGGCATTACTAAGATCCCACTAGCTATTAGTGCTTTTAGAAATCCAGACCTCCCTTGAAATAGTGATTTTTTAAAATATATTTCTTGTAATATGATGAGCTAATTAAAGAAATGAAATAAATGGGTGTGTTGAGCATGAGAGGGAGACATGGTATGGTCTCTCATTCATCGCAAATGGAGGGGTGATGTTCCACTTTTGATAGACATTCCTCGAAGATAACGGTCCCAAAATGAAAAAACCCTAAAATACTAGAGAAAACATCTTATATATGTAGATCATCATGATGATGATGCTCTCCAAATAACCCTTCGCACTATCGATGAACTATCCTCACGTGTGTAATCATCATTGTACGTACATGGTAGACCAAATTTTTTATCATATCCACGTGCATTTGGGCCAGGCCCACTACAGAATCCTCAATTTCTTGGCCCTTTTGTTTTTCCGAGAGAAATTACAAGGGGTAAAGTAAAGAAAAAGAAGGGTGTAAACTCCAAATCTCCCAAATCCCAAGAGAAAGTAAAAGGGGGTTAAATTTTTACATCGGGGGAGAAATCATGAGGCTAAAATGTGGGGTAGATTTTGAATTGTGGAGCAGAGTAATGGCATACACGATAGTTGATTTGACATAATAAAAGGTGGGGAATGTCCCTTTTCTATGCTAAATTTACTATTTACTAACTTCAGCTAGAAAATGGAGCCATTGATTTAAGGCCAGGGATTTTTTATTTTTTTTATTTTTTTAGGTGTTCTCTTATGGTACTGAAGTACCAATATTAAAAATAATATTGTTTTAATGTATTTTTAATTAAAAATATTTTTTAAAAACATATTATATCGCATTATCAAATAGTGTATGGTTAATTACGAGGTACACCTCAAAGGGCCTTAAACTAGCTAAAATAAAAGAGACTATTTGGTTGTTTGTTTTTGGTTTCTACTTTATAGTAGCATTTGGTTATTATTTTATAATATAAAAATAATATAAAAGACAAAAACAGTATCTCCGTGTTATTTATATTTTAAAAATATATAAAATTATTTGAAAAACAAATAAAAACTTTTTCAAGCCAGCACCAAATCTTATAAATAGGCTATTGAACCACAAAGATTAAATTATTTTTTAGTTGAATTGTTTACATGAATGGAGCCGATCTGGCAGCCCATCTTTTCACTGGCTTGAGTTACAACCGACCCACTTCTCTCCACCCACACAAAGTCTCGTCGGGTCAAAAGCAAATAAATACTCGCTGGACAGACATCTCTACAGTCTACATCATGTGTGCCTGTACATGTACACATTCTTTGAGCTCTAATATTTCTTAAGAATATGTATGTATATATATATATATAGGCCTTTTTTTAGCATACTCTTGTAGTTTAAAAAATTATAAATGCAAATCAAAAACTTTATGTAGTGTATATAATTAAATGAATTGATAACTATATATGTTAATATAAAAAAATTAATTAAAAATAACTAAAAGTAAAATAAAAAAATTAAAAGATAAGTATAAATAGATATTTAATCTCACAAGACATAATGTTTATCAAATTATGTCTTCTAAATTTATTTATTAAAATATTTTTTATTTAATCGTACAAAATACATATATATTAAATTAATTGAACATGATAGAAGGGGGAAAAAATCATACAAAGTTGCACATATTATAAATATTATCTAAAATAAATATTGTTTATTTTTAAAAATAAAATTTATCTTTGATAAAAAAAATTCCAGCCCTATTTTTTGATAAAAAAAATTTACACATCATCTATCATCCACGAACTAAAATTCCAGCCATCATTAAAATGGCTGAAAAAACAGGACAATGCCTTTTTTGCCATAAAACCTTAAATTTTAAGTCATTTAAAAAAAAATTCAAATATCTTTAAAACACCTATAAATCAACTTATTAATCCAAAAACCCCAAAATAATAAAAAGAAACCGAGTTATATTTATCTTCTTTAATTTAAATATATTTTTTAGACAATATTTATGCATCAAATGACATGGAAACCAAAAATATCCATTTTAATGGTTAAAAATAACATGGACGATAACTTGTATTTTTTTAACCAGAAACTGAAAAATAACACAAGTAACTCTTTATACTATATGAAATTTTTTAAAATTTAAAAAATCTAAATTATATAAATCATGTTATTTTTTACAAGTTCAAAAATCTAAGTGTATTTTTTAGAAAATCTCTACATGCCACCCATGTTTTGCATCATTTTCTTTTGGGTCACTCTTCTTGCAATTTCACTCCTAGGTAAGAAATAAAAAGCAATTAGCTTTTAATTAGAATCATATATTGCACAAAATAAAATTTTAATAACTAAAATAAATTATTAAAAAATATTCACCGAGTCTATAGTGTTTAGTAAGTACCTGAACAGTGTCATCTACAATAAAATTTAAAAAAAAAAACCACCTATTTTACTGTTTTCTAGGTTCAAAGTCGTCTAATTTAGTTGTACCCTTTTACTTCGGCCTGAAGATTTAAATCCAATAATCAAATACTGGTATATTTTATTGCAAGAGCTTCGGCAAAAGTTGCCTAGACAAGGAGAACGCAGACAAGCACCCCTCGTTATCCTTTCCCAAACAATGATCAAGCAAGACATTACGTACGGAAGGACTCACATCACAGGAGAATAATGGGTTTGGTGGGGTTTTTTTGAATCCTCACAACTAGCTCTCCATTATCTAAAACTTACTATGACTCGTCACCCCAACTCCTCAGTCCACGAAAAGCCTGTCTTTTTTTCTGGAGGTTTCATGCTTGATAGTCTACAAATATCATTTTACACAAGTTATTCAAACTAGAATTTGAACCCAAGACCTCTCAATGTCTTCAGTCAAGTGCTTACCATTTGTGGTGGCGAATCGGAAGACTATAATAATATTTGTAGGAATAGTAATAATAATAATATTTACTAGCAAACATCAATCAATGAATCATGTTTAGTGTATTGCAGATGAGTTATGACCCAATTGAGCCATCAATGTCACTTCTCCAATGGAGAGAGCAATGATGCTATCATTGCCGGACTCTTTTTTTGACATTTGGCATGTTTGGAACTCGAGTAAATGGCTTATGGTCACTCCTATTTAAAGGAACCGTGCATACAAAAATGTAGGCTTTCCATGTTCACGTACTCATCACAATCCAGAATAGCATTCAGTTTTCAGTACATCAACCAACTCATAAATGCAAGAAAGCATGTGAAGCATAGAGTGAACAAATGTATCAGATGCGATTGCTGAAATGAATTGAATTCAATATTTATAAGGCGAATCACAACTTTCAAGAGTTTCTTTTTCTTTCTTTGTTTTTCCTTTTGTGGAAGGAAACTCAGCTTTGCCAGATAAAAACTATTGATACAATCCATAAAAGAAAATGACGTAATTTTGTTTCATGTCAAAGCAAGGAATTGGAGTGAATCAGTAAAGAATCCATAGCCTCAGAAACATGCCCACCTATGAATTTGGATTCTGCAAAACCTTTTTGGGAAAGATACAAATTTCATCATCTCCCACTGAGTCATGAAAGCATTGGTTTAAGAATTTGAAACAGCCCATACATGGAACAATTTCCTTGATGAAAAAACTTGCTCCCCCTAGAACCAACTACCTAAGTATTTATCTTTGGAAAATTTATGGAGCAAAGTTCAGGAATCAACAAGCAAGACACATTTCAGACAGCTTTCTAACCTCCCTACTTAAAGTTCAGGGCAACATCCCCGCTCATCTGAATGGATGAAGAATTGTGTTAGGCAGAAACAAAAAAAAAAGTATGCTTGAAATTAGAAAAGCATTCAAACTTACAGATTTTGCGACTTCTTTAGCTTTATCGTCATTAAAACCTAGAGTTTCCAATATATTCTGACCTGCAGATTCTTTTTCTGACCATATCCCCAGAAGTATATGAGTCGTGGTAATTTCTCCACTATCACCTGCAATTCACAAAACAATAAGATGATAATGGTAATTAAACACACATGCATAGACAAATCACGATAATTGTTTATGAGATTTCAAATCAAACCATAAATTTTGCTATTTGCAGTTGCTAGCCATGTTTAGATTCAAGTTCAATCTGTAGGAGAAAAAAGTTTCAGACCACATACTATCTGATTTACCCTAACAAATATTTATCTGATTGAATTTTTACATTAAATGTAGTCAATTTGTCATTCAAAGGTATAGCATACAACATAGACTTTTGTCTCCTAATAAAACACAACGGTGATGAGCACATCCTATATAAGGGAAAAACAGCATTCATTATATACTTCTGAATTTCAATTTTCCATGAGAAAGCTCCATTTTTGCTTACTTGACAGTCCATATTTCCAGACAGTCCATATTTCCAGTGGACTCCTACACTGCATCTCGAATTGACAAGTGACAACAGAAGAATACATGATGCATGTACTACTTGAATCACCGACAGTAAACTCACAAAAACTCATGACGACTCTTCAACGTTGTAAAGAAAAAAGAAAAGGGGAAAGGGGTGGATAAGATAATGAACACCAAAACAACATTTAAAAGGATGTCACAATGAGTCAAGAACAAAGAGCTTAAAATCAGTTAAGAACAGAATACAAAATAAAAGCTCCTGCAGTAAATAATCAGGAGAATGTCATGCCAGTCAGTAAGTAAAAGGAAATGTTAAAACTCTTGGTGGGATTAAGAAGAAACTTGAGTGATGCAATTTTACCCTTGAGAGATTGAAACTTAACATGAAGCATGCACAAGCAGGTAACCTCCATCTCTTACTAAGTCTATCCCACAGTCCTTAAATCTTATTTTTATTTACATCCGAGATGGGCTCACAGACTTGCAATCTTGAACTAACATAACTTTGTACAAGCAGGTAACCTCCAATTATTATCATGAAAGGACTTGATTAAAAATAGTACTAACATAATTGAACAACATCAAGCTCCAAAAGGTATCATATAAAACATCAAGTCAAGTAGCATGATACAAAGTGGCCAACGATCTCATCCTTAAATGCTCAAAATAACTTTGTACATCACTCGTATTTAAACTCGTATTGCCCAATTGCAGTTTCTGCATCTAATCGCATTACATAGACAATGGTAGATCAAACACAAGCGAATTTTATACAAGAAACCTAATGAATTAATCAAATTAACTTGCAAACACATACACAAAATAGAATAAGATATGCCAAGTGTCAGATGTTATAGATGTTAAAAATCACCTGACTTTAGTTTCTCCTCAATAGCCCAATCAAGTGCTCTTTGAGCCTGTTCAGTCAATGGAGGATGCTCAGGGCTAAAAAAATACATTTCAGATTTCCCAAGTAAGTCCACAGTTTCTTCTCTGACTTTGAAAAAAGTAATCCCGTTAGCCCTCAAAAACTTTGCAGCTGGACTTGTCCCTGCAACCAAACATAAAACTTCAATAAACCACCCAAAACTAAACAGAAGCAACACTCTAAAAATGCATAAAAATTCACTGACCCTCGATCAAAATCCCCATTAAAAGGGCTTCAGTTCCTGTATTGGGATACTTCAGCTTCCTCGCCTCCAATTCTCCTAACCCAAATGACCTTATTGCTCTTGCTGACCATCTAAAATCACTCACAAAAACAAACATTCCCATAATCAAAAGCCGCCGCCACTCAAGTTTCATATAAAAAGAAATCAAGAATCTATAAATCTCACTGTTTCTTATCAAAATTAAGGAAAAGTGACTAACTTTGGCATCTTCTGAGATGTATATTTCCTGCAAGAACCAACAAACACTAATCAAGACCCGTTTTTCAAAATCAAGGAATAAAAGGACCCAGAAGAAAAAAAAATTTACTTAGTGGGTAGAGTAGATAAAACTGTGAAAATTGTTGAGGGGTTATTGCACTTAAGAGCTACATTTCTCAACTTTGAGTATGAAACCAATAGCTTGTTGCCACAAAAGGAGCTTGAAGGGAGTGATAGTGAAGAGTTGTTGGGTTTTTCATTGCAAAACTGAGAAGTGGAAATTGAAATTGGGAGAATTGAGAGAGTGTTAGTGGCCATTGAAGACAACCCAAATGTGGGTTTTGATCAGAGAGAGGGTTTTATGGTTTGGCTTTATTTATGTCTGCTTCCAAAAATGTACCGACGAGGGGGCTACCGTTTTAAGAAGCCGAAGATAGACGACGTGTCAAATGATGTTGTGGTTGGGTTTATGAGGGATGGTTTGACGAGTCGTTGGAGGCAGGGATGAATCATGCAGTGACTTCTCTGGGGCATGGTTGTAAAACACATAACGATGGGAGGTTGAGCCTGGCTTATCCCAGGCATAGCTGATCTGATAAAAAATTCAGTTGATCTGTTAATTCAGCTCATTATTTTTCTTAAAAAATATATATGTTTATTAAAATAATATTATTTCAATTATTTTTTTATTTTTTTTCCAAATACGATTATAAAAGAAAATCACCTAAACATTAATAATTAATTTTTAGTTTATTACTGGTTTTATAATAAGATCAACTCCAGTTATAAATTTATAAACATCAAAACAAAATTTAAAAAATGCAATTTAAAACTGTATTGTATATATAGGGAGAGTTTAAATAATATGATTCTGGTATGAGTTCTTTATATATATATATATATTAAACTTACAAATGATAGATCTAAATCTGAAAATAATTTTAATTTTAATTTAGGTTAATTATAAATTTTAAAGTTAATTCTTAAGACGTTAAAGGTTATAAATATATTTTACAGTATTTTTATATTTTTTATTAAAATATAATTATAAATTATATAAAAATTATTAAATTAAATTAAATTTATAATTCAGAACACGTGTTTATTTGATTAACTTTTAAGCAAAAATCTCCCTTTATAATTTATTTATTATATAAAAATTATTAATTTGTTTAATTAGAAGTATATATAAATTTTTTGAATTTCACTTAAGATTTTTTAATGTATAAAAATAGATTGTAAAGATTTATATATATAATTTTTTTAATAAAAAAATATTCAATCTGCAGTAAAATACGGTCAAATAGCTACTTTAGTAGCTTACTGTAACAATAAAATACAGTGGTAAAAAAAAAAAAAAAAATTGATTTTTCTAGATTGTTGTTGTTATTTAGGCCTTAAGTTGCACATGACAGGCCGTTGAAGTTTCTTGGCCCAAGTTGAATTCATAAAAATAGTCTCACTCGCTCACCATCCTTCGTGTATGAGATTGAATAGTCGTTTAGCTGCCGTGTGGGTCCCACTCTTAAAAACCACACCGCACGTATTCTTAGGGCCAGCTGGCGCCACCACACCAACCTCAATGAAGGATGTTTTTTTTTCAATTTTTATCTTTTTCTTCGAACTCTCCACTTGTTTTTAACTTCTTACCACGCAGTAAAACCTTGTTGTCTGTTTGGCTGCCTGTATTTTCTATCGTTGTTAGGCACGATTACCTGTGTCTGCTGTCTACTTTATGCCCAAGGGATTTTTATGATTTTTTTTTCATATAGTTTTAAAATCATATTCTGAAGTTGCATTAAAGGGTTAATTATTTAAAAAATAATAAAAAATAATATAATTTTAACTATTTAAAATAATAATAGGTTTTTATGTGAGGCTTGTCAAATCAATCTAAATTTTAACTAGATAAAATTAATTTTTTTAATTATTTATTTTCAATTCAGACAGGCTTGGGCTTATGTTTAGATTTGACTTACCTGACTGATCTATATATATATATATATATATATATAAGTGCAATCGGTCAAAAAACTAGTGTAGAATATAGAAAGCTTGTTTAATATCTTAATTAACCGATACACTAGTCAGAAAACTCTCGTGTGATGAACGAAACTGTTAATTAAATTTACCAGCAAGTTCTCCAAATTTGGATGTAAAGAGTAGGGAATGGATACTTTGCCTAACATGAAAAGAAAAATTGCTTGAAAAATAAAAAAAATTACTGCAAGCAAATCACCTATCTTTACACTGCCTACTTGGCCATCACAGAAGAGGGAAAGAAGGTGCATATTTTGCCAAGAGTTGAGCATGGACAGTAGATTAACGGCAGGGATGTCAGGAAAAGTGTTCTGTAAATTCAATTGAGGATCCCTAATTAGGTCAAAAAATAGGCGGAATGGTGACTTCAGGTAAATACAGAGTGAACAAGATTGCCATGAGAATGGAAGCTTTTGATGCGAGTGCTTGATTAATTGAATCCAGGTCAAATTAAAGCTGTCATCGACCTAATAAAGTGGCTGGATCTAGGGCTTATTTATTACTTTAGCATAAAAAGAAGAGAAGATACATTTTCAAATGGATTGGAGATAGTTACTTGAATTTGCATTGGTAACACATTTACTAACATAAAAAAATCATTCAAATTCCATTATTACACATAAAAATTATGAAAATTTGGTCAGGTTTGGAGAGGCTGGCATGCCCGATGCCCTGAAAAAAAATAAAAATCTCTTATGTATTTGAAAACAAATCAAATTACTATTTTTTAAATATATTTTTATAATTTAATATGATTATATAAAAAATATAAAAAATATTTTAATATATTTAAAATAAAAAACACTTTTAAAAAAAATATACATTATACTATCAAACAAACATAGAAAATATTAATTTTAATATTTTTTTAAAAATCCATTTTATATCTTAGCAAAAAAAAATGTTGCTATAAACTTTTAATACCACAATATCTAGAACTCATGCTAATTTGATTTCATTCACAACAATAATAACAATCATATATTTTACATTTAGTTAATGTATAAATAATAATTGCATTCAAGTTTATTACATTTGACTTGAATCAGTGAGATATTGAGTTTGTTTTTTAAATTTTTTTATATAAATGGTAACTTTAAAGTTCATGGATTGGTGAGAAATACACAAGTTAATATATATAAATTAAAGACAACAAGGTTGTCAAACAAGATGGCTTTGTTTTTCCGGGTTCGCTGCAAATTCCTTCCTTCCTTCTTTCCTTCTTAAAATCAGAGTCCTTCAATAATTAGAACTGCATTTCTCTCCTGATCCAATAAGTATTCAATTTCTCTTTGTAATAATAAACACAGACACAGAGATACAGAGTGAAAGTCTATCCATTTGGCAAGAAAATCTGAGAGTTCTTGAATTCCAGGTCTGGTTTAACTCCATCGAAGATACATTAAATTTTGGATTTTGTTTTGATTTGAAAGGTCTTGTTTTGAATATAAATTAAAGAACCCAGAAGTTGAATTTTGAAGGATTTTTTTTCTATATCTGGAATTTGTGAGTTCTTGTTAAATGTTTTCGATTTCTATATATGAAATCAGATTCTGTTTTTGTAATTATCAAGAAAACAAAGCCTTTTTTAATGTTTTATTGTTTGTTTATTAAATGGAATGGTGAGATGTTATTTGTTGGTTCATTAAATGCTGTATTTGCTTTGCATGTTTTGCAGGTTGCTGAATTGTTGAAGGTTGAAGAAGAGAGCAGTTTTTTTGTCTAAATTTGGAATCAAGATTCAATTTTTGGAAGGTTTTGGTTTGTGGGTCATTTTTATAGAGTAGATTTCATCTTTAGAAGTCCAAATTTTAGGTAGTTTTAGTTGCTTTAGATTAAAATTTCACATGCTAAATTGTTTCCATTTTACAGTTCAATTTTTATGAGTGGATTTCAGTTATGGAAATCAGTTTTTAGTTAGTTCCTCTGGATTTTGATGACCTACATGATTCATATTTGCTGAAAAGAGGTAGGACTATGTGGAAAACCATGAACTTGGCTTCTTCACCAAAAGGGACTAATCCTGCTATGGCTGCGTTTCCACGGTCACTTTCTTCAATGGCAGCCTCAGTGGGAGGCCTTGCATTATTCTTGGTGATTGCTTCTTTGCTTTTGGTTTCATACCCTATTGGTTCTACTGTTCGTGGATACTTTTATGGGATAGATAGCTCCAGACAAGTGGATTTACTCCTTTTAGAAGGCAATCAGAGCTCGATTGATCTGCACCATGATAGTAATTTAGATGTGGTTGATGAGGATTCTTCACTCGTGTTAGATTTCAAAGGGCCCATTAGTTTAGGTGGTGTTAATAATAACAGTGTAAATGTCATTGATAGTCAATCTGAGTTTAATTTACAAGAATCCACTACTGGTACAAGAAAAGAAGGGCAGATCAACCCTAAGGGTGGTTCAGAAGAGAATAGCTCAGATGCTGCATCTGCAGATTCTAAATCAGGGGCCAAGTCAGATAAATCTGCTGTGCCCAGTAATGCATCCAAAACTGGTTCAGATGATTCAGGTATTTTTTTCCTGTTAATTTCTATATGGATTTATTGCGTATCTTACAGTAGTGGTTTTTAATCCTTTACTTTTTCTGGACTTTATTATAAATTTGTGTTGTGGTTTTGATTTGTGGATTTTCTTCGCATACATGTTAGAGTTTCTCTATGGCAACTTGCTTTTGCATTTGGGATTATTTAACTGCCCTATGAAGTCTATAACTGTTAATTTATTGGTTTTCCAATTGTTAATTCATTGGTGATAGAGTTGCTTTGTCAAATGTCAAAGTGGTTTATTAAATAAAGGATAAAAAATATTTAATTTTTGTAGATGGGAGAAATGTGCAAGTTTTTGTTATTAATGCATTTGACTGCATCACTTTGTATCCTGTATACAGAAAGTACAGTGCCAGCCTCTTTGAGGAATAAAAATAAGTTATTTTTGCATGTGATCTTCACAGGTGGATTTGACACATCTCTCTCTCTCTGATGTGTCTTCTCAAAGTCCACCAAAATATGTTTTGAACGATAATAACTATTGGTTCTCTTTTGACAACAATCTTTTGGTAGCATGGTCTAGTTATATGTAAAGAACAGGGTAAATTCAGTGTTTGCGTTACATTATAAGCAAACTATCAATTCTGGTACATTATAAGCACGCTATGAAGTTAATTTGATGTATTTGCTTGCAAGAACTATAGGGTTTTGATTGAATAGAAGGAATGGTATAGCTTTGTTTTCCCCAACAGAAGAATGCTTGTATCAAGAGTTTTCTGAAATTCGTTAGTTTAGAAATGTTTGATTTATGAATTAGTTCTTTTGTTTCCTCCCTATCTCTTCAGTTTTTGAGATTATAATTTCCATTACATTATCTAACATGCAGGTTGTGATTTGTACCAAGGAAGTTGGTTTTACGATTCATTGGGACCATTATACACAAACAACACATGCCCTGTCCTGACACAGATGCAGAATTGCCAGGGAAATGGAAGGCCTGACAAGGAATATGAGAATTGGAGGTGGAAACCTTCTCAGTGTGACCTCCCACGATTCGATGCCAAGAAGTTTCTGGAATTGATGAGAGGGAAAACAATAGCTTTCATTGGTGACTCTGTTGCTCGAAACCAGATGGAATCGATGTTGTGCCTTCTTTGGCAGGCAAGTATCTGCACTTTCCATTATGAATACAGCGATCCCATTCTGGGCCTTGGCAATTTGCTCTTGACTGCCCATCATATCTTGATTTAGGGAAATTTATTTCTGCAACTGATTAGCTTCTATCGAAGTATTCATTGAAGTTATATTGGCAAGCATGGGGCATGCTTTCCCAAGGGTTTCACCACTCAAGCTCTTTTCATTTACTTAACTGTTGTGATAAATTGACACGCTTCTTGAAATGTTGTGGTCTTGCAAAAAAATGAAATGTTTGTTTATGTCACAATTGTGATTATTAGTTTCACTGTTTTGGGAGATGTTCTTACAGAAACAGTTTCTGATATATTTCCAGGTAGAAGCTCCTAAAAACCGAGGGAACAAAAAAATGCAACGATATTTCTTGAGGTCAACGTCTACCATGGTTGTCCGAATATGGTCCTCTTGGCTTGTTCACCAAACATCAGAATCTATTGACTTTGCTCCAAAGGGTGTTGTCAAACTCCACCTTGATGCCCCAGATGAGCATTTCATGGAATTCATCCCAAATTTTGATGTGATTGTTCTCTCTTCTGGGCACTGGTTTGCCAAGCAGTCAGTCTATGTCCTCAATAATGAAATTGTAGGGGGACAGTTGTGGTGGCCAGACAGATCTCGTCCAATGAAGATTAACAATGTTGAAGCATTTGGGATATCTGTTGAGACAATTCTTACATCTATTGCCACACATCCAAATTTTACAGGGCTGACTATTCTCCGCACATATTCACCTGACCATTACGAGGGCGGGGCATGGAATACTGGTGGATCATGCACTGGGAAGGAAAAGCCTCTTTCACAAGGTGAATTAGTGAAAAATGGCTTTACTGAAATAATGCATAAGAAACAGATAACAGGTTTTGATAGAGCAATTAATAAGGCGACCAATAAATCAAAGTTGAAGCTGATGGATATCACTGAATCCTTTGGCTATCGCCATGATGGACATCCAGGTCCATACCGAAGCCCTGACCCTAATAAACTCACAAAACGCCGTCCAGATGGAAAGCCACCTCCGCAGGATTGCTTGCACTGGTGCATGCCTGGCCCAGTTGATACCTGGAATGAACTTGTGCTTGAAATCATTAGAAGAGATTTTGAAGCCAACCAAGACCCTTCAATATGAGGTTGTTATGTTTACATTTCCAAGCAGCCTACCGACATGCACCTAGTGTAATGGTCGTAGAGAAGCCTACACACCTATATTTATTAATTGGAAAGGTAACTTGATTTATTATTTTAGAGTCAAGATGTTCTAGTCCTTGGGTTAAAATTATTTCGTCACACTCACGGTGTTACCTGTTGCTAGTAGTGCTACTGATGGAGGATTGGTTGGAGTTGATGTATTGTAAGGCCTCCATGATAAATAAAATTAGCAAGATCACGTTAATCTTCGTGCAGTGACATTGATAGCTATTTGTTTAACATTACCATGATCAATAAAATTAGACAATTTTTTATTCTCAAATCTGCACCATTCGCTGTTCAAGTTGTTTCACTATCTGTACTTCCTATTGAATGTTATGCTTCACCTTTCATTGAGTTCCTTTGCCCTTTTACTGCTTTAGTGCTGATTGACATTGCATTCATACTGTGTCAGTTCAACTATATCATTAGCTATATGGATGCAACTATTTGAAACTTTTAGCTGTGATCTTTGTGCAGGCAGTTTCCTCGAGTATTAAAAGCAGAGGCAATGCATTTTGAACTGAATGCAGCCCCCCTTCTGCGGATGATAAACATTAGTCAGCCTTCCATATCATTGTATAGAGAGCAGATGCAGTGCAGGCGAAAGCCAAACGAGCACTGAGCCCGAGGACTCTTATACTCCCAAATCGGAGAAAGAAGACCAAGCAAGGGGGGTTTCTCCACCTCCAACTTCCACCCCGTTGGTGACAGTCATTCCGAAAACGAGAAAAAAGAGAGTTTTACCTTTCTTTCAGAACTCAGGCGACGCGAGTGGGCGAAAAGACTCTTTCGAGTTTTCAACGAAAGCATTTGGATTGGACAAAAGGAGATCCAAATGCCAAGTTTATAAGTTAGCCCCGGTGGCATGCATGAATCACGAATCACGAAAGAGGAGTTAAATAGCAGGTTTCTTCATTGTTTCATTTTTCAAGGATTTTGACCGTTTATAGGATTTTGAGTAAATAATAATTTAGTACTTATGTTTTTAATAATGTCATAACTTGGTGCTCTGATTAAAGAAATCACAACTTAAGATTTTCTCCAGTCCTTCTCTCCTTTAAATTAACAAAATTAATTTACAATCTTGTGTCCCAAATTAAAGAAATATAGCAAATATGATGTCAATGAGCTTCTAGTGATCTATGGATTTGATTACACCCAATGCAGAAGGCGGCTAAATTAGTTCCTTGTCCTTGGCAACACTACGCTAATTAAAATCATGGATTTTTGAATTTAAGAGAGAAGAATTAGAATTTTTGAGATGGTAACTTGCGAATTTACATGAAGAATGTAGAAGCATAAGATTTTACAAAGCGTAAAACTCTCTATCTTTAATGCAAGACTCGGCAAGGGACTCAATCGGCTAATGGCTAAGCAATGCTTGTTCCAAATCCTACGAAAGGACATGATGAACAGCATGTATATGCAACCTATCTGGATGCTAAGACCACGGAATAATTCTTACATGTAAAAAATTTTCAAGTTTGAATTATTATATTAAATTCAGTTTAAAGCAAAAAAAAAAAAACTTTGGATGATATAAATATTTATTTTTTGATGTTCTAATATTTTTTTTATGGCATGGTCGAGCACGGTCAAGTCAAAACAATTTTTTTTATCAAATTAATATATAAATATGTATAGACTACAAAGATTTCAAATACTACATCAGATTCTATTATGAAGCTTATCGCCTGCTACGAGTGGGTTTTGCTAAGCCAAATTTTGTCGATCACAAGTCTTGAAGTCAAAGGTGCAACAGTTCTGCTCGGCATGTCGATGAACCCTCAAAAGGTTTTCCCACAGCGGCACTTGAACCCCATCAAACCAACTTTCTTGGTGCAGCAGTCACATATATTTTTCAGCACAGTTGAAGTGGATGCAGTAGTAGAGGCTGTTGAAGCTGTTTCATTTGAAACAACAGCTGTTCAGAGAGTTAGCTGGCAGTCTTGGAAATCACCTCTTCTTTGAGATAATCTTTGTAACACTTTGAACATAGATTTTTGTTCTCTGGAGACCCAAAGAAGCCATAGCCCTTGGCGCACAGCGTACGCGTCAAATTGTCTTGTGAATCCATCAATTCTTTCTTGATGATTAGATGATGCGCACGTACAGCTTGAGGATGAATTCAAAGATATTTTAGTTCTTGCTATGTGGCCTTTGAATGTGTTACGTGTGTGTGTGTGTGTGTGTGTGTGTACAGAGGTAAGATACTTGAATTATTACATAATATGATCCCTTTCGGATTTGGATTATGTGTTAATTACGAGGCAATATCTAGCAAGTATTCTTTTGGGATGAGGTCACCTAGAGTAAGTTAACTTATCATACGAGATCAATGCTACTAATACATCTCTCTTTAGCCCAACAAGTTCTGGCAATCGAGATGAGGTCTGTTGATCTCGTGTTCCATAAGACCAAACTATTACCTCCCATACAATCCATAAGAAATCAGGTGGCTGGAAAGGCCAAGTTTGTTTGGGATAAATAACGACATTCGAATAGCTGAGGTGGCGGCGGCAGTGGCGGTACCAGAAGTTTGCTCTAGAAAAACAGGGTTTGCTGACAAGGGAATGCCATGATTTGAATATGCATTTGAATCAAAGTAGGGACTCAACAGGAAGACTAACCAGCATGTCCTCAATGATATCACCTGGAATGTTTTGTTGTCTGCTTGGATGTTGCTCTGACCTGACCTGTTCATAGCTGCCTCTGCTCGTGATTTTCCACCAGGGTTTGTCTGTGTATCCTTTGATCATGTTTAGGCTCAAGGCTTGTTCTAACATGTTAATCTTCAAGACGTGTCCCTTGTCAAATTCTCAAAATCCAAAATTGTTAATCAAGGAATTGGGTTCCTAATTATGGGTGTGCGTGCGTGTATTATTTGATTATTATTTTAAAATAACAATTATGAGATAGTTGAAATAAAAAAGATATATGTTTGAAATAACTAAAAATTATTTTAAAATTAAATTTGATAAAAGAGATATATCTTCGTATCTTTTCTATATTTAAATGATAAAAAATTATTTTAAAAATAAATTTATTATTTTATTTTAATTTTTAATTTTTAATTTTTCTGTTCTAAAAAGCTGACAAACGCAACCTTTAGAATGGGAAGGATTTTGATAATTGTAACACCATGGCACTCGACAAATCGCTATTGTCCGATACTCCAATTCAAATCACTGGACCCACTGTCCTACCTCATGCTGACATGTTATTTTCCTATTGGCTCACATAAACACCACAGATTAAGCCCACCGTACATCCCAAAACTCCACACCTCTTTCTCCAATCCTAACCGTCTCCCTCCCATTAAAAACAACCAACGGTGCAGATTCTGTAAAAGTGTTGATCATCAAAAAAATTTGAAATTCAAAATGATCTGATGAAATCATTAAGAAACAAAAAAAAAATCCTTAAAAAAAAAAAACGCTCTCTTCAATTATAACGGTTCTTTTTTCTTTTCTTTTTTTTCCTTGAACGGCTCTCTCTCTCTCCCTCCCTCCCTCCTGGAATTTCAAAACCTTATATTTCTCGCTCTCTTTTTTTTTTTTTTAACAGCATTAGAAATTTTCTCAGGAAAATCAAAACCAAAACAAGCAAGCACTCACATTTTCTCAGGAAAATCAAACGACGGAAGAAGATTTTCTGTTTGTACGAATCATTATAAACAAAGCACTGGTTTGTTGTTCAGGTTTGCTCTCAGATCTCTCTTTCTCTACTTTGGGTTTTTGATTTGTTGATTTTCTCTTTGGTTACTGAGAAAATGAAGGAAATGTGATTCGTCAATCTGATTTTTTTGTTTGTTAGGATTTTGTTTTGAAGTGAGCTGAGAGAGAATTTGAACTAAATTTTATAACACGTTTCATTTTTTTTTCTTTTGGATTTATTTTTGGAAACTTTGAGATTCTCTTTACTTTTCCTGGATTTTCCTGGGAATCAAAAAGACGTTTAGGTTTGTATTTTTCTTACATTTGTTTTTGGTCGAGCTGGAATCAATTTATTTTTAACAGGAAAAAAAAATAGAATCGGCGTGGTAATTACCGTTTCTTGTAGCTTTTAAGGTTCTAGAGTAACTGAGATTTTTCTCATATTTTCACTTTTGTTAGTAATTCTATGTTTGGCTGCTGAGAAAACGTAAATCATGAAATTTTGAGGCGAGGTTCAGTTGTTTGTTAGAACTTCAAGCAGAGAAAATCTGATCTAAAAGGGGTTTGAAATTTCGATGGATTTTTTAAGCAATCATACAAAACCATACAAACTATTGGTTTTGGATTTTTTCCAGCTGTTGTTTCATGGCATTTTCTTTGGAAATCACTAATTTTATCGACAATTTTAAAAAATTAACGTGTTAATCATGCACAGTTTAGGGCTTTGATTAGGATTTCTAAGTAACTGAAGCTGTTTTATAGAAATTATGATGGGTTTGATTAGTTTTTTTCTTTTTTAAAACAAATAGTAGTTATAGTTTGAGATTAGGTTTCTCTTTAGGAGAATCCATGGAATCTTTGAGATTGAAGTTAGAAATACGAAGTTTTTGAGTGCTAGCATGGTAATTAGCTTCATTTTTTATTGCTTTCCATTTAACGCTGTAATCTGATTTACACTGATAATTAAATTACCTGCCATGTATGTAAACTACTTTTAAGTTCTAGATTGGTGTTGAAGTGGATGATTTATTTTTTTTGGTATTAAAAGTGGATAAAATTAATGACTATGTAGATTGAGATCTCTTTTAAGAAATCTTGAGGAATAGGAAAGAATGACATTTTTCACTGTCTATTAAAAGAAGTGGTGGAAGAATGGATTGTGTTTCAAATTTTGAATCCCACATGGTCTTCTTCCCTTTCCCTAACAAAAGTGCTAAACATATTGAGAATACACAGGAACCATAGGATCG
Source organism: Populus ilicifolia (assembly GCA_015708895.1). Classification (NCBI taxonomy): domain Eukaryota; kingdom Viridiplantae; phylum Streptophyta; class Magnoliopsida; order Malpighiales; family Salicaceae; genus Populus; species Populus ilicifolia. The sequence continues at coordinate 557,201 of SRLM01000273.1, forward strand.
TGATTTTAAAGTGGGACCCAGTTGGTGGCACCACTAATCTAACGGCCCATGTGTGTTCTTTAATTTTTTTCTTAATATTTAGCGTTGCTCTTTTCTATATCTTATCTAATATCCTCTGCATTGTTTAGTTCAATTCATTTAATAACAGTCTAGCATTTTAAATCAAGAGCAGTTCAGTATGTATGCTGTATCTTGACATGTTGATTTATGGTGCTAAATGCTGATGATCCATGATTTCCCGCGCCAACCTCCCCCCCCCCCTGTTATTATGCCTAACATTTTTTTTCGTTTTTGACAGACAAGTTAATTAGTATGTCTATTGTCCAGAGCGACCCACTTCTGCAAGTGGAAACAACTTGCGGGACCCTTTTATATGAATTACAGGTTTATTTTTTCTTTAAGATAAAAGGAAACTTTATTCACAATCTTCCTTTCTAGGAGGTTGCATCTTTCATTTCTTTTCTGGTGTTTTTTTCTTGTGGTCTTAGCTGTAGAATCTGAACCCATTGTTTGTCCTGTTCCAAATGAAAATAAGATAATTTGGAATGAAGTAGGGGAAACAGATACTGATAGGGATAAAATGCTGCTTGAGCTCGAACAAGAGTGTCTTGAAGTATACAGAAGGAAGGTGGATCAGGCGAACCGGAGCAGAGCTCAACTACGACAGGCTATAGCTGACTCTGAAGCAGAACTGGCTGCCATCTGTTCTGCAATGGGGGAGCGACCAGTTCATATCCGGCAGGTTAGGTTTAAGAATGCCCTCTCTTTTCCGTTTCTTTATGACTAACTTGATTTAATTTAGCTCAAACTTCTATAACTTGTCTGATGGATTATGAAAATGGAAAACAGAGTCGGGATCGTATGTAATAGTCATTAGAAAATTCAATTTGCATCATTGTGCAGCTGCTAGTGATCATAGTCTATCTAATGGTGACAGTTCTGTAACAAAAAATTTTATTGTAGAATATGAGCAAAGTTGGAGCTGAGTTAGATAGTTAGTAATGTAATAAGTTCGAATAACATTTTATTATAACTGCCCTTTCATTAATAAGTCGGAAAAGGTTGAAATTCTCAGAATAACTTGTTGACCAGTTTTTTAAACTGTGCACCACAAAGGCATGGTCTGGTGCATAAACTAAGTATGATTTTAATCTTACCTTTTCCCTTGCTTCTATGATCAGGCTGATCAAAATATTGGAAGCTTGAAGGAAGAGCTTCGAAAAATTATTCCGCAACTTGAGGAGATGAGGAAAAGGAAATTGGACCGAAGAAAGCAGTTCCATGAGGTTCTAGAGGGCATACGGAAGATCTCGAGTGAGATCTATGGATCAGCTGATCATAATGTGTTTGTTGATGAAGCTGACCTCTCCTTGAAAAAGCTGGAAGAGTTGCACAGACAGCTGCATGAACTTGAGAAAGAAAAGGTTTGATTATTTTTCTTCACTCTCCATCATCCATCTTTTTTCATTTACTTCTTGTCTCTAGTCTTTACTTACTGATTCATCATTTGTCTTTGCAGAGTGATCGCATGAAGCAGGTCCAGCAGCATCTAGATACTTTGAATGTACTTTGCCTAGTGCTTGGTATGGACTTCAAGCACACGGTTAGCGAGGTTCATCCAAGTTTTGGTGATTCTGGAGGATTGAGGGACATAAGTAATCTGACAATTCAGCATTTGGCTACTACAATTCATAAATTGCGCAAGGTTAAAATACAGAGAATGCAAAAGGTGACAACTGGCTTAAATTTTAGTCAATATTTGATCCTGAACATGTTATTTCAAATTGACCATGTGGTGCCTTTGTGTCATTATAGCTCCAAGATCTTGCAACTACAATGTTGGAGCTATGGAATTTGATGGATACCCCTATCGAGGAACAACAAGAATTTCAAAATGTTACATGCAATATAGCTGCTTCAGAGCATGAAATAACAGAACCAAACACTCTTTCTGTGGAGTTTATAAAATATGTGAGTTGCAGATGTTTCACATTTTGATGCTTGTTTTAGTTTTCTGTCTAGTCTTTTGGTTTGTTGTTTTGCAAAGATTCTCAGAGAATATTATAATATACAGGTTGAGGCAGAAGTTTCCCGTTTGGAAGAGTTGAAGTCAAGCAAGATGAAGGAGCTTGTTCTGAAAAAGAGGTCCGAACTGGAGGAGATCTGCAGAAAAATGCATATGATTCCTGAAACAGATGCTGCAGTAGAATATGCTGTTGAAGCCATAGAATCTGGTAATTTTTTTATGATGAGTATATTTAATGCTACTTGTACCTCTATCATTTCACTGAATGCTTTTTTGATCCATGCTGTGGCAGGAAACATGGACCCTGAGAGTATACTTGAGCAGATTGAGGTTCAAATTGCTAATGTTAAGGAGGAATCTTTTAGCAGGAAAGAAATACTTGAGAAGGTTGAGAAATGGTTGACTGCATGTGAAGAGGAGAGTTGGCTTGAGGAGTATAACAGGGTTAAGTGTCTATGTCATCCCTTTGTAACTATTCTTCATCATTCAATGATTTTCATTCTTGTTTGTTACTTAAATTTTTTGACTGTACAGGATGACAATCGATACAATGCTGGGAGAGGTGCTCATCTGACTCTCAAGCGTGCTGAGAAAGCTCGCAATTTGGTTAATAAAATGCCAGGTACAGGCTTTTTTCTGTGGTCAGCAAAATGAGCATGGATGCAGAATCGAATTGTGCAGCATAGATCGCTTGCCTTTTATTTATTGGGCATGATAATTGGGCATGATATAGATAGCTGCATATTATATTTCATCATAATTTGTTTACCCTGGATAACTTTATTTTGCTTCATGGGAACCTTTTCTAGTCCAGCATTTTATTCTGATGATTGATTTTGTTCGATCACTCAGAGACCGTTTCTCCATCCTGCAGTATGCGTTTTTTGTTGTTGTACATTTCAATAGCCTGCCTCTCATCTTATAATAAGTTTCCTTTTCCATTTGGGGGCAGGTATGGTGGAGGCTTTGGCTTCCAAAACCATGGCATGGGAAAGTGAGAGAGGCACTGAATTCTTATATGATGGTGTAAGTCCAGTATTTGTTTCTTAAGGTAACTCAATTTTGTGTCTTTATTAAGGGTTAACTGTTTGCTGCTAACTACACATGTCCAGATCCGCCTTCTTTCTATGCTTGAAGAGTACACCATATTACGCCAGGAGAAAGAGGAAGAAAGACGGAGGCAGCGGGTATAGATTTGTCAATTCTCAGTCTGTCTAGTAAAAAAGACGCCATTACATTATTCAGTCATTCATGAATCTTTGACTCTACAGGATCATGGGTTTTTTCTAGACGTCTTTCATACAGGAGATATGCTTATTCTGATATTTTTGTGGTGGTTAATCTATTATAGGATCAGAAGAAACTGCAGGGACAGCTGATAGCTGAGCAAGAGGCCCTTTATGGGTCGAAGCCAAGCCCTTCAAAGCCCCAGAGTGTGAAAAAAGCTTCTAGAGTATCAATGGGAGGTGCAACCAACAGAAGACTTTCCCTTGGAGGAGCAGTGCTTCAGACCCCTAGACCTGATTTACCTCACTATAGCAAAGCTACACCACATTCACGTCCTGGAAATAAAGTTGAAAGACTGCATCAAAATGATCATTCAAAACCCCACCAGGATGATGGTGTTGCTGGTTTATCTGCTGGTGAGTTGTTTTAAAATGAAGGTTATTATAGATTACCAAGGAGCTCGTAGCCATAACCTCTATTCTAAATATATTCCTTTCATTTCCCCTTTTTCTGTTTTCTGTTGAGGATGATATAATTTAAACCAAGCAATAACAGCTCGCCACTTTTCCTCGGTCTGGGAAGAATATCAACTGGTTCTTCACTATTTTCATGTTATTGACAATGATGTCCTGTCTTAGAGTATTTCTGTTGACTGTAAGATGTTTGCACAACAGAGCACCAGCAGCCTTTATACTCTCCCTGTTATATTCCCTTCAAACAAAACCTCAAATCTTATCAGAGTTTTTATTTATATATTCATGTTCTTTTTGTGGTACAAGTGGCTGGACCACCAATGGTCCCGGAAAAAGACAGGTAGTAAGGATTGAATGTTCGGTACGATTGCTTAAGCAACTAATGTTTATGCTTACTCAGCAAATTTGAATCTCTCTTTCAATCTCTTTTTTTTTTTCATTTTCTTTTTGCTATTTTGCAGGGAGGAGAGGGTTGGATATTGCTGGTCTTCCCATGAAGAAACACTCATTTGGCGCTGTAAATGGTCGCGAACCTCAATCACCAATGCTGCGGCAACCTTTCTCACCTATTTCTTCCACTGTTTCATCAAAATCCAACATGTTAGGAGAAGCAATGACACACGATGACACATCTAAGAAGACACTTCCAATAAATGATCTGTCCTTTAAAACTCCCTCAAAGACAAATACCGTTGCAGATGAAGAGAATTGGACTCCAAAGGCAATGCTAATTCCTGTGCCTACAACGCCTTCGACAGTATCAGTACCCATGCAGACAGCCATGACCCCAGCTCCCCCACCAGTTCCATTCTCAGTTAATCCAGTTGAGATTCCTGAAGACACAGAGTACTCATTCGAGGAAAGAAGAGCAGGATTCATTCTTCCCAGCTCACATATAAAATCAATCATACAACTACAAGTCTGATATTCTCAAACCATGGGTGAGCTTGAATTTATGTTGCGTGGTCATTGCCTGTTGATCTAATTGATTTTACTTTCTCTATTTTGTTTCATCTTTTTCCAGGACGAGTTCTTGGTTAAAGTCAATCGTTATTGGCTTTTTGATAGTGTATATAGTCTACGAGCATTGAAACGTGGACTAAGTTGTTAAAATTGTTACCTCATCATCAGTGTTAGCTTCTCTCGATTTTATTGACATCTCATTTATGTTGAGAAAGGGTCAAGACAGTGATTTTCTTTCCCTGGATTGTTACTTGATATACTGGTATTTGTTAGGTAATACAGTATACAGTTCTTTTCTATGCTATTTTTAGTAGGGCAGCAAATACAAGGATATTATTTTATTTCTCAAATTTTTTACTATGCTACTTTGCAAAAACAAAGAAAACTCTTTCCCTTTCCCCCTAGCCTTTATGTCATGTCTGTTGCAAGATCACAAGGCTACCCTGTTATAGAGTATGTCCTGTCCTCTTTGTCCTTCCCTTCGAACCTCTACGGTGCAAGGAGAAGATTCTCAGGGTAAGGAGATGGGTCCTAGGAGGCAGGTTCTTATGTTTAAGTCTATTATAAATTCAAACACAGGACATTTTGCATGCATCTAAATTGGACTTGTTTATGGCATATTTGTTTGAGAAGGGTGAAGTGTTTTTTACACTCATTTGTTTATCAAAATTAATTCTTTCCAATTAAGTATTAAATAAATTATAATATTTAGTGTCTGTTCGTATACTCGAAGGTCAACCTCGTGATTAGCCATGTTTATTTATTAGATTAACTAAGTAATCATGTCTGACTGATGTTTTGAAACATGGATAATGGAAGGACAAACTCATTTAAGCATGTTGGTTTAGAGTGGCATTAACAGTAGATCATGAGAAATGAAGGGGCAACTAATTAGGATTTTGTATGGTCAAAGTTTTAATTTTAAATGAAAAGACGGGGGAAGATGTCAGTTGCCGGAAAATTGGCATGGCCTCCAACCGTTTACAGCCTCAAAATTATTTTTTTAAGCTTAAATAATTAAAGAGCCAAATTTAAAATAGAAAAGGCAATTTTCTTTTCCTCAATTTAATCACTCTTTTAATACATTAAAAATAATTGCTATCTCTGCCATTTATTAGTAAAGATCATTCTTATTAAATTACCAAGACGAACGTGAAATGTTTTAGTAACCAAGTTTCATACTTTGAATTTTGCAATTAAAATATTTGATTATTAATTAAATTCAACAATATTAAATCATATATGATATCCTTTTATTTTTTATTTTTTTCTATATTTTCCCTACTTTATTTATTTCCCCACCTTTTCCTGCAAAACCGCAATTTCATTTCCGTCGAAGAAATTCTGTATCCTCTCTAATTTTTATTTTTATTTTTTTCATTTTTTTATGTGATTCATGTTAATTTTCACCAACAACCAAAAACCCACCATTGAAGCTCTGAGCATTCTCAGAAATGGTGGAGATTTAAGCTAGAAAACCCACCATTGAATCTTTTCTGTTTTCTGTTTTCTTAAAGCTTAGCTTGTCTGAGCTTATTTTCTCTAAAAAGTTTTTATCTGTAGGCTAATTTTTTGTTTGTTATTGTATCACTAGAACTTGAAAAAGTTTCGATTTTTCATGTTTGCAAAGCTATAGAGTTTACCGGGTTTAGAGTTTTTTTTTTGGGTGACATATGAAGTGATGGAGATAAAAAAAAAAAAGAAATTTTAATAAATTTAGGTGTAATTCAAGATAGAAAAGGTGAAGAACAACTTTTTCAGATCACTACTAAGTTCTATCATTTTCACTGTTAGTCATGACACTTCCCTTCTCTTTTGTCTTTTGTATTCTTTACTATAGCACTTCATTCTCGATCCCTGTTGTTTTTACCGCCGGCCACTACTTTTTTTTTTATCTTTCTTTTCTCTCTCTCCTTTTTAAAATCCTTTACTTTTCACATGGACAATAAAAAAAAATTCACTATTCATTATCAGATTAGATCTAGCCAAACTAAATGTCAGGTGTTTGAATTTGATCTAATAAAATAAAAAAATTTAAAAAAATTCTTAGATATTGTATTTTATTTAAAAAATTAGTATTTAATATTATTCAATGACACTATATAATTATATTAGAAAAAGATTACATGATGATATAATATTTTTAAAACTTGATCATATTCTCAATTTTATTCATGATAATATTTTACCTGATGTGATGATATTTTATCTGATGTTGTTGTAAGTTCAGGAAGCTATGAAATTGTAGTCCTTGTTGGATAAATTTTGTAAATGATGGAATTGCAAATAGTTTAATTAAACAATAAAAAAATATTATATTAAAGTATTGTTTATTTCATGATGTAATAACAGTAGTTAAATTTATAATATTTTATTTAAAAATTATTAATATTAATATATTTCTTTTTTAGTTATTTTATAATTTTTATTTGAAAAGTATTATTAATCTAATACATTAAATTATTTTTTGTATCAAGATATTAAAAAAAATTAAAATTTAAGATAATTGACGGAAGTGGAGGTGGTACAGATACCAGGGTCAAAAAGAAAAAGGGGAAGGCCTAGAAAGCGTACCCTTAATGGAACCTTAAATACAGCATTGTCACCAAAGCCAATATTCTGCATGGAAACGTGGTAGAGGACGGCCCATGAAGTTAGTCGAGAAGCATCATAATTATGAACATGAGAGCACAGGGAAAAAGAACAAAAAAGATCACTTCCAGTTATTGTTGTTTTAGGTTTTGAATCTGTGAAGGTTTAGTTTTAGTTACTGTTAATTGTTATGTTCTTTTTAGAATGTTTTAACGTTATACTGTTACATTTAGGAATCATGAATTTATTTTGTTAAATCATTTGAGTTGGTTGTAACTGAGGGTGTGCTTTTTTATGTTTATAATGTTTTTATACATGGTTGGTTGTGTTTGTGTACTGAATCTGAAATGGGCCTTGGTTTATCAATAGAGTCTAAAAAATACGTTCATATTCGAGTTAGGTAGGTATTCATTGATTTTGAATTAAATATATGTCCAGGTTAGGTTGATATCCATCAATTTTAAATTAAATTATCATTTTTATTTAAAACAAAATATACAGCGCAATTATCCTGTTTGAATAACGTATTATATGATTCAACTGCATGATTTCGTAGACATCTCGGTGGTATACAGCTTTGATCATGCATCTATAAACCACTTTAGATCATGTATCTATCGACCTTAGATCATTGTAGTGCGCATCCGATCTGATATGGGATGGAACTTGACAGGTTCACTCTGCCAATTCCTAATGTCACGGGAACCGGAGATGTTCCATTTGAGTGTTTTCAAGAAGCGAGAAATTTTAGTGTTGTAAAGGGAACGGGACACAATCTTGATTGAGACTTCTCCAAAAGAAAATCTGGAAAAAGACCTCAAATCCAAATAAAAACAAGATTAAAAAAAGGTGGGAGAGGGGGATTAGGTCATAAGTCCTTGTCAAAGAAAACTATATTGACTTTGTCTTCTACATTTAGTGGTGCGATGTAACTTTATTTGGGATTGAATAGTCTAAAGTATTAATATCGCTTGAAGTTCTTGGTAGGTTCTCTAGCCATGCACTTGCCTTTGTCTATGGATGGTTGATTAGACGAATGATCTCTTCCACAGGGAAAAAAAAGAAAAAAGAACTCAAATGAGAGTAGCATCTCGTGCTACTTTTATTTGTACCTTTTGTCAACACTTTATTTGTCCACGTGAGAGGATAATCCAAGCTAAATCAGGCTGTCAGTTCTTAAAAATGATTCAAAGACTTAATGCTTCAACAAAGTTACCCGTTCTACCGTTCCCTTTGGGCTCCAATTGTGCCCTTTCCATGGCTTAATCCACCTTCTCAATGCCTGTTTAGCCCTTATCCATGCTCAAGAGAATCGCAGGCTTTCTGTTGTTTATTTGATCATTCTAAAGGGTTGAACCAGCGGTCCTTGGGTTGGCGTGACGACTCATTAGCCAAGGCCTTCAACTGCTCGGACCGGCTCTGACACCTACGAAAATCACTGGAGTTTGCTGAGTGTTTTCATAAGTGGCTCACACATGAATGCTAAAGAAGAAATCCAAAACTTTATGTACTAAACTACTGTCCAAAACATAGGAAGGTAGTAAAGAAATTGCAATGGAACAGTAGTTTTCATTTTCTGAATAGTGAGTTTTTGTAATATTGCTTTCAAACAGTACAATCAAGATCTTCTCAGTGAGTTGTGTCATCGTTATTCGATTATGTACAGCACTGGAAAGATGATGACCATAACAAACTCTAGCAGCGTCACGTTTCCAAGTTACGGGCCAACCATTCAGAAACTCCTATCAAGTTATTTCTAGGCTAAACATGATGCCTTGATGATTCTGTCCTCCATCCATGATTGATTTTGTTGATAAACTCTTCAAATCTTCTCCTCAGCTCCTCATCCTCATCTCCATATCCATCTTCTTCATCGTCTTCGTCACCGTCGCCGGTGGGTTCTTCCTGTGTGATTGACACATTCCTGTCATCTATTGATATCTCGTTTCCATCAAGTGAAGAAGGCTTAGCCAGGATATCTTCTTTCACCTTTGTGTGTGTGTTGATGACCATTGACCTCGGAATTTCCCTTTCTTGATTTGAGCCCATGAGGATCATGACAATGATCAAATTGCAAAAGCAGAAGATCACAAAAGAATTGGAAGCAGCCTGAGTGATCAATTCTAGTGTAGACTCAAACATGGTTCTGAAAAGTAGGGAGGAATCAAAGGATATGGAATCGACAAAAACCTGGAGGGATAAAGTGTTGCCGGGAGGAAAAGAGCCACGCCCTTTTAAAGCCCTGTGTTGATAAGCTAAAAGGAGTTCAGAGGAAGCTTTTTGTAGCAAATGTTAAGGGCTATAAATATAATGGGAAATGAAATATTATATGCTTTTATTTAATCAGTAATGTATCAGTGTATTCTGGGAAGTTTCTTGCCAACGAGTACGTGGGCCTTCTCTTTGCCAAACAAGAACGCACATGGAACCATTGATCAGCTTCTCATGCACTCTAATGTCACCCTATTGACATCACCACTCTGAAATTGTGTTTTTCCTTTTATTTTTCATTTTTGAGTCTATAAGTTTCTCTTTTCAAATTGTTTTTCATTAAAAAAAACATTAAATTTATGTTTTTTTATGTCTCTCTCGTGATGTTCTAATGTTAAAAATCCAAAAAAAATCTAAAAAAATAATTATTTTGATGGATGATGATGATTCACAATGTTGCTCATGCACATTTAGGTGGAGGGTGATTTAATTCTATTAATTATTGGACATTGACAAGGAGCAGTACTTTTGATGACATGATATGATAGAGTGAAAAGAAACTTTACCAGTCACTCTTCAGCTTATTGGATGAGGCAAAATCAAACAGCTGTGAATTTTAGGTGGAAAAATGTATGCTCATTTGTTTGAAAAATCTGCCAACAAATGGGGCTCAAGGAGGAAAAGTTAAATACATGTAGCGACAGCACCCACAGTCTAGACTCATCTAACTGTTGGCACTTCTCACCGACAACAACAGTAGCAACACAAGAACTGAGAAAAATGCTAGCAGCTGATAATTATGAACCTAAAGAGACCTGGGATTTCTTAGGGTTGACTTGTTAAAACACGTTGTGAGTATGGGCATTAATCAAGGATGCTGGTACAGAGAATTACTGAAATCCAATTCATGATTGCTCACCAACTGCAGTTGATTTTCATTGTATACAGAAAAAAAAAAGGAACAAGGTGAGATGCATTGTGATGGATGGGATGAAAACGATAAAAGGTTAACTGCGAAGGAAGCAGGCCTTGATTGTTTTCACATGAAACAAACGCCAAATTTCAGTGAAAATAGCATGCCCAAACTGGATAATGAAAGAGGAATTATATGTAGCTGCAAAGCAGTATAGGCAGAACGTGCAAGACTAGATGAAATTGAAGGGCTTGAATGTAATGTAATGAAGAATCGATTGAGATAGAATGATAATAGAAAATCATGATTTCATACCGGGATCTGGACAAAATCGAAATAGATAGTGTGAAGGAAATTAGTACTTCAATCAAACAAGCTTGAAGATTACACGAATTAGAGGGAAAAAAGGGATAAGCTCAAAACCCTATTACAAGCCCTTCCAGAAACAATTGCAAAGAGTTGTAGCTGTAGTCTTTAGCAGAGCAAAATCAAACAACAGTTTATCACCTCTTCCTTTTCTTATTTCCGGCAGCACTGCCTTTCTTGAAGCCTCTAAAATCATCAGTGGTTTCAGCAGTGTTCTGCTTCTTTAAACCTTTCCTCCCTCCAAATCCAAATTTGGAATCCCTTGATTCCCTCTTGAATTTTTTCTTTTCTGGTCCGTTTTTCCCCTTCTTCCAAGGTTGTCTCCCCTTCCCTCCAGACCGATCTCCTGGAGACACCCCTGGCCTCTTCTTGTTCGACCTTTCAAACACTTTTCCATCTTCAAAGGGCATATCCAACTCACCATCCTTGTCGCCTCCAGCAAACCCACTTTGTTTCCTCTGTTTCCTCCAGTTCTTAACAGTCTCTATCGCTGCCTTTTTCTGTGCATTTCTCTCTTTCTGCTTCTGGGCCTGAACCTCTTTAGCTAGTTTCTTAGACTCTCTAGCTTTCCTTCTCTCCTCAGCCTCCTCAATGCTTCTCTTCTCTGCCAAAAGCCGGCCCTTCACTTTCTCCATATGAGTATCTGACTTCGCCATCTCAGCATAATAATCAGGAGGCCTGAGAAAAGGAATCCCCATCGACTCTAGCTTAGCATATGCCTGCCTTGTTCCCTCCAAGGCTTGTGTGTAAAAAGCAAGCTCTCTGGTCAGGTCATCATTCACGTCCACCTCTTGCTCTTGATTGAAGTCAATCACAAGCTTGTGGATCCATCCAACATTCTCTGGCCAACTAATATCTTGAAGCTTGTCAGCAAGACCATCTCTATTGAATATAGCATTTTTAGATGGTTCAGGCAACTTCACATCTTCATCCTCCGATTCTGACTCAGATCCAGACAATTTTTCATCAAGATTATCCATTTCATCATCTGTTATCAGCTCCTCATCAGACAGGGTCGATGCTTCCTTGTTTACCACCATTATACAAACCTATCAAAATCCAAAACCTAATTACAATTAATAAGCGCTCCAATATCCACTCAAGCATGAAGATAGCAGATATTACTCATGGATATCAATACATAAACTCAAAATTAAGCTAAAAAGGTACCAAAGAATAACATAGTGACAAGTTCTCCTCAATCAAATTGGATTCAGATACTTCTACAAAGTAAATTAGCGCAGGTATACAACCCCGGATAAAGCAAACCACCAAAAAACACAACACTCAGATTGGCTCAACAAATCAAGATTAGATAATCCAATTTAAATACTTAACCACCAAGAGAAACCCTTAATTTATGCAATAAAATTCGCACTAAATTGATAACAAGACCATCAAACAAATACAGACAGAGCCTAGAATCAACAAACTCTAATGACCCAATTCAAAATTCTTCAAACCCAGAAGCTATTTTAGCATAAATTTTATAACTTTCAACAAAAACAAGCTAAAACACTACTTAAAGCGAAAAATCGAAGATGCAGAAAACGGAGCCATTAACTATACAAAAGCAAGCCGTTTCGATATAAGAGAAAAAAAAGGTAGCGTGAAAGAAACTAAGCAGGTTAGGTTTAGAGAAAAGGAGAAAAAATTTACCTTTTTAGAGAGTTAGGGAAGTTGAGATTCGTTGAGAAGAAGATTATATTGTAGAAACTGCAAGTGCAACTAATAGGGTAGCAAGAAGAAGCGCGAGTAAACCCCTGAACCCTAATTTGACAGGGCACACCTGGGCCTTAGCCCAAACCATGGATACTTTAAGGGCCTCGATGAGCCTTACATGTGGTCTTGGAATTGTGCCGTGTTGTTTAACCAGTTGTTTGTTGGTAATTATTTTTTAAAATATTTTTTATTTTAAAATATATTAAAATAATTTTTTTATTTTTAAAAAAATTATGTTTAATATTAAAATATATTAATTTAAAGTAAAATAAAAAATTTCAAACTTTTTTAAAATACTTGACAATGTTAAACAAATTGATACATTAGGTGATTAAATTAATTAAATTATTTATAATAATCGACCTGAAATTAATTAAAACTAAAATGTTTGTTCGATTTTTTAGATAATTTTAATTATAAACTAAAAACTCATTAAATCCTATTTAATAAAAAATATAATAAAAAATTATTTAATTTAAATTAAATTTATTTGGTTTTATCAAATTTAAAATTGAATCGAACTTTAAATTTATCAAATTATTTTTTTTCATTTGGTTCAGTTAACTTAAAATTATTTAAAAAATTAAATATTTTGATCATCCCTACTTGATATTTGCAGGTTCTTTCTATTTATTCTCCTTCAGTCCCAAATATTTTCTATGATAAGTTCTATGGTATAAAGCTTTTATTTAGTGATGAAGTGCTGAGTTCAAGCACCCCCTAAATTATTGACTTAAACCTTTTTTTTTTCATGACATGGCTGTTGGGGGATGTTTAATATGCAACGGCAATGGATTACATGTTTTTTTAATTATATTTAGTTGGATTTTAGAAGTATATTTATTTTAAAAATATAAAATTAATATTTTTTTATAATTTTAATATTAAAAATAAAAAAGTAAAAAATATTTTAATTTATTTACAAGTCAAATCACCTTTAATAATTATTAAGCAACGTCATGCCAAGCACGCTTACTGAGATGTGTTATTCCACCAAATTTATTTAAAAACTACGTCGTTTTACTAAAAAAATTTAAAACTACCCACACCCTTTCTTATGCTGGGCTTCTGTCGGCTAGAATGCCTTCCCTTCCAAGTGGGCAGATTAAAAAACAAGGGGCGGGCGCTGCGCCCATGATCGCATGGATATCATCATGCACTACTGGCCCGCCCACAGTAAATCTTCAACTTTTTACTCTACCAGTTTTAAAAGAAAAAATTCCCCGCATATTCGCCATTGGATGCAAGAACCCTGCCGTCGATTGGGCCCCACTCAACCATAAAGGGCCACGTCTCACGTGAGGATCGAGAAACCAATCAAACCATCCAATCCACAGCAGATCTTGCCTCCAATGTTCAACGGTTTTGATCTTACCACCCGTGGTTTTTTTCCCCACGTTAGGACTCCAATTAATAAAACCCCCTCACGCCCTAGTTTCAGCATCTCTGTGACTGTCTTAGGAAAAAGAACAGAAAAGAGAAACCTCAGGATCATCGAAGTGTTGGAACATCAGATCAACAATGGTAACGATTAAGGCTGTTAAAGCTCGTCAAATTTTTGACAGTCGTGGAAATCCCACCGTTGAAGTAAGTCTTTCTTGATTCAATTTTAGTCATCCAATGATAACCCGTCATTTTTTTCTCACTTTCGATGTGTTTTTTTTGTTTTGTACCTCGGTTTTCATGTTTGGATGTTAAGAAAAGGTGGGGCAGATAAAATCTTCAGTTTCGATATTTTCTTGGTAATAAAAGAGGAAGCTTTGATGCAGATGCGTTATTGAGATTTTTGGGATATCTTTTTGTGCTCGCAGTTGTGTTTTGATGTTTGTTTGGATGTTAAGAAAAACTGGGTCAGAGAGAGAGTTTCGTTTTGGTGCTTTTTTGGGAATAAAAGAGGAAGCTTTAGTGGAAAGCATGACTGGGAATTGATTTTTGTAGTCCGTGCTTTCGTTTTGTTGGTGGTTTCCTGTGCATGTATTTGTGGCTGATGAAATGGTGGGTTTTAAAACAATAAACAGGCTGATATTGTGCTCTCTGATGGAACCCATGCTAGAGCTGCCGTTCCAAGTGGTGCTTCCACTGGTAAAGATTATTACTTTTTGTGTATTTCACAAGTTCCTGTTCAAGATTTACGTGTTATGAATGTATTACTGTTTACGTGATCCAGATCTGATTTTGTGTACTTGTGTTTTAAAAGGTGTCTATGAAGCTTTAGAGTTGAGAGATGGAGGATCCGATTATCTTGGGAAAGGTGTACTTAAGGTATCTGCAGATCATGTTCTCGTGTATATTGGCCGTACTGGCTATTGAGATTGTTTCCTAATTTTCTTTTCGTGTCGTGATGATTTCAGGCTGTAGGTAATGTCAATTCTATCATTGGACCAGCCTTGATTGGCAAGGTAATATATGGAAATTCAATTTTTTATTCTTATAAGACGTGTCTTCAATCACAAACAGTGATTGATGATTGATGTTGGTTTTCTTACAGGACCCAACAGAGCAGGTTCAAATCGATAATTTCATGGTACAAGAGCTGGATGGAACTGTTAATGAATGGGGTTGGTGCAAACAGAAGGTTTGTTTAATTTCTCATCTCATCAACATTCTATTTTTCTCGTTGAGAATCATTTTTTTAATCTGTTAATGACTGGTAACTTGTATTCTAAATGAGACTCCCCCCTTTTTTTTTAATTATTCCAGCTCGGAGCAAATGCTATATTGGCAGTGTCACTTGCTGTTTGCAAAGCAGGTGCAATGGTTAAGAAGATCCCTCTTTACCAGGTATGAATGCTGTGCTAGTGTAGTCTGCTGTTCTGTTGTTTCATTGTAATCCTTGGGGGGTTCATTGTTGTGATATCATTTATCTTGCAGCACATTGCAAATCTTGCTGGAAACAAGACATTGGTTTTGCCAGTACCTGCATTCAATGTCATCAATGGAGGTTCCCATGCTGGAAATAAACTGGCAATGCAGGTAAATTAGATGACAGCTCACACGTGGTTAAATGCCTTTTTTTTTGGTGCTTGCCTTCAACATTTGTCTTTCAACAGGAATTCATGATTCTCCCTGTTGGGGCATCATCTTTCAAGGAAGCCATGAAAATGGGTGTAGAAGTGTATCATCACCTGAAGGTAATTTTATGTTTCTTAAACTTTATTCTCTTTTATGTTCAATTCAAATTACCACTGGCTTATATTGTTACTTCTTGCATGTACATAAAGTCTGTGATTAAGAAGAAGTATGGACAAGATGCCACCAATGTTGGTGATGAAGGTGGCTTTGCTCCTAATATTCAGGTTTGTTAATGCTGCTAGCTACCTGTTCATGTTCTAATTGTTGCATTGGAACTGCTAAGTCTCGCTGGTTATCAATTGGGTTTGAATTAAACTGGGCGAGTAGTGCTTAACTTGAACCGTGTCTTATGTGTAGGAAAACAAAGAGGGTCTTGAACTGCTCAAGACAGCGATAGCCAAAGCTGGATATACTGGAAAGGTTGGTGCCCTTTCTGATGTTAACGTGCTTTATCATTCTCTTGTAATCTAATTAATTTTCTGTGTCCAATGCTAGGTTGTGATTGGGATGGATGTTGCTGCGTCAGAGTTTTATAACGACAAGGACAAGACCTATGATTTGAATTTCAAGGAAGAGGTAATCACAAGTTTGACAACCAAATGCTTCTTTGTGCCTGCTTAGAATGATTGCATTCTATTTAGAAGGTTGGATTTAAACTTGTGACTCTAAGCCTATTATCTATCTGTCTCAGAACAATGATGGATCACAGAAGATATCTGGAGACAGTCTAAAGAATGTATACAAGTCATTTGTGGCTGATTATCCAATTGTGTCCATCGAGGATCCATTTGATCAAGATGATTGGGAACACTATGCTAAGATGACTGGTGAAGTTGGTGAACAGGTGCAAATTGTTGGTGATGATCTACTTGTCACAAACCCCAAGGTGATTCTGGGAGCTAGTTTAAAATATAAACCTCAGGGCATCAATGCTCAGCTCTGTATGATGTATGATGAGATAAGCACATTTTCATATTGATTGGGCTTACAATTAAATGTTTGATTTTGTTGCAGCGTGTGGAGAAAGCAATTAAGGAGAAGGCCTGCAATGCCCTTCTATTGAAGGTAGTATGAACAAAAAAATATATTTTAGGCGAGGCATCCTATTATATTGGAGCTACCAACTCTGAACAGTTTTACCTTCTTACACAATTTATCAGGTGAATCAAATTGGTTCTGTAACTGAAAGTATTGAAGCTGTGAAAATGTCTAAACATGCTGGGTGGGGTGTCATGGCAAGCCACAGAAGGTACATCCTTGTTTTTTTGTGGCTTTGATTAATTATTTTTCCACCGATGAACATTTCTAAAATGGTTCACCTTGTTCATTGCAGTGGTGAAACTGAGGATACTTTCATTGCGGACCTTTCAGTTGGATTGTCCACTGTAAGTACTAGGGCATTTCCCAAGTTCTTGCTGTTCTTGTTTTTTACCTTCCAAATTATGTGATCTTGTTATTTTGCCTCCAATTAAAATTTTTGGAGCGCGTGAATTGCATATGTTGATGTATTGTTACTGTTGCTGGAGGCTTGAGCTGATGTTTACCCTCTTTTCTTCCTTCACAACAGGGACAAATCAAAACTGGAGCTCCTTGCAGATCAGAACGCCTCGCAAAATACAACCAGGTAGATGGAAATGTCTTTCAACTCTTGACCATCAAGTGATTTTATCATCTCTTGCCTTTACTCAGCTCTGCGATCTGAACTAATGGTGATTGACCCCCCCACCCTGGTACTTTTTTAACTGCAGCTTCTCAGGATAGAGGAAGAGCTGGGATCTGCAGCAGTATATGCTGGAGCAAAATTCAGGGCACCGGTTGAACCTTACTAAAGCATTACCAGTCTCACTGAGCAAAATTCAGTACCTCTAAATAAGCTCGAGCTTCGTGCTTGTACTTTGCATCATATAGTTTTTGCTTGGTAGTGAAGGATGTTTTTGCCATCGCGGCTAGTTGCTTAGATTACCTGAGGGCGTGAGTTCCGGACGTTTCCCAGCTGGTTTTCCTTTTGATTGTTGTTAATAATATGGTTAAACTGTGAGTTATCACAGATGTTTTTGAGTATGTTCAAGTTCTAAGAACATATTTTCCATGACATGCCTTGCACTTTACCTCATAAGAATCAGTTTCTAAGACTTATTTAACAACCATGATCTGTAGAACTCTCTCTATGAACGACTGGATGGTTTCAAGGTTGCCCTTGTTAGCTACTACGAATATTCAAAGAGCTTTTATAAACAAGAATTTTCTAAAGGATGGTACTGATCG
>SRLM01000273.1:575733-887487 GCA_015708895.1 Populus ilicifolia
AAAAAAAATTAAAATAACATTTTAAACTTTATTATTTATAATATATATATTTTATATTCACATAAATTATTTTTTAATATTTTTATATAAAATATTAAAATCTTATATATTTTTAAAAAAATTTCCTATGTTAATATAGATAAATCTATATGACCCAAAATCTAACTTTATGACCAGATTAATAAGGGTGTACGGTGATAGCAGTCATAAGAAGTTGTAATAGAAACCCTAAACTTTTATCATTTGAAACCCCTCGTGGTAAATAACACGATACCCCGCTCTTAACACCGTTGTTCCGTCAGCCTAACCCTTTAAAATTGTTCTTAATTATATATGGCTTTATGTACGTATATATATCAAAAGGATATTGATTAAGAAACATTACTAACAGCGTATGAATCCTACGTGATTAAGAGAAAGACATACGGTGGGGATCTTTCTCGATGTATCAAACAATTCTTTTTGCTACAGTGAAATTACGGGTTCAAAAGATAATTCACTGCTGAAACAGAATCAGCTAGTTTTTACCAAAATTTTTGCTCACAACACCCTTCTTGACACTAAAGATCATATGATGGGGGCGAACTTGCAGTTTTGTAACACAAGCCCGCAATTAAAACACTGAGCGATCAAAAACCATGATTCTAAACCCACTTGTCTATCAAAGCTGCCAATGACTTCAAAAGCCAAAAAAGAGCGTACAGAAGGATGATCACCGGACGTTCACCAACTCAACATCAAAGACAAGCCATGAGTGTGGCGGTATTTTCCCACCAGCACCCTGTTCTCCATAACTGCATAAAATATTACACGGTAAGTTACTTTGGCAGGGAAGGAAGGCATAATAAAGAAGATTTCAACAAATTTCAAAAACCCTGCTTAAAGGGTTTAACAGATGGACCCCAAAGGCAAAGAATTCGATAATGAACTTATATCATGCCATGCAGGAAGCAACAGATAAGGCATTGGATTAGGTATTGTCCAAAAGTAGTCATGCAGATCAAACCTAATGACCTTAGCCAGAGTGAACAATCACTGATGTGGTAGCTATAGCTTACCCCATCGATGGTGGAATTGTGAGTCTCCTTTTGTCACCAACCCGCATGCCTGAGGGTTAACACATAAACATGTAAATATACTTATAATAAATTAAACATACAAATTAATTCTTAAACATTAATATGCCTACCATTAACTCCAACATCCCATCCCTTTATGACTTGTCCAACACCTGCATGATCACATGAAAGTAATTTAATCATCACAAAATCAAGTATTTCTTATCCAATTACTACAGTCCAAATTGTGGTACCTAGGCGGAATTTAAAGGGCGCTCTTCCAACATTAGAGTCAAATATTTTGTCATTCTTCTTCAGCTTACCAATGTAGTGCACACTGACCTGAAACTCAAGAAAAAAATGATAATTTCAGTTGATTGAACGACCTTTTGCGTTCTGTTAATCAATAACTTCTGGAAAATAAAAAACACACCAATTAGGTTACTGTAAATATGGGTGAACTTGCATCTTGCTTGTATGAAATCATCAACAATACAGCAAGCCAGTAACCGACAGAGGCAACTCAGAAGCATGCCACCGTATAAGGTGACAAATTTGAACATTTCATATTATCAAACTAATTCAAGAACTAATTACAAAAACAGCGTGCTTAATTTTAACACAGTTAACCAATTTCCTCTATTTGGAGTGTAATGAGCATAGGAAAAAAAAATTAAGTGCTTGGAAAAAAAAAATGACTTTGGCTTTGCAGGCTGGTTGATCAATAGTCAAATACGAGGCAAAGAGCTACCTGACTCCCGGGACAAGCACGTTTACCATCTGGTTTTCCCATTGATAATTCTTCAATAACCAATCCATTTGAGAAGGTTCTAACTTGTGAAGACTTGGTTGTAGATTTCTTTTCTTCAGAATCCAACAAAGATTTGGCTTCACCTCCCACAGCTTGTTCCTTGGTTGTTGTTCCACTATCCAAGGTCTTCTTCTTCTTCTTCTTCTTCTTCTTCTTTTTATCAGATGAATCATCACCAGGCATACTATCTGCATCAGTGTCAAGGCCCCTGCAAACGGGTTCAGTAGCAACATATTTAAGTAAAAGCTAAAAAAATAACACTAGCAATCAGGCTTCCATAAAAACCTCCATTCACCAATACCAGCATCCATGCATCCATTCACGCTAGAGAGAGGCAGGGGGGGGAGATGAAAAAATCCTAAGCCATTTCCCGTTATTGTGAACCTTTCAATGTGTGCGGTGAGATTATTTGGAGAGAAACTCCTAGTTTAAAAACAGAGGGTTCACATACTTATTAAATTAGACTGGGTCCGGGCACATTTCCACATTCAATGACACATGGACACACATCATAAGCACGGACAAATTTGAATCTTTGACAGGAAATAGTAACAACATTCCATATTGCAAAATAATAGACTTTGGTTCTCGCCTCTGATCGTGTTTGTTTTCATCAGTAGAATCCTGCCTTTTCACTTCCTTAGGCTTGATTTCATCTCTAGAGGCATTGTTGTTCTCTTCCTTATCATCCATTTCATCAATCTTTTCCTCTGCACCTTGTTCTCTTTGCTTCTTCTTGTTCTTCTTCTTCTTCTTCGTTTTGCTGCCATCAAAATTCAAGAGCCACTTTAGAAGATAGAATTGACAAGTCAAATGTAAAGCAAACTCCCTGCTCTTGGAAAGTGCAGCCTAATAACACAACCAAGCTGTCCCCTAAGAAAAAATGAATATTGTTTTTAGAAAAAAAACACCCAGTTATGGATGGTCTCACCTTTCTGGTTGACCGTCTTCATCAATGCTTTTAACCTTTCTCTTTTTGCCAGTAGTGTCATCATTATCCTCTCTAGCTATCTTTTTCTTTGTTTCTTGGGTTGTTTCCTTATATTTTTGTCCATTTATTTCTGCTTGGGGCTCTGGAACAGTAACTTTTCTTTTTGCCGGGGAAGAAATTGGAAAACCATCTTCATCTTCACTTTCCAGAACTGAAATACATGCATCCCTCTTAAGAACAATTTGTCGTTGGGAATGGTTTTGGTCTTCCTGGTCGCTTGATTGATTATTCTTCTTCTTTATTCGTTTAGACTTGCCATTTTCTTTTTTAGGTTTGTCATCTTCAGTTATCTCCTCGATTACAACTAAAATAAGGAGCAAATTTAAGTGAAGTAAACATCTTTGGTTAGTTGCTGCCAGTAATCATAAAAATCAAATACCAGGTGTGCCAGCAAGCACATTTGACATAAATTTAAACCGCCACCAAACATTGGAAGATTACTTTTTCACTAGACAAGAACAATAAATTATGAACTCTTAGTGGGAGTTAATATGATATATTGTGACAACATAGAAATGTTATGACAGTAAGTGGACAGGTTTGAGGTAAATTTTCTTTGGCGTATATAAACATATAAAATTCATTAACTAGAATTACCATGTCTTAAAAAATCTTCCGAGTTTCAAAGCATTCCAAAGCTTTCCTCCTAATCTTTTTTACTCATATTTTTAACTATTTATATCTTGCAGAAATATTAAACAGCCAACAGTCTCGACGTACTAATACTAACAGAGATTTATTTGGAACAGAACTCCAAATATGTGGACGCATTCTGTGGCACCAGCTCCAGATTTGATGACCATGTTGGAACTAGATCAAGTATTTCATCATACAAGTATATAGTCACAGTTTTTAAAACTCGTTTAGAAGCTAGATAGACCTCAAAGAAACAGAATAAGGGGAAATGAACCTTGTGAATATAAAGATGAAACATATTTAATCAAATTACCTCCACCATTGGGAACAGGCGAAGGGGGGTAAATTTGAAGATCATTGTCATCATCAATGAAGTCATCATCATATTCATCATCATAATCATATTCGCTGGACTCGTCCGATTCCGTGTCAGCAATAGTCTCACCCGAATCACTTAAAATTTGTAAAATTAAGAAGAACAAAGTAATGAAAAAATTTAATTCAGCCAAACAATTTTGCACTGGCTTCAAAATAACTATAATTACTTGAGGTGGGTGGGGAATAACAACTAAAATACAAGCCCAAAAAAACTAGTGAAAAGGATACCATTCATATTCATCTCGGAGGTGATCTCCTTTTTCAGAATCAAAATAACCACAGAGATGAATGCTTCGTGGTCCAATCACAGAGAACGCTACTAACTCATCAGAAAATTCAAGATTCAAAGAGCAACTTTCAGCTTTCCCTGGTAGCAATGAACATAAGAAAATTGGATTCTTGTATGCAACTGAACACTGGAGTATGCACCTTTCTTCTGACGAGCCAAGGCCCAAAGTTGCCTGAATTGTAACACGGCGCAAGTCAACAACTCAAGAACAGAAATGTAATTAAGAGATGATCCAGCAATATAACAACAGCCATTCCACAACAAACCAATACTGGAAGGCCAACACTAAGTTAAACCTCAAAATATAAAAATTTATGCAATTTCACGTTAAAAGCTCAGAATTAATAATAGAATGGATTGGCCTAGCCATACATGCCTGTGTTACCCGAAGCTTTCCTTGCACATCATCAGAGTGATAAGGGTAAGGCTTGCCTGGTTTCACTTCAATGCCTAAATAGCATATCAACACATAAAACATCAAAAACAACATTCAACGACCAGACCAATTAAAACCTCATCTCAGTATCAACATTTTAAATTCCCACATGCTTAAAAGTACAGAAATTAAGAACAAAAACCAACATTTAAAATCTAAAAACATTTTTTAAAAAAAAAAAAACCCACTTCGATATCACCATTTAGATTCTAATAAACTTTAAAAAATCCAAATTTTACAAAAAAAATACAAACAAAGAAAGCGGGAAAAATAAGATTACGGATAAGACAATTGCCCCATGATTTCTAAGCAGCCAAACACGTCAAGACAATGAACTAAAGCATGAAAGAATGACAACCATTGGTTTCAGTAACTGGAAATTGATTGAAATACATACCCCAAAAGCTCATCGTTTTGTTCTCTGGTTCGAAGCAGCTCTCTATCTAAAACCCTAAACGTGCCTGTACTCTTCCTTAAAAACCTCAGCTTCCGTGTTTTAAGAGTTTAGGCTGGTGGTCAAGCGTGACACGGAAAGTTCGTGATACCGCATTGGAATGATAACACGTGTTTTCTTGCTTGTAGTGATTGGCCCATTGGAAAAAAGAATAGCCTCGGAAAATGGGCTTTGAACAGTGATTAAATTGGTCCATTGAGTATGTAGATGACGATGATTCTATTTTAATGAGGCCCATATAGACCCAAATACGAAACACATTTTGATTAAATTTGTCCGACCCGGGGACTTCCCCATAAAATCAATATTTATAATAAAATAATATTATATTTTTTAATTTTTTTCTCTGTAAAAATGGAAAATCTATTGAATCATTAAAAAAAAATGGATAAAAATAATTGAAGAATTAACTACAAGTAATGAAGGAAAATACTTGAGAAGCCCCACTAGTTCACAACTTGTACCTATGCTGTAATGCTTGGAGGAATCTCATCTCATTATAATTTAACTTTATCAAATAATAATAATAATATACAGTGAATTTAATTTTGTCGGAGACTTCACATCACTCTACAATTCTATTCAGACAGAACACTTATCCACACGAAAAAAGAAACACGAGAAATTAAAAAAGAACATTTTAATGATGTGAATGTTTATCAAAGACACCAATCACCATCATAGAGAGATTAAGTGTTTGTTTTATAATTTAAAGCAATTTTAAAATTATTAAATTAATGTTTACCCTCTTTTTTTATTACACTTAGACACAATAACACCATGGTTATAAAACTTGACATCAGAATAAAAAAATTTAAACCAAAATAATTTTATTTTAATGAAAAAACACAAATAAATTGAGGATTGAGTTATTAACTGGATTAATTAATTTTTTTAAAAAAATATATATAGTTAAGTTTAAATCAATTCAGATTTTATAATTATTCCAAACAATTTATATTTAATTTATAATAAGCTTGTAACTTGTTTGATATTTGTATGTTTTTTTTTAATATTGGAACCCAGAAATTTTCACAAGAATCATAGCTAAAATGGTTTTGGTGCCGTTTATAAGATATAACACCATAATTTATTTATTTTTTTATTTACGTGAGGTGTTCAGAACATTTTGCGTACACCACGACTAATCCCCACGATCCACTAAATACCCTGCAAACCTAGTAGACAGGTAAGACATCGCAGGAATGACAGGCGTGCATGCTGAAACTCGAATTCAGATACAGCAGAAGAAGACAACTCTTCCTTCCACTGCTAGACCAAGTTCTTTAATGCTACATAGAACCATAATTACAGGATCCAGAAGTGGTAATTAGAAATGTTCTTCAAGCTTAGATGTATTAAACATATATATAAAAAAATTGCTTTGCATAATTGGAGTGTAATAACCTTTCAACCTTTTGTAATAATATATATGTTCTGTATGTATTATACAAATAATTTGCGTTCCAATAGACAGTAACCCCTTCCCTTGCAAGGCTGAGTTCTTGATGGTGGCTACTGCTAGACCAGAAATAATAATAATAATAATTGCAAATGGGTTTCTTAAACCGCAAACCAATGTAGGTATAGAGTTGTAGCTTAGAGCACACCAAAAAAAAAAACCCTCCAAAAAGGAGGTTTGAAATTTCAATATTTGCAGCTTGATGGGTCAGCAACAGAATCACCAAACATAATTCAGAACGTTGGAAGATGTTTTTTCCTTTGATTGAAAAGGAAAGGCGAGGAAAGTTCACAAAGTTTATTCTGCTAACGTAGAACTGAAGATAAATTTTGTAAGGTATTATATTTTTATCATATAGTTTTGATTTTAAAGTTGGATTCCACCATCATACCCCTAGAAAAAATAAAAAAAAAATTATTAATGTAAAGTCAAAATTTATAACACATGCACATGTATGTTAATATATAATAATTTTTTTCTTCCGATCCATAAAATATTGTGCTTTTGATAATACCAAATATCATATTTTTATAAAAATATTTTTAAATAATATTTTATTTTTGATACCTGTTGAAATTATAAAAAAATAAAAATTTAATTTAATATTTTTTAATAAAAAAACTCAAAAACAAACACACTTTTATTTTATCCGAATCATTTTAAAGGAAGAGAGAAGGAGAGTTGGTGGTCGACTTTATTGATTTTTTTCCCCTCTCAAACTTTACTGCTAACCACCAGCTCTAGCTCAATATCTCAATCGATGTCATCATGATTCGTAAGCTAGGGTTTTTTAATATACCAATAATCTTAATTTTTTATTCACTGGTCGAAAATTTCATCAATCATATGATAACATAGTTAAAAAAAAATTATTATTTTATATAAAAATATAAGTTTATTTGTCATAATAAAACAAAATCAATGTAACTAAAATTTTACCGCCTTCCATCCCCGTTATAATAAATAAATAAATTTTTTTACTGGCTGGAAAAAATAAACGGAATTAAAAGGTTGTGTTCATGTTTCGAAAGTAAAAATAATACAAATAATAAAAAAGTTACGCCAGCCGAATTCTTCCTTGCTTTTTTTTTAAAAAAAAAATCCTCAAATACAGTGATTGATGTATTTTAAGAAGTCTAAACCTTTTTTTGATATATAAAAAAATCAAAAATTATTTATTAAAAATAATATATATATATATATATATGTTATTTATATATATCTGCGTGAGTGCATGCAGATAAATGTTTTATTTTCTGAGTTCATGAGTATGAAAAGTGGGCGCCAATCAATTGATGGATCCATACATCCAAAAATCAAAAGCACAAGTGAACTTGAGATTCCAAATTTACCTAATAAATTGGAGTAGGGCCTTGTGTATTATTAAACTTTAGGGTTAGACAACACATCTTGCTTTAGGTTAGAATGTCATGTCTTACGGTCTCAACAAAAAAAAAAAGAAGCCTTTTTGACTTTACATTCCTAGCTGTATTGTATCAATCATGGCATGTCATGAGGTTTCATGAATTCTTTGTTTTCATTGTCAGGGTAAATCATAATTAAAATAATTAAAAAGGTGTGGTTAACAACTAAAAGCCATGGTATTTCATGATGTCTTGTTTGAGATTTCCGTGGATTCTGCATTTTAAAGTTATTTAAAACAATGTTTATCTTTAAAAATTATTAAATTGATATTTTCTTGGTGATTTGTACGAGTTGATTCAAAAATAAAAATAAATTAATATATTATTTTAAAATAAAAAATGCTTTTTGAAAGGCGCTTGCACTTGGAATTCTAGAATTATTAAAGGCACGGGCCTCAAATTGATGCCATGAAGCTTATCTACACCATGAGTAAAACCACACACCTCAAGTAAACTTCGTTGAGAAAATAAAACGAGGAGATTCTACTGCTATTAGTGTTTTTGTTTGCTTTATTTGCTGCGGATGTCAACTGCCATGATAATAACAAAGATGCTATGAGATGTTCATGGACATTCGAGGGTGCTTATAATATAATATAGCTTGTATTTTAAAATATATTAAATTGATATTTTTTTTATCAATTTAAAATTATTTTTAATACCAGTATATCAAAATAATTTTAAAATATAAAAAATTAATTTTAAATAGAAATATTTTTTTAAAAAATAAGGTTTCAATTGTACTTTTAAATATTATCTTAATTAAATAAAAAAAATAAATTTTAATTTATTTTCATATCAAAAATTGGTTGATTCTACTATAATTACTAAACCCGACTTGAAGTTAATTATAAAATTAAGCCATCAAACTAACCCATATAAATTATAAAATAATATTGTTATGGATAACAAAATTAAAATAAAAACTGGAACAAACTGTCTCGATAACTTTTTTAAAAATCATTATAATTAAAAAATCTCAATTGAATTAATTTATTAAATTACTGAAATTTAGCTGGTAAATATACAGAATGGTTTAAAACAAAGTCGAACTAAGCCAACCTTGAGGAAGGAGAATCACCCAATCAACCTGCTAAGCAAATCTTAATAGTTATAATTCCTACAATTATTGTTATAAACAGTTTGGAGATATTTATTTATCGAGAAGATGGTAAGTTTTGATTTTTTTTTTAATTTACGTGGAGTGTTCGGATCAGTTTGCGTTCAGCACGACTAATCTCACGGTCCACTGAATACCTATAAACCCAGTAAACATTTAAGGTATCGCGAGGGTGACAAGCGTGCATGCCAGGACTCGAATCCAGGTATAATGAAAAGAGACAAGCCTATTTCACAACTAGACCAAGCCCTGGAATGCTGGCAAGTTTTGATTTTTTTTTTGATTTACGTGGGGTGTCCGGGCCAGCTTGGAGATATTTATTTATTGAGAAGATGGTAAGTTTTGATTTTTTTTTATTTACGTGGAGTGTCCGGATCAGTTTGCGTTCAGCACGACTAATCCCCACGGCCCACTTAATACTCTTTAAACCCAGTAGGCATGTAAGGCACCGCGGGGGTGACAAACGTGCACGCTAGGACTCGAGCCCGGGTGCAGTGGAAGGAGACAAGTCCCTTCCACCGCTAGACCAAGACCCTTGGTACAAGTTTTGATTTTAGTTAGGTGAGTCAGTTGACTATTTAATTCTGGATTCATCTCTTGACATGGAAGAAAATAAAATTGAAGCATGATTTTGCCATCATCTTCAGGTGATTAAAGGCAAGTAAATCAGCTTAATTGCACCGTTCACGGCCATAATTAATGCAGAATAATCATACAAAACATTGCTTTAGAGACATGAGTTCATCCGGTGTTGTTCTTCGATTCCGACACATGCTTGAAGACAGACAACACCACAAAACTTGACCTCGTCAAGCACTTGGAGAGGGAAAAAATAAAAAATAAAAAATCCCAGCCCTTTTCTTCGCCCCGTGTGTCACTGTCTCTTTTGTGGCTATAATATTCTTCGTGTCGCACAAAATTCTTCATTTACCATCAATAAAATCTCAGCTCTTTCACTTGTTCTTTCCCTCTTGATATGAACAAGAACCCTACAAATCAGTGTTCCTCGGTTTTGAGATATGGCCACTGTTCTCTCGGGTTAAACCAAAAGAATTGAAATCAATAAGTTATTAAATTAATTTTAATTAATAATTTTTATAAAAATAGAAATCTAAATAAACCGGTTGGGTTTAAAAAAAAACTTGGGTAGTTAGGTTATTAAATTAATATTTTTTATTAAAATAATATTATTTTAATATTTTAGAGTTAACATGGCGGGACTTGGATTATATCTACCTAGATGAATTGAATTACTGAAATCCTGATTATTTCAAATAAGTCTAGCAAAGTCATTATCTTATTTGATTCAATAAAAAAAATTAAGCTGAGCGGAACGAGTTTTTCAAGTTTGATTATAAGCCACGAGCAAGAAATATGGATACAAAAAAATAATATAACTAAGGAATCTAGTCGGTAAAAGGTTATCCTTTAACTCCTGTAATTTCACTTGGTATTATTATATTTATATGATATCATCACAACGTTTCCGTAATTTTAGAAGAGGGTATTGTTTATTGTTGTTGTTTTTTAAGTATTTTTTATTTAAAATATGTTAAAGTAAGAGTATCTTCACTGGAGAAACTAAATGGATAGTCAAAAATAAAAAATTAATATTTTAACTTTTTTTTATTTACTTTGCATACTTTTAGGGAGAAGCTAAATAAAATGTTAAAATGCCTTTTTTTTTTCCACAAATGCTATTTCTATATATCTCTTTAAAGAGCCAAAATCAACAAAATAGGCCACTTAAAAAATAAACCAATTAAATATAGACATGTGGAAAAAATAATATTAAACATATTAAGAAATAATAAAAAACTTGTTTTTTTTACTTCAATATAAATGGCTCTTCAAATAGCTTTTTTCCATTGGAATAGATATGATAAAATAAGCTATATTTATATTATTCAAAATACTATTTTATTAATTTAGCTTTTTAAAATAGCATTTTGTATTGGAGTTGCTTTTAATATATTTTTTTATTTTTTAAATTATTTTTAATATTAATTTATTAAAATAATTTAAAAGCACTAAAAAATATTAATTTTAAATAAATTTTTTTTAAATTTTCTTAAAAATAATTTTAAAGTATAAAGACAAAAAAAATCTAAACATGATATCATGCTGAGAGAGATTTCATCTCACTAGAATTTAAATTTCTCAGAAACTTCTCAGTGCAATCACAGAATTTAAATTTGTCAGAAACTTCACATCGTCGTACAGTTCAATTCAGGCAGAAGCATGCTTTTGGATTTTGTATTGAACGTCAAGTTGTTCTATCCAAGGGAGGGATGCAAGAAATTAATCTTTTGGATGGGAATGGCTGTCCAAGACACCTTCAAAAAGAGATTCTGTTTTTTTTTTTTTAATGAAATTTAAGTTTAAAAAACCACTAAATTAATTTTTCTTGTATTTAACATTATTAATTCATTAACTAGGTTTCACATCGAGTTAGATTTAAGATGAAACCTGAATCCAGTTTAACAAAACATGCTTTGTAATCAATGAAGATTAAATTATTTTATTAATAAATAAAAAATAATAATAACGGATATGATAATGAGCAATTAAAAGTTATTTTTTACGATTCACTTTAAAAAAATAAAAAAAATGTAATTAGAATAAAGAGATTTAGATGAAAATATTTTTATTATTTTTTATAGATTGTACATTTTATAAGTTATTTTTTTTATATCTATATTTTTTAAATAAATTACACAAACTAACTAAATGCTTTTAATTCCCTAGCAATTTACAGAGGTAAGCTATTGTTTTTGCTTGTCTCAGGATAAAGTCCTCCCTCCTCGCACGGCAAACAATCACAGAACAAACCACTAAAGGTCTGATGGAGAAAATATTTTTTTTCTACAAAACCTTGCATTTCCGCACTACCCTCGTCCCTTCACAGGGCACTATACCAAACACCATTTCTATCCTCTCTTGAATTCTCTCCCTCCATCGAACTTCAACCTCAGCTAGACAGTTCCACAAACACCTCCCACTCACACTAAAACCATCCTCCAACCACCAACCTTACCATTTGCTAACCTCATGAATCATGGAAAGATCACACAAAGCATCAAAGTGAAGTAAACTGCGGGGTACAGCGGTTTTAGCTAATGGCTTCAACAAGTTCAACACCAAGTGACCCTTCTATTCCTCTGCATGAAGACACAGCAATCAGAGCTGTGAACAAGAGATATGAAGGGTTGATTACTGTTAAAACAAAGGCAATAAAGGGTAAAGGGGCATGGTATTGGGCTCATTTAGAGCCAATATTGATTAAAAACCCTGATACAAATCTCCCTAAAGCAGTAAAACTTAAGTGTTGTTTATGTGAAGCTGTTTTTTCTGCTTCAAACCCATCAAGAACTGCCACTGAACATCTCAAGAAAGGAACTTGTTCTAATTTTGTATCAGTTTCAAGGCCCAATTCAGCAATTTCTCCGTTGCCTATATCTTCTTTGCCTTCCCCACCTTCAAATAATCATAGAAAGAGAAGCTCGCAAATGGGTACTGCTTTAAAGTCTCTGGCTTTAGTCGAGTCAAATAAATACTGCGACCAAGTTGGTTACTTTAATTCTGGGTTTACTCCAAAAGGTCACGATTTGGTGTTATCTGGTGGAAAAGAGGATTTAGGTGCATTAGCAATGTTGGAAGATAGTGTAAAGAGGCTTAAAAGTCCAAAAGCCTCACCTGGTCCTTTGTTAAACAAGGAACAGGTTGATTCTGCTCTTGAGTTATTGAGTGATTGGTTTTATGAGGTTTGCGGGTCAGTATCATTTTCAAGTCTTGAGCATCCGAAGTTTAGGGC
Source organism: Populus ilicifolia (assembly GCA_015708895.1). Lineage (NCBI taxonomy): Eukaryota > Viridiplantae > Streptophyta > Magnoliopsida > Malpighiales > Salicaceae > Populus > Populus ilicifolia. The sequence goes on from SRLM01000273.1 coordinate 588,607, forward strand.
TTTTCTTAATCAAGTTGGTTTGCCTTGCTTGTCAAGGAGAGGCTTGTCTGGTGCTAGACTTGACAATAGGTTTCACGAGGCAAAATCTGAGGTGGAAGCTAGAATTAGAGATGCCATGTTCTTTCAAGTTGCGTGTAATGGATGGAAGAGTAATAATTGTTGTAGTGGGGAAGATAATTTGGTTAAGTTTAGTGTAAATCTTCCAAATGGAACTGTTTTGTATCACAAGGCCGTGTTAACTGGAGGAGGGTCAGTGTCGTCTAAGTATGCAGAGGAGATTATGTGGGAGGCCGTGACGGGGATATGTGGTAGTGGTTTGCAGAGATGTGTGGGGATAGTTTCTGATGAGTACAAGGCTGAGGCATTGAGGAACTTGGAGATCCAGTATCAGTGGATGGTGAATCTCTCTTGCCAGGTTCAGGGGTTTACTAGTTTGATCAAGGATTTTAGCAAGGAGCATCAACTTTTCAAGACTGTTACTGAGAATTGCTTGAAGCTTGCTAATTTTGTAAATAATACATCTCAAGTTAGGAATAGCTTCCAGAAGTACAGGATGCAAGAGCTTGATTACACTGGGTTGCTTCGAGTTCCTTGGTGCAAATGTGATGGTGCAAAGGACTTTGTACCTGTTTATGCAATGTTGGAGGATATATTGAGCTGTGCCCGTGTTCTCCAAATGGTTATCTTAGACGAGTCATATAAGTTGATGAGTGTTGAGGATCCTGTCGCTAGAGAGGTCTCTGGGATGATTCAAAGTGAGGCCTTTTGGAATGAGTTGGAGGCTGTTTATTCACTAATGAAGCTCATCAGAGGGATGGCTCAAGAGATTGAGGCTGAGCGGCCATTGATAGGGCATTGCCTTCCTCTCTGGCAAGAACTGAAAGCAAAGGTGAAGGAATGGTGTGCAAGATTCAATATCGCTGAAGGCCAAGTTGAGAAAATAGTTGAAAAGAGATTCAGAAAGAACTATCACCCAGCGTGGTCTGCTGCGTTTATACTCGACCCTCGTTATTTGATGCGGGACACAAGTGGAAAATACCTTCCACCTTTCAAATGCTTGACGCTCGAGCAGGAAAAGGACGTGGATAAGCTTATAACCCGTTTGGCTTCCAGGGAAGAAGCTCATGTTGCCCTAATGGAGCTTATGAAATGGAGATCAGATGGATTAGACCCGCTGTATGCGCAGGCTGTTCAGGTTAAACAGCGAGACCCTTTGACTGGAAAGATGAAAATTGCAAATCCTCAAGGCAGCAGACTAGTATGGGAAACTTGTCTGAGTGAGTATAAAACATTAGGCAAGGTCGCAGTTAGGCTCATCTTCCTCCATGCGACCTCAAGCGGGTTTAAGTGCAATTGGTCCAGCATGAAATGGTTTTGTATCCATAGAAACTCAAGGGTGGGCCTTGAAAGGGCTCAGAAGATGATATTCATCGCAGCTCATGCAAAGCTTGAAAGACGTGATTTCTCAAATGAAGAAGAAAAGGATGGAGAGCTGTTCCGCATGGCAGGATGTGAAGATGACATGCTCAACGAAGTCTTTGTCGAGGCACCATCAGTGTAATGTTTTTCTTTTTTTAACCCCTGTAGACTTCTGAAAGTATAGGATTTATTGAATTCTTTTTCTCTTGTATTTGTTTTCATTGTCACTTCTAGTTGAAGATTTGAGTGCAACGATTAGGGTAGAATATATTGGGAAGGATAAAACAATGTATCACTAAAATTGTTTCGGTGCATGATCTCAATGAATCCTTTATTTTCCCCGGGCATTATTTTGGCTTTCTGGTTATAGACATAAAAATGGCACAGGAATACAAACTAATTATGTTGTTTGTTTTATGTTAAATTCGAAGACAATGCCCCTAATTTCAGAACTTAGCTTCGTTAGACATCCTAATAGTTTTATGAATTGAGCTGAACAAACTTATAACTGGTTTGTTATGAGCCTCTTGCACGAATTATCATCTTTTTTTTTTTTTTTGTTCTTTTCTCCGCGTTTGAATGATCTGTCTTTGCTGTGGTGACTTGAAATATAAAACAATTCTCTTCCAGATACGTTACCTCGTTTTGTTGTGAGTGTACTGCCAGACAAGAGAAAGCAATTTTTTTAGAAACAATAGTGGATAAGTTCCTCAGAAAAAATGCTGCTTGTGGGTTTTGACTTTATGGAAACCTTTTGGCCTATGTAGGTGTTTTAGAATTTGAACTGAGCAAGAACCTTCATTTTACCAGCAACCAAAGAAAGTTGGCATTGGTACTGGTGTCGTCCAGGCAAAGTAACTTTGAAACAAGTTTTTCTTGTCCAATATGGTGAACTAGCACAAATACTTTCACAGGAGTGCTTTTCTCAATAGATGAGTAAATGTTGCAAAAATGGGGTCGACTGGATTTATTCATCATTAGACAATGTTATATGAATCATTTGCAATGAATTCATATACAGTAACAACCAGCTTTATTTATTACATCAGTGATTTTAAGTAGTGAAGAATTGATTACTCGAATGGCCAAAATGGCAAACTGTTAATTTAGAAGAAACAATAATTTTGTTACAGAACAATAATAATTAAAAAGGAAAGGTGTAAACACAATGATGAAAGTAATGATATAAAGCAATGATGTAGAATATTTGAGCCCACTAAAAACTACCGTTTAAATCAAGGTGCCTTCTGAAATGTTGTTACCTGTAAAAGGGAAAAATGAAAATCCAACTGCAGTTCTTCCAATGCTGTTTCCTGTCTTTCTCCATATGTTTTATGCACCATCAGACAGCCATGCATGAAGTTCAATGCAATATTGATCTTCAGGAATTTGTCAAAAACCAGGCTGACACTTCCCCAATTACGATTTGTGGGCCTATTTTTTAACAATTCTCCTCCCAGAACCATGGATTAATATCCAGTGTTCAAATTTACATTGCTATGTAGTAGAAGTCTGATGATTTGACCTTTTGGCTCCTGAGTCTTGTTTATTGGTGGGCATACAGACATGTTGTTTGTGTGGAAGCATTACGAAGGCGACACTGCTGAAGATAATGAGTACGTGTGTGGCATTGCCATCTCCATCCATTCAGTTCCCTAAGAAGGCTTTGCTGCTGAAAAGTTTGAGACTTTGAGTTTAATGTGCTGTATTATTGACATTTCAAATATTTTTCTTGTTCCCATAGAAGGATAAGTCCTCCCAAACTATGCCATAACCACAATTCCGGAGCATTTGTTTGTTTGGTTAACGTTGACTGAATTGAGGCAGGATTTTTTAATATCTCAATTTGGAATGTAGTGTAATATCTCACTGCGATTTGCGCATTGCATGTTCCATGGTGGAAACAAGTGAAAAATGTATATATGGACTCGAGAGATAATATACTCGGTGGAATGTAAAATTTCTCAGTGACTTTAAAAAAGCGAAGTAAAAAAGTAAAAAAAAAAAAAGGTTAAAATTTTGGAAAGTTTTTTTTTTTTTTTTAATTTTGCTCCAGGGTAGGCTTGGCTTGCTGATGGGAGTGTGAACCTGCTCGGTGATCACGAGTCAACCTTGGAAGAATTCGAGAGTTAATCTTTGTTTTCAAAGAAGCTCTCCTCTCAGATGTAAGTTGTCCGCATCACCAGTGTTGTCTGTTTATGAAAATGCAGAGCCCACCATGAAGAGTGGATGTCCATCTTAATGCTTGTGTAGTCATGGTCGAGGAAAAGTAAGGACCAAGGGGCCTTCTTTCCCATCACCTATCTCTCTCTCCAGTTTTATTTATTTGTTTATCATTTTTTCCAAGTTTATACGTGTTTGGTAACCTGTATTTTAAACATTCCAATTTTGCGATGCTCTCTCTCTTCAGCAGGGTCCTTTTATGAAACTTTTGATGTCCCTGTTGATATTCAAAGCCTTGCAGACCTAGGCTTTGGTATGACTGCTAAAAAGCCTTTGAGGAAAGCTGAAGCAAGGAGGGCTGTCCGCTTGGAGAGGCACATAGAATGGTTGAAAGGGATGCTGCAATGAACATGACCTGATCTTATAGGCAATACATTTCGGTGATTATTGGTGACTACAACGTAGCAAGTGGGTGGCATCTGTAGAATCGAATTCTTTTGTTTTTTGCTTAAAAAATGCCAGCTCGTTGAAACTAAAATTAGATATCATCCATGCAGTACTACACAAGCCCACACATGAACACTCTCTGGCCTGCTCCATCTAGGTCCCATGTTCTGCCATAAGATCCAATTATTGGGAATCTATATTCATGTTGCCGAAGTGATTTACTCTGGCATTTGTTCTCACTTAAAACATGACATGCAGAAGACTATATATCCTATACACAAAGGCAGGTTCAACCTTTGCTTGTGGTTTTAGTTGAAATTCCTGAAAATGGAATGATTAAATCCATGAGAAATTAATCTGGAAACAGTACACAGGAAAATAAAACTGAGAGACGAAAATACAAATTATCTTGTAGGGTAAAGAAGTGCTCCATTTTAGTAGCTGGGTAGCTGTTCTGTTACACCTAGAGATTACAATAGACTTCAAATCATTCCATCATTTTCTTTTATCATCTGCAATGCCATAAAGTAGTTTTAACTTTGGACCCCCTCTCTGCCATGTGCATAGACTTAGATTTATCCTCCATTGAAAGGAGGGAAATACTTATGATTTTCTAATTAAACCTCCGGTTTTGTCATTGCTCGTCAATTTGGTGGAGACACAGTGTCCTGTCGGTAAGTCTGACTGCTCAACAACTAGGAAGGAGAGCATTTTTCACTCTTAGGTATGGATTTATTTTTCACTCCATCCATTTTCTAGCTAAAGAAGAGGAGGTATAATGAGTGGTATAGGACAGGACTTTCTTTCTACAAGAATCTTCACTCTCCAATGTCCCTCCATGATTAACTTTCTTTTGTCATACATCTTTTTCTTCCCACTTATACAAGTCTTGATAGTTTTGAATTGGAATCCCATCTAAGATATGTGAGATGATGTTGAAATAGATTGGTTTAATCCATTACCTGTGGCCCTTCTTGACTGTTCATTCTTTATAGTATTTTTCAGTAGCTTCGCTATAATGAGGTAAAAGAATCTTTTCCTTTATGATATGTCACACTCTAGCATAATCTACAATGAGATTACGGTATCTAATATCAATACCAACAAAAATGAGAAATAACATAAAGTCGCTACCATAAACAATCACAACTGTAACTATCTCTGGTCTGGTTAACTCTTATTGGTGTAAGATTTATCAATTCACTGTTAAGGCCTCAAGGGTGGTGTCCTTTTTGCTGTCTGGCATTCAGTTGCTTCATATGGTGCGTTATGCCCTTGTCTGCATCCTGTGGCCACTGGCTATGGCTTTGAATTTTAACTTTATTCTTGCTTTTGATCAGTATTTGGTATAACAATGATGATTCTCCTCAAGTCTGGCCATGAATGATGATTACTTTACTGTTTCTCTGAGGTGTGATTTTCTTTAGACATGTGCCTGCCACCATTTAAGAGACTTGCCCTGGTATTATAACTGGATTAAGCATAAATGGTAGAGGGAGCATGAATCGGTTCGGAGAATTGACCATGATGTTCGAGACTTCGCTTGGGAGTTTGCTTTCATCTCTCTCTCTCTCTCTCTCTCTCTCTCTCTTTTTTATTATTATTAGTATTTTTTGAGTTCAAATCTTGAGATTAGCATTCTTTGGAATTTATCATTTAAAAACATTCGTCTGATGAGAAAAAATGACTTGTTCTTAAAATCGATAAGGGAGGGAGATTTGAGAGTTTGTTTTGTGTTATAATTTGTTTTGTAAAGTGATTTTTTAAAATTATTTTTTATTTAAAAAAGTATTAAATTGATGTTTGTTTTTTTAGATGTTTTAAAATTAAAAATTAATATATATGTTATTTTAATATATTAAACCCCAATATAAAACACAATATTGTTAATATTTGACAGTACAAAAACTGCCTGAGAATACTTTTAACAATTAAATAAAAAGATTCGATCAGAGTTCCATCTTTATTTTGTTAATTCACCGTTAATCTAAAAAAGTAAAAGAAAATTATGGAGGAAAAGTTAAAACAATTAAAAAAAAAAAAAACTAGATGCATCAAATCCCAAATTATCATGATTATACTCATTACGGGGGAAAAAAACTAATTATAATCTCCCATCAATCTTCTAAATCCATCATTACCTTTTATATTGGCTCAAAAGAAGGCCACCTGAATTTATAATGCCATTGAACATCAAAAAGCAGAAGGTTTTTCTCATTGGTCCATGAATACCTGTCCAAATAAAATTATTTATTTAACATCTTGACTTACTGTTGTTTCATGGTTAATTGAAATCTTTAGAATCACTTTTGTTGAATTAGTGGAGATTATTTTCACTTTCTTTAGTAGCCCTCAGATACATTTTAAAGTGTTTTTATAGTATTTTCTTAAAAAAATATTTTTAATATTAACACTTTAAAATAATATAAAAACACCAAAAAATTTAATTAAAAAACTATATTTTTTTAAAATAAAATATTTTTAAAAAGTAAAAACAAACATATTTCTAGTATGATTTGAAATTGCGATGCTTTTTGCTTTTCATTTAAAAAATTATATTAAAAACTAAAATACAATTCTTTTAAAATATCAGTTAATTTATTTTTAATTAAAAATTATACTTTTAAAAAGTTTTATACATTATATTACTAAACACATATAAATATAAAATTCTTGATGTATCAAAGAGTGTAAATGCAATCTAGTTTTTCTATAAAAAAAATAAAGAAAAAGAAAAAGAATAAACAATCCTTGGTACTTCAAATTCCCTTAATGCTATTTCTTTGTGGAAGGTCATAGAGGATATTCTAACATAAATTTTCTTGTCATTTGTAACTTGTCAATGACACAAAAAATAAAAAGAAATTTTTTTTAGGTGCATGATAAAGTGTCTTTCCTTGTTTTTATGTTAATTTATAATATGTGTAGTTAATTGGTTAATTATATATAATATTATTATATTAATGTGAATGTATATTTATTATTAATAAAAACTTGATTTATCTTAAATATTCATATAATATTATATTAATGAATCTAGAGTAAATATAAAGTTATTAAGATAAAAATAATTTAAAAAAAAATTGTAAAGTTGTTATAATTATAAAATTTATATTATATCAGAGTATTATTCCTAAGATATTCCAAGTTGATATTTTCTTAAATACTAGATACTCATTAAAGTTGTAAAAACTGATATATATTGTGTTTTTTTTTATGAAATAAAATAATCATTATCATAAGTTGAGGTATAAATGATACTTAAAACTAATATGTAAGTGTTTGTTATAAGGTATGTTTATTGAATTGATCCACATAAAAATTTTATATGAAGAGATTACTTATGTCTATAAAAATATTCACATAATAATTTTATAAGTGATTCTTAAATTTAAGATCGATAAATTATCTTGTATAAAGAATGTTATATTTTCATCTTGTTACATGTTTTTTTAATTGAGATAGTAGAATAACAGACATTGAATGTAATATGAGCTGTATAAAGACACTTAAGTAATTAAGAGAGAATTCACCACTCTAAGTAAATTAAAAAATATATTTCATATATTCTCAAATAATATTGACTAAAAAATTCTTAACTAAGGTAGAATGAGATTTGAAAAGTGTTTTAAATCTTATTCAAATAATAAATTATCATTATCTAAAGGGCAAATAATATATAAGATGACAAATATATTATGTGCTTTAATATTAAATCGAAACATTATTGATGAAAGAATATTTATTACAGAAAAAAATTGGTCAATGAAGATTAATTCAAACAATTAATGATTTTTTTAATATTTAAAGGATTATAACACGTTGTTAGACGATGCACCTGATCTTTGAATATAAAAATTAAGGACTAAATTATAATTAATACATGGATTATATTTCTAAATAAGTAAAGACTTGATTTAGTTGGTTTTCTAAATTTTTCCTGAATTAATATATATATTTTTTTAAAAAATAAAACAAGGAGTAGTTGTCTGTTAAATATAAAAATCAAAACTAACACTTTAGGCATGACAATCTCTCTCTTCTAAATAAAGAATTAAGATATTTTCACGAGTAGTTCATGTAAATTATCATTAAAGGTTGTACAATTAAATGACTTGTATTTGTAAAAACTCAGCTTTTAAAAAATCACTCAAAACCAAATAAAATTATATATTGAGGTAGTAAATTTCTAAACAATTATAAATCTATTTAATAAAATTTTAGATACTTTTAAATAATTTTATTTTATAATTGCCTCTATGTTTATGATATTTAAAAACCAAACACCCTGAATTTCACTCCATCTTGTTTAGAATTTAAATCCAAGATCTTGCAATGAGGATTCCAAGTTCTAATAGATAAATTGTAATGCTCTTGGGATGGCCCTTCTAGCTTTCGAGTTTTGTTGCTTGCCCATGCTACAAGATATAAGCACATATTGAATTATCAGCCAGCAAACTGCTTCCCAGGTCCAAGGCAGAAAATGGATAAAACGCTACAATAAAGTCGCCCTTGCAATTTATTATTCCCTTTGCCTTAGGATAAAAGAAACCGAAAGAAGGTTGGTGAAATTATTAACCGAACGATTTTATTTTATTTTTATTTCGACAAAAAACGACCATAAAATGTTTTTGTTTGGTTGGAGAATATAACTTTGCATCTCACCCAAATTAAGTCAAATCTTATTTAGTACATTTTTTAAAGTGCATTGTATTATAACATGAAATAATTTGATAATTTTACTGAATAAAAATGAACTGAATTATAAAAAAATTAAGCTAAATAAAATAACATAAAATATTTTGTGCATATTCTAGGTTATGTCACATGTCAAACTATCAAGAATAAGTAAATAGGGACGGTAATAAATATTTTTGGATCTGATCTTCTGATATTTATATTTTATTCATTATTTATCTAAACAAAAAGATATTTATAAATTATTAATTAAATTTCAAATATTTAAAAGATATTCATTATTTATTAATCAATAAAAAAATTGATATATATATATATAGATGTATATATTTGAAGCGTGTGTGTGTATATATATATATTATGTAAATATTAAAATATGAATATATTATATGGCATTAAAAAAATTGAATAAAAAGAAATAATAAAAAGAGGTGATCTTCGGACCCGTCGAGAGTTTTTGGGTCATGTTTCCTCAATCAACGAAGGGGATCCAATGGAGATGGAGACGGCCCAAGAATAAATTCTCAAGATTCAGGCTCGGTCCATTCGAAAATTTGACAGAGCCAGGGCCCTAACGTAGCCCATCAATAAGCTTTAACCCAACAAAATTGTAAAATTGAAATCATTTCGATGCTATTTATCCAATTTTATAATAATTTTATAGAAATTCAACCCTTTTTTATTTTACTCTCTCACATATCTCCTTGGAATAGTTTTTTATCGACCAGAATTGGATGTGTGGATGTTATATTTTCACTAATTTAAATCTAATTAATTTCATAATTTTAAAACTAGTTTTAATACAAAAATATTAATAAATCAAATCAATCCAATCAGTTGAAACCATTTCTGATATAGAATTAATTTACGTTCAATTTCATATGGACGAAGTAATAAGTTCTCATATTAACATTAATAATTCAATTTAAAAAGAAAATAATTCTACGAGAAGAAAAGATTGATATAATCATAGCTTGGTCTTTTAATTCAATGAAAATATTTTCTTAAGAATGTTTAATGAAATTAATTAATTAATTAATTAGCCATCGTGGTTCCAAAAGCTATAATATAATCTTTACGTTTTAAAGTTTTCTTACAACTTAGTCATTTCATTAATTCCTTGTTACTTTTCAAGTAATTTGTTTTTATTTTTATTTTTTGCAAAATGAAAGAAACAAAAGAGAAACAAGTAAGATGATACATTTGAATTAAAAAAGAGTGATTTAAGAGCAAAACACGACTAATTTGAAAACTTTCAAAACTAGTAAAAAACTATAAAATAATATTCCATACTACATGAACTAATTAATTAATTTTAATAAATCATGGTGTGATTCACTAAAAAAAATATAAATTAATTATTAAACAAAGAAATATATATGGGACAAATACACATGGATTTTGCTGTTAAAAATGACACGTGGCGTAAGCCCATTTACTTTACATGCCTTGTTGTCATCACTCTGTCCATAATCCTCTCTGACAAGGGGAAAATTCAGTCTTCGACAATGCCTCCTCGTCGATCAACAAGAAGGAGAGCCAAAGCGACAAGCAAGAAATCCACTAGGATCTCAAAACGGCAAGCAGTTCAATCGACAGAGGAAGAAATAAATGAAGAAATTGATGTGGAAGAAGTGAAAATTAAACAAGAAGAGATAAATGAAAATGACAATGTTGTTGATGATTTGGAGCGGAGACCAGAGCAATTGATAGGAGTTAACGATGATACTTTGGACGACAAATCATGGGTTGTTGAGTTTATGAAGCGGGAAATGGAAGGTGTTTTAGAAGAGAATTCGAACTTCAATGGTAATGGAGGTAATGATGCTGTTATGTTTGTATTATTCTGTTGTGTTAGTGTTTTTGGTTTGGTTTTGGAGAATTATATAATTGATTTTATGTTATCTCTTGATGTTTGATTAATGTATTATGTTTTTGTATAAAATTTGAGGTTTTTAGTCCAGTTTTGGTTTTGTGCAAGTAAGAGATAGAAAAGTTTGATAAGGATGCAAAATTTTTAGTGCCCAGATGAGGGAATTGCGGGAGTCAGAAATTTTATGTGGTAAGGCCAGGGGAAATCTGTGTGGTTGTGTGGTTTTTTCCAAGTTAGAGAGTGAAAAAATAAGTTCAAATGGATACCTTGTGCTGCCTAGATGAAGGGCATTGTGGAAATTGAAAATTTAATGTGATGGGATTAGGGGAAAGTTGTGTAGCTGCGTGTTTTATGGAAGTTAGAAAGTGATAAAAATGCAAACTTTTTGATGCCCAGATGAAGGGCAGTTTGGAAATAAGTGCTTATCTTGGTTTGATTGCTGATAGTTTGTTGCATGAAGTGATTATTTGGGTTTCATGTTTGCATTTCAATTTATATTGAAGTTTGGGACTGAATGCTTTTGAAGGTTATTCTTTTACTATTAGCTTTTACTTTTCATCTATCTGAAAGAGTGGTGTTGGTGGATGACATGCTTATTTTCAAACAAATCACAACCCAAAACTAAAGCAAGAGCTATCGCTTGTACCATCTTACGGAATGTAGAAACCATGCTAAATGAACGTGGAAGCTTCTGTTGATATTTTCTGATGTAGAGACATATTAATACCGTGGTCCATATAGAATGGCTGTTCCAGTTACTACTGTTCTTATCTTGCTATATTTGCATCATGCACAAACTCAAATTTGGAAATTGGACTTTCAACTGGTATTGCTCTGCTAAACCTATGCATTTAACTGCTTGTGCTTAAGTTTTCTGCGTGCCATCCTCCTTGTTTCTTGTTTTTATCTGATAGTGATTATGCTTTTTTTCATTTTTTTTAAAACCAAATTCAACTAGTTGGCCCCTGCTGATTCGCGATGGAGGGGTTACTGATTCTAACTATATACTTGTTGTAGGTGCAAACCAGAATTCTGTTGAAAAAGAGACTCCTGCTTCTGATGAAGTTGTAAAATCTCTCAAGCATCTGGATGACATTTCAAGAGTGCAAGAAGGTGGTGATAACGAGGGAAACATTGACAATGTCTTGAAATCACCTTTGCACATGGATAATTTCTAGAGTTCAGGAAAGTGGTGATAAGGAAGGGAAGGGTGCAAATGGTGTGAAAAACGACGACTACAATGAAGATAACAATGCCATCCAATCACCTGGACACATGAATGACTTTTACAGAGTCCAAGAAGGTGGTGATGGGGAAGGAAAGAGTGCAGATGAAAGGGAGGGAAAAGATAATGTAAAAAATGCAGAACACAGCAAAGGTAAGAATGTTATGAAATCACCAGGGCATCTGGATGACTTTCTTAAGACAGTGGTGATGAGGAAGAGAAAAGAGTGGATGATGTGGAAGATGATGAAGATAACAATGTCATTAAATCACCTGCACATATGGATCACATTTCTGGAGTTCAAGAAGGCGGTGCTGAGGAAGGAAAGACCATGTGTGAAAGGGAGAGCATAGATGGTGTTAAAGATAACAAAGGCTACAAAGTTAACAATTTCATGAAATCACCAGGGCATGCAGATGAATTTATTGGAGTCCAAGATGATGGTGATGAGGAAATGAAGAGTGCAGATGACAGGGAAGATAATGGAGATGGTGAAGATAACGAAGTCATGGAATCACTTGGGTATTTGGATGACTTTTCTAGAGTTCAAGAAGTAATTAATGAGGATGGAAAGAGTGCATGCGAAACGGAGAGCATAGCTTGTGCAAAAGATAATGAAGTTAACAATGGCATGAAATCACCAGGGCCTGTGGGTGAATTTATTGGAGACCCAAGATGATGGTTATGAAGAACTGAGGAGTGCAGATGATATGGAAGATGATGGAGATGGTGAAGACAACAACCTCATGGAATCACTTGGACATTCGGATGACTGTACTGATGTCCAAGAAGGTTGTGATGAAGAAGGGGACATTGCAGATGATGTGGAAGATAATGAGGACAGTGATGACACCGATGAGGTTGAAGATCCTTCTCTAACCAGCTGAGGGAAACAAAGGCAACTAGAAATCCATGTTGGTCACCCTTGCTGTCCCTCTTTCGCTTTCTCGCTATCCCTTGTTTTCTTTTCATTTTTCCTTTTTTTTTTTCCTTTGAGTTGAAACACAGATGAATCTGTAGGGAAAAGATTGGTAATAAACACAAACATGCCCGTATAGTTTGCATTCATGGAGATGTGACTAATAGAGTGAACCTTGTCCTATTGGTAAATGTAGCTATCCCAGTTAGGTAATTGGTGAATTAGTTGTTGAAAATGAAAAATCATGTCATCAGGCATTTGATTCGATTATGCCTAAATAATTGTTAGTCCATTGACTTAATTGGCTTCTGAAGTTGTGAATATGTTCATCAGTTTTTTACAGAGTTAACAGAAATCTAATATACAGCAGGAAATACATAGGCTTTGGTGGATGCTTTCAGATAACTGTTAAATCACTTTTCCACTTTACTGGTGTTGGTCCTGTAAATGACGGAGACTGTGGCTTTTCTTCTTGTAGGTGACATCTGTTCATGTTAAAGGGCTAGTGAAATCCTGGAATGTAAAGAAGCTGGAAGAGCTTTGCAAACAGTATGGAGACATCATAAATGTTTGGTTACCTTGAAATTTTGGTGCTAAACACAAGGATTTTGGATTTATCGCTTTTAGTTCTCATAAAGGTGCACTTGCTTGTGTGGAAGGGATCAATAAGACACAGCTTGGAGGAGAAACTAAGGTGATTACCTGGATGCTGTAACATGTGTATGTGTGTGTGGATTCCTTAAAGCAACATCTTTTATATCACTTTATGTCTCAGGTTAAAGCTGACCTTGCCAAGACAAGATTTAGAGGTGCAGTGCAGAAGAAAAGGAGATGGGGTAAACATCATGCAAAGTACGAAGAGGTTAAGACTGAAATAAAAGCACAAGCTCATGGTAACAAGTCCAAGAGAACTAGAAAAGGAGGAAGGGACATTGCTAAAGAAGAGATTCAAGCTCCTTCATTGTTGAATAGTACTAAAGAAGGCAAACCAAACAATCATCGAACCAGTTTCAGTGAATGTCAGGATGCCAACTCAGTAAAAACAGCTCGTAAGATAAAGAATTTGCCTCAAAAAAGGAATGATCGTGGGAAGAGAAAGATTGACCATGATCTTAATAGTAGACAATCAAAGAAATCTAGAGGTAGTTTTTTGCTATTCGACTTCTTTGTGTTTTCCTGTAGCTGTTATTGCGAGACAGTCTTATGTGGCGAAACTTTGCAGGTAATGCTCAAGGTAGGCAAATCAATAGAAATTCAGCGAGAAAACCTCACCGAGAGGAAGGGAGCAGCACAATTTCTGGATCCAAGAGGCACTGATCAGATATGGTAACTTGTATTTTCCTGCCCATTGATCTAGGGCTGTGGGTTTGATCATATGAAATGATTCTTCCAGGAACCCCGTGCTGGATATATAGAACCTGCTACAAGGAAACCAGCTCAACATTATGCAGGGTATGCTGAGGCTGCTCATTGGCATCAAGGGCAATCTCATTTAAGTTACCTTCAACACAGCTTTCAGAATCAAAGCCAACCTTCTGTTAGATACATCGAACCTGGCCTTGGAAGACAAGCCTTACCTTATGCAGGATATATTGAGCCTGCTGCAGAAAAGCAAGGCTTTGTTGCTAATGATCATAGTTTGAGAAGGTTCTTTCTAATGTTGATAGTCTTTCCTTGTGTTTCGAGCTTCTACTTCGATTCAAATGCTTATAAGGTTGTCATTTTTCCACAGAGATGGCGGGTACAGTGGTCAAGGCAACCAGTGATCTGCTTATGTGAGAGGTAGCTTTTTAAGTCCTCTGAATTTTCTTTTTGCATCTTTAGTGCATCCCAAACCTGCTTTATTAAATTTAATTTATGAAGTTTTGTCAGTCCAATGGGAGAATATGATTTTGTGTTTGAATATTCATTTGGACTTTTGTTTATACATTTATTTCTTGGGAGTGGTGTTGAGCTTGGATTAGTCTTCATATCATTTCTAAAAGACCAAAAAAGTAGGAATTCTATGAACCGAGATTCTTCTATATGTAATATAAATGCATCATTGTAATGTATGTAACCAGCCATTGCAATTCTTGGCTGATTATGCAAGAGTTCGCATATTGCTACTAAATTTCATGGTTTGGCTAGATGGATGAGTGCACGTTCAACATATTCACCTCTGAAGTTGTACAACTTCTGGCGCACCTCTCATTTTTCAGAATTCAGCCCCTGACCCTCTCTCCTCTAGGCTCACATCCGCTATTTGCTCTTGCAGAAGTATTATTACCTCTGATGTTTTGAATCTGTAATTTGTCCAATTGAATGTGAGTAGCGTTATTGCTGTGAGTAGAGGTTCCAATTGTTTACTTAATTGCTTAGATTCTCTCACGTTATTGTTGTACTTGACTGCGCAACAATAACACAAATATCACTTCTGAAGTTGTGGAACTTCAGGTGCAATTTTGTCTGCATGTTCTTTTACCCATTTTCCCTTCTTCCCAAGCATGCACCCACACTATTGGCTTATAGAGGCAGTGTAGTGTTTTGCATGTGTAATCTTACAAATCAAATATGAGTAGCTGTTTTTCTGTATCTGGAATATTGCCATCTAGTCTCAATACATAGTTTAGTGTTTTACCATATTACCCTCATGGATACTATTCTAGATTCTCCTTAGTGGTTCTAAATTTCTGATATGTCTTGATAGATCTCTTTTAAGCTAGCTGAACTTTATTTACTTCTAATGGTCTCATATTAGGGTCTCCCTAGGATGAATTTACCCTACCGTTCATATAATGATATGATAGTTCTGTTCTTATTGCAGAGTCAGGTGTTCCATCTTCCTATGCTCAATATTACACAAGCATCACTGTCTATCAGGTATCCTTTCTTGCCCAAGTTACATCTCCACCCACCAACTTTGGCTGTTTTTTATACAAATTAGCGCACATTATCTGTTTTATCAACTATGGCCACAAATTCTGCATTCCGTAGGATTTTTTTTTAAAAAAAGAAATTGCTGAGCTAAATTTTCCCAAAGAAGTGTGTTTTCATGACGTGATAACTCGGGAGTGGTTTCAAAACTCTTTTCCCAGTTAGCTTATCTTTGATTTGACAATGGTTGTATAAAGTTGTGACTCTGGAGTTGGAAGATATTGTAGTTTTTATTGAATCCAACTCTCTTTGAATGGTTGTTCGGGCATTGCCCGTGAATGCCTGTCTTTTGAAACATATGCATGCGTACTCATGCATAGTCTTCAGCTTCTAAAAGGTAATACCTAGTATCTTTGTTGCATGCAGGGTGTTGCTGGCGTTAGTAGGTATCATCACAGCGGTGGAACATACCTGCCTCATCAATAGTACTATTGAATATTTGATAGATAGAGCCTGAAACAATATGGCTCTTCTAGGTATCTCCCATGAAAATCAACTTATTTATCGACTCCTCTTCTCACATGTAGATTTTTTCAGAGGAAATAAATCACTGTACGTTTCACATTCAGAAGCCACACTTAATCCTATACAAGAGGCAATAACCATGCGTCATCAAGTTATCTAACTCATGGGAGTCTGCGACCCATGGTCTGCAGGGATATCCTTCTTTATTTAGTGGAAGTTTGTTCTGCAGGAGAAAACTCAAAAAGAGAACCTGTGATTTTGATTTCTGGGGTTTTCATTGGTGACCTTTCTGAATGAGGTTGGGATCTTGGAGTTTCAGTTGGTGGTGACACAGGTGTGCTCTTTATTACTTTCATCTGGTCAAGAAGACGTTGGCGTGAGTGGCAATAGAGGAGGCCTCTCGCAGGTGGGACTAGTAATAAGAATGAATTTTCATCTTTTAGCTTCTGAAAATTATCTAATCTCAAAGCGAGTAACTTATTTGAAAAAATAGAAGAGTCGGCCGTCTTTGGAAGAAGGATTGGTGCACTTTTTGAAAGAGGGATGAAGACAACCTTATCTCGATCCAGCATTAGCAGAATTGCCGGCTCAATAAGCTTTCCCTGTGTTGCGTAGTAACATTCTCAGTGCTCCTAAACAAGCAATCTAGCAGTCATCTTCCTTCTCTGCAACATGTGCCACTCTAAACCAGATGAGCAGCTAGCCCTTCAAAGTTTGCCGGGGCATTGTCACCAAGTAAAAAGCTTTAGCAAACCTGGTCTAGGAGATTGCATGATACAATGCTTAGAGTATTATAAGATTTTCTGACGTAAAAGGGTAAACTAACACTAAGATTCAAGAATTTACATGAAGCTCTTGACATGTTTTACCATCAACCACGTAATTACAATCTGTGTTGACTCGGAATCGTAGGGTTACACTGAATAGGTTAAACTAAACAGTGGCACGGGACCAAGAGGCAGAAGATGATCTAAAATTTTCAAAGTTCAAAGTTAAGTAACTTTTACCGACCAAACATAATTTTTATTGCCAGTTTGACAAAGCGATATACTGCCATTGCACTTGTTTTACCAGCAAAAACATAAACTAATAATGTTTTTGTTGCGGTGTAATCTATAATGCGCCATATTACTAAACACGTCCTAATCGATATCTTAATATAATCCATTGAAAACTTAACAAAGAAAAATTCCATTTAATAAAAGAGTGAATTGACTAATTACGAAGTAGCAAGAAAACTAAATCTTCGCATGCTTAAAATTCATATATATATATATATTATTTGGTTTAACTTCTAGGATGATTATCTATGCCCAAATTAGATAATTCATAATCTTAAAATTTAAACTCTTAATTTACATTTGATTAATCCTTTTATTATTTTGTTCAGATTCAATCATTTAAATTTTATATTAATATTATCCGATTAAATTATGATTGCATCATAAATACACTTAATTATAAAAACATTTTACTAAGTTGTCAGATAAATTAAACTTCAAAATAACCAAAAATAATTTGTGAAAATAAAATAATCATAATTAGAAATTAAAAAAAAAATCCACCGAAAACAAAGAGAAAGTCAAGGCATCCCACCGTTTCCTAAATAACACGGAGCCCGCACTTTCATCTCTCTCTCTCTCTCTAATCTTTCTTATCAGATACGAAGAGGAGCAAAATCATGGGTAATACATGCTGTTTTTTATGTGGATGCATAGACCAAGCTAGCGTTGGTGTTGTTGAAAGGTGGGGTCGTTTTGAGCGCCTGGCTCCGCCAGGTTTCCACTTCTTTAACTGCCTTGCTGGTCAATGTTTGGCCGGTGTTTTGTCTACCAGAATTCACTCCCTTGATGTCCGCATTGAAACCAAAACCAAGGTTTTTTCCTTATTAATTCTCGATTAAGTTTCATTTTGTTTGGTTTCTTCGTGATTAAGGAATGTAAGGTTTGTGAGTTCTGTCATGTTTTGTGTTTCTTGGATTTTTGGTTGTGGGTTGTGTGTTTTGTTGTGTTTTCTGTAGGATGTTTGGGGGTTTTAGGGCTTGGTGTTTATTGGCCTTTTTGGTGATTAACGAGTGTAGAATTTGTGGGTTTTGTTTGGATTTGTGTTTCTTGGATTTCTGGATGTGGGTCTTCTGTTTTGTTGTGTTTGATGGAGAGGTTAGGGGTTCTAAAGGCTTTAGTATTTATTATTTGCTAGTGTGTTTACAAGATTTGTGACTTTTGAAGTACCTGATCCCTTGTTTATAATGGATCTGATCGGTTCCTCGATATGTTTAATGTGATCAGATTGCTAATTATGTGACACTATTTCTGTTGTGATCATGTTTGGTTGTTGAGAAAAGCCAGTGTAAGCAAAAGAGATTAGAATTTGAGTTTTCAGGGTTTTATGCTGTTTCTATCATGAATGTGATTGTTAGGTGGTGAAATAAAATTTGCACTGTATTCTCTGTTGTTTGATTTTGTGCTGTCCTCTAATGGTTAGTTTTGGGCTAAGATTTTTGTTTCTCTCTTACATAAAATTAAGGGCTTTACATAGTTTTATGTCAGTGCAGGATAATGTCTTTGTGCAGTTGGTTTGCTCGATTCAGTACCGAATAGTCAAGCAAAATGCTGATGATGCATTCTATGAGTTGGCAAATCCCAGGGAGCAGATTCAGGCTTATGTATTTGATGGTAATCCACAGTTGTAGCATGGAATACAGATTTTTATTATCCAATAATGTGTCTATATTACTCTTCCTTTTTTGAGTTTTGAGAGTTTTCACCTTGTTTCATTGTGACGTATCTCATGTTTCTTAAGTGGTTCGAGCTATTGTTCCAAGAATGGCATTGGACGAGCTTTTCGAGCAGAAGGGTGAGGTTGCCATAGCTGTCTTGGAGGAATTGGAGAAGGTAATTGGATACCTGCTTCTTTTGTCGAATCCCATGGTTTTATAAATTTGTAGCAGTGGTTCTTTGGATTATTCAAATGCACTCTTCTTGATATATGATTCCTTTTTCTTTCTTTCTTTCTTTTTTTTTTCGTGTGCGTGCTATTGTTCTTATCTTATGTTGACTTAATGAATCAGGTGATGGGAGCCTATGGCTACTGCATAGAGCACATTTTGATGGTTGACATTATACCTGATGATACTGTACGCAGGGCAATGAACGAGATCAATGCAGGTATTAATCACCTTCTACACATTCTCACTTGTTTTACACATTCTCACTTGTTTTACTACATAAATACCTTCTTGTTCTTTATTTTTGGATATCATATGAAAGTCATTGCTGATTTCTGGAAGGACATGGGAACTAAAATAAGTTGCCTACTCAATTTTTATACTTTTAGCTCTCATAGTTTGCAAGATGTAATAGACCAACTTTAACTGAATTTTCCACTACCATTATTCACTGTGAATTGTTTGTCTTTTAGCTAACTAGATGGTGTGTATTCTTGCTATCTTTCTAACAGCATCCAGATTCTTGTTTCATTTAATGGATCTCATTATCTCTGTGCATGAAATTTGTCATTATACAAAGTAATGGTTTTACTAAACATCAACAATTGTAAACTTTCTTTCTTGGTAATTTCCTTAAAGTCTAAATTATCTGTTGATGTTTGATTTTGAACAAGCTTCCAGTTCTATGTATCTGATATAGTGATCAGTTGCTTGCTTGCTATTGATGGCATTTAATTGTGATCCTCAACTTCATTTGTAAATAACTTTTGCATATCAATTCTGTATCTCAGCTCAACGACTTCAGCTTGCTAGTGTTTACAAAGGTGAAGCTGAAAAGGTGCTCCAAGTCAAAAGGGCAGAAGCTGACGCTGAAGCCAAGTACCTTGGTGGGGTTGGCGTTGCCAGGCAGAGGCAGGCAATCACAGATGGTTTGAGAGAGAACATACTGGAGTTCTCACACAAGGTGGCAGGCACATCAGCTAAAGAGGTGATGGATCTCATCATGATCACACAGTACTTTGACACCATTAAAGACCTCGGCAACTCATCTAAGAACACCACTGTTTTCATCCCTCATGGCCCTGGTCATGTAAGAGACATCAGCGACCAGATTCGCAATGGGTTGATGGAGGCATCCTGTGCTCAAATTGATGAGCAGTGATTCCATTCACCAGGCATCTTCCAAAGCACATTTTCTTTGAATTTGAATGCAAGATGGTAAAAAATACGATTTATGTAAATAGGATGAAATCCTATATTTTAAGTTTGTCATTGAACATGTATCATGGGTTTTTTATGCTCGAGTTGCCCTTTTTGCTAATGGAAAAGAAAACTATCCTTTGAAAACCTTTTTTACCATCACAATTTGCCTATAGAAAAGCTTCAGACATTCTACCTCACCATATACACTTTTCACTTGTCTTCACCATCATCGTGTTTATCAAATGAAAACGTGTCCTGTCACTATCTTCACAAACAAGAAATCCTATGACGCTCATGCTATGATTATTAGATATTTACAGCAACACAAAAAGGAGACAGGATCATGAAAGAAAGACGCGCAAGGAGGAGAAACACAGTAAGGGGAGAAAAACTAGAGAAAAGGGGATGGAAAGAGAATAAAAAAACAGGAGAGGGTGAGAGAGAGAGAGTTTGTCTAGTAATTACAATTTGAGCATTGTGATACTTTCCTCTAAACGTATCTATCTCTTAATCGAAGTCTATCTATAATCATAGCCTATCGTTTCTATCTTCCTTTTTAATTTGTAACTCACTCTCCATTCATCACGTTCCAATAATAAACACAACGGTGAAATTTAAAAATAAAATACGAAAAATTTGTGAACTAAATATAATTTATTCAGATTCTCATTAAGAAATTTAACAAATTCTTTAGCACCACCTCCCTCACTTGGAATAGTGTTGCTTTTCAACAAAAACTAAATATAATTTATAATATATAACTTCCGTAGTTATTTTAGTCTTATGATTTGTTTTATAAATTTAATAGATTAAGCAATTTAACTCAAGTTTTTTTTTAATTATTTCTTTTAATCTAATCTTTTAACATTAAATTGATTAAAAATTAAACTTTATAATTTATTTCAATTTGATTTCTATAAGATTATTTTGATCTCATAACATAAATAACAAGTTAATCCAAGTAGACTAAAATTATTTTATTATATTTTATTATATTTTTTTAATTTTATCTTTTAATATTGGATTAATTAAAAATTTAATTTTATAATTTGCTTTTTATGAGGTTATCTTAGTATAATAATTTGGGTAACAGGTTTGACAAGTTAACCTGAATTGACTAAGGCTATTTTAATTTATTTTCTATGAAGTTATCTCGGTCTCATAACTCAATCATGATTTTGACAAATTAACCTGGGATGACTCGAGTTGTTTTTTTAATTGATTTTTTTAATCTCATCATCCAATATTTTGATGATTGAAAACTAAACTTCATAATATTTTTCAATTTACTTTTTATGGAGTTATCTTAATTTCACAACTCGAGTCGTGAGTTTAACATATTTACTCAGATTATTTCTAGATTCTTTTTAATTAAATTCCTTTTAATTTTATCATTTAATATTAGGTTAATTTGAAATTAAAATTTATAATTTTTTTATTTATTTTATATAGAGTTATCATAATTTTATGAACTAAGTCGCTGATTTGGTAAGTTAATCCGGATTAATTTGAGTCAATCCAATATGTTATTATCTTAATATCTAAAAAAAAATGATCTTAAATCTTTTCTAAGTCAAATTATATTTTTATCAATTATTTAAATTGTATTTAGAATCTCCATGTTGATATATTACATCCAATCAACTCTCATCTAATTTAATTTTTTTCTGTTGAAAAAATATTAACAACATCTATTTTTTTTTATCAACATACAGCATTTGCAAACAATTTAGAATGCCACTAAATCCAACTGATTTCCTCTAATCATTACACCATTAATAATATTTTTCGCTCAATTTAACTGTACACCATTTAATTGTACAAGTTTTACAATTAAATCATTTTAAATCTTAAGATTGTTGTGGAATAACAACATTGAAATGAATTAGAAAAGGATGTATTTGTGGTCGTTAACTTCAGGGCCCGTGGGATTAGTCGTGGTGCGCGAAAGCTGACCCGGACACCCACATTAATCTAAAAAAAAAAAAAGGATATATTTGGTTACCATTTAAGGGTTCGCTGAGGCTGAGCACATCAGGGGATTTTGTCTCCATCATAGAAAGCAACGCTTCAAACTTTCTTCTTGTAAAATGAAATGAAATATGTTATATTTTGAAACTAAAATTGCAATCTTGAACCACCAATTCATTCGTGGAAAACTGTTGTAACATGTAATAACCCTCTTGTTAACCTTGTAATTTAATAACCTAGACCTTTTATGGACTATTTTTAAATTAAATTTGATAATTATTAGGGTGTTTGATTGAATAGCCTAACCACCGTTTATCTAGATTTTAATTTTTTTAAATTAAAATTTTTATATTTTAGAATTGTTTTGATGTATTAGTATTAAAAATAATTTTTTAATATATTTTTAAATAAAAATACTTTAAAACACATCATTACTTCATTTACAAACACGTTGTAAGGTGCAATTTGGTTTAAGAATCGATTGAATCTTCTTGTTCATGAAAGATTAACCTAAACGTGAAAATTCGTAGTAAAAACCACAGAAAATAATCAAACTTAGCATCTAATCCTAAATTTGATTCACCAGAAGATACTTGCTCCTCCGTGCATGTGCTGAATGAAGTACATAATGGGTACAAAAGGACACCAACATGTGCTCAAGCTTCTAGCCAACGTATCTAAATGGATCCATGCTCGAAAAAAGCTCAGGAAACCAGCAACTTCAAGACTTTTAATCTGTTATTATTCCAAAATCATGCTCCTCTTGATTCAAACATGCAGAGAGAAGAAGACGACGGCGACAACAATGACGACGATGAAGAGAAGGAGAAGATATATAATCAAGGGATTAAAAAACATAATTATGTG
The DNA here is from genome assembly GCA_015708895.1 of Populus ilicifolia. NCBI lineage: Eukaryota > Viridiplantae > Streptophyta > Magnoliopsida > Malpighiales > Salicaceae > Populus > Populus ilicifolia. The sequence goes on from SRLM01000273.1 coordinate 611,720, forward strand.
CGTCACGTATCTCATTAATACATATACATAAATACATATAAATACACGTGAGTGTGCTCATACATATAAACTCAAAGGCATATAGATATTAGTATTTTTTTTTATAAATTATAAATAGCAATATAATTGAAGAAGAAGAAGATGAAGCAATGCAACAATGCAAGTTAATGCAACGAAACAAAATAACTACATATAATAAAAATTAATCAAGGAACCTCGACCCATGCATCCATGTAGCCCTACAAGGATGCATTATTACCAATTAATCAGAATCTTTCAACCCACTACTTGTTTATATTATACTTTACGATCCTCCCCATTCCTCAACAAATTCTGAGTACCCCCACGTTCTCTGATTAATTCTTTTTTTTTTTTGCCCCACTTGTTGATTTTATGGAGTCCGATTGCAACCAAGGCAAGAGATGGATTAATAACAGCTTGGAAAATATTCAAAGACTACGTTCATGTTGACCAGACCATAGCTATACACAATTGCAGCATCTCCCATGGAGAATCGGACAAAAGGGGACATCTTACCACAACGCAAGAGAGACCAAAAGACAAAAAAAAATAGAAATGGGGATTGATTAATTTGTCATCTATGTTTTGGGAAGGAAGCAGCTTGATTTGGATCTACATCTTTGTTTTGCTTTCAGGGGGCAAAAATTGGACCTCCTGCAATGTAGCTGGCCAGTTGGTCATGCTCATAGCCAGCCATTCAAGACCTCTAAATTATGGAAAATGAACATGATTAAGCATATCCATGAAGGTGTCTGCAGCAATTGTTACGGGACGAAGGTTGTCATAAGTTGACATGATTATTTTTTAAGTATTTTTTGTTTAGAAAATATATTAAAATAATATTTTTTAATTTATTTTTGATACCAAAACATCAAAATAATACTGGAATACAAACAAAATTATTTTGAAGAAAAGAATAGCAAAACCAAACATGCTCCTCAAAATCCAAATTATGTTAATTAGATGCTACCCAATTACTGAAACCAAACTAAAGTTAGGATCCCAATTAATCGGATGGATGCAGTTAATTAGCTAACATATGGTTGAATGAGGGCTCAATTTGAACAAGGAGTTGATTAGTTTTGGGGCTATGTTTGCTCTTTCTCCAATATTGTTTTGTTAACCTTGATGTTAATTTAGTCCCTGTTATTACTTTTATATTATTTTTGGTTCTGCAGGCAGCATGCTGATGGAGCAACCACTCTTCTAATCCAATCAAAAGTATGTTAATTAATTCATACTATAATTAGGATATTTCTGGGGATTTTTTTCTTCTAGAGTTAAAGAGTTCTTAGATGCCATTGGTTGTCAGATTTTGGAGTAGGGATTTAATAGCTATATCTTAAATTTGTGGTGATAAGTTTGGATTTCAATACTCCACAAATTAAAAAAAAAAATCTCTTTTCTTTTAGCCATAATATATCCTTTAGAGCATTTTATTATTATTTCACGATAAAAAATAAAAAAAACATATTCTGTGTAGTTTGTATTTTAAAAATATATAAATTCACTCAAAAACTGGATCACGTATTTATTTTATGTTTTTATCTTTTTAATCAAATATATATTTATTTTTATCTTTTTTATTGTAGAACAATAAATACTCATTATTAATATATCTTATCAGAATAATCAAGCTTATTTTGACCTTAATTTATAGATTTTAGAGTGCACGTGCACAAGAGGACTATCAACAAGCTACGCATTGTTTTGCTCCATATTCTGACAATTAATCTAAAACAAAATAAATTAATTAGATTTTCATTAATAAGTACAAGTTTGCTGGCTTGCTTACAAGACTAACATGGGTTTCTTGTTGGATTAGTCTCTAAAAAATCTCAACCAGACCTTATACATTGCCGCAAATGTCTAATTATGTCACTGCAATAGTGGACAAAACAGCTAATCAATGAATTAACCCTCCCAGTTGAATGATAGAGCCTGCAAAATCAAGCTAAGATCTTATTAAAAATGGAAGAATCATCTACAAATTAGCTTAAATTATTTCAAAGGCGGTGCCCGGGAAGCTCACCTATTTTTTTTTTTCGCCTAAAGAATTATTGAAGCTTGGGATCAATTAAAAGATGCCCATAATTTTCTGTCTCGAAAATCATTGAAGCTTATCTTCGTTGATGCATCCTTTTGTTCTTATAATATTTTTAACTGGGCCAGTTGGATTGACAGTCTCTTGACCGACCACCGTTTCTTGACAGTCCTATATATATATATAGTTCCATCTGTATTACAAAGACATCATCAAAATCCAGCTTGAGAAAACCTCCACTCCTATCCGAAATCTGAATAAAAAGAAGAAAAAGAAACAGCATGGGTTACTGGTCTGCTGAGAATGCTACTAATGCATACCTCAAGACTCTGAGAATGGTAAGTCCACGAACATTTTTTGTAAGTTGAGTTCATGATCTCTGGCAGTATTTCCTAACTGGGATTTTGAATTGATCTTGATGCAGGGTCAAAAGGCAAACGAGCCAGATGAAGCTGAATTCATTTCAGTTTTGCCGCTGGTGTGTTATGCACAACTAATGGTTGTAGCATGTGCCAATGCTGCCACCACAACCACAGTGGCCCTAGTGGCTGCAGCCCATCAAACTGGTGGCCGTGTGGTTTGCATCCTTCCTGGTCATCAAGAATTACAGCTATCTAAAAAAATCCTAGGTTGTGATGCCTGTCATGTTGAGTTCGTTATTGGAGAAGCTCGAAGTCTATTATTAAGCCATTATAGTGAAGCGGATTTTGTTCTTATTGATTGTAACCTTGAGAATCATGATGGTATTCTTGGCGCAGTACGAGCAGGCAGGAAAAGAAACGGAGCTGTTATAGTGGGGTATAATGCATTTAGCAAGAGGTCATGGCGATCTGGTGGGTCAAAAACACAGTTGTTGCCTATTGGAGGAGGATTACTGGTGACCAGAATTCCTACAGATGCCAAGATTGCTGATGGCTGTGGTTGCGGGAGGAGGAGCCATTGGGTTGTCAAGGTAGATAAATGTACCGGCGAAGAGCATGTTTTCAGGGTCAGATTCCCACAAGGGAAACAAATCGAAGCTTAATTAGTTCTAATTTAGAGAGTCATCAAGATGTAAAATATCAAAATCATATTTCAAATCTGGAAAATAACCAAATACAGCTAGAACAGATAGAACTGAAATGTTCAAAAGGAAAAATAACCATATCCAGGGAACCTAGCTGGATAGCCTGAAAAACTCTGGTGAGCAGGGAACCTATAAATCATGATGTTCTGATAAATCTCTCCAGGATCAACAATCTGAGAAGGGAAATAGGGGTGATCGACCGCGTCAGGAAATACTTGCGTCTCTAAGCAAATATCAGCATGCTTGGCATAAACGCATCCACCTTTCCCCTGGACATTGTCAAGCATGTTACTTGCATAAAACTGCACTCCAGGCTGATTGGTCCTTAGCTCCAACTTCCTCCCAGACACACTTTCTTGCACAACAGCAACCTTCATAAAGTGTCCAGGATTCAAGTCATCTAACACATAGTTGATATCATATCCATAAGGCAATTGATTGAACATGCTCCCAATCTCCCTGGCTTGGAGGGAATCATAAGGTGTATCCTTGACGTTAACAATTTCTCCTGTCGGAATGAGTTCTTCATCTACAAGAGTAACTTCAGATCCAAAAAGCTGGACGGTATGAGAGAAGATGTCACCACTGTTGTGTCCACCAAGATCCCAGTAAGCATGCAGTGCCAAGTTCACCGGGGTAGGCTTGTTTAGAGGCTTAGCCTACATTCTCACAGCTAGCTTGTTTGCTTGAACTATCATGTATGTCTCATAGACACAGAAACATCACCAGGAAAGCCTATAGAAAAGAAATTCTCCAATCAATGCAAACACCATACATGTATACAAGGCACAAAGATCATATACAAATGAGACAGAATTCTAGCCATGGAAAGAAACATTACCTTCTTCTCCATCAAAGCTGTTGTACGTGAATGTTGTTTATCATTATGACTAGCTACATCCCAGACAACCTCACTAAAACCTTCAGGGCCATGTAAAATGTATGAAATATGGAGGAAAAATAGCATAGCAAAGGCATGAAAGTAAAAAGATATCGTGGTTCAAGAACATCACTGTTCATTCTATTCAGCATGACATGTCCTCCGAAGAACCCTCCTAGAAGAGAATACCAAGAAAGACCATGTTTGATTCCAAATTGATTCCGAAATAAATTAAAGATTGCTTGACCCCTTTTATATTTGATGAAAAATAAAATAAAATAAAATAAAATAAAAATACCTAGAAAAAGTAGTGGAGCTGTTGTACCTCGTACTGATCAACCGGATCAAATCCAAGAACAGTGTCCTCTAATTTTCCTGAAAATAAAAAACGAGAGAGCATTTATATCATTATCAGTATTTTTAACATTAATAATATTAAAAAAAAAACGAAATAAGGAATCAAGGAAAGGAAAGCAAACCATTTTTATCTGGGAGAACAACGGGAAGCAGGGTTGCTCCAAAATTGGTCACCTTAATTGAGAAATCACACTTTCTCAGCTCATAAATCCCGTCTTCATTCTTTGTTTGATTAGAGCTAAGATTTGAAGATAATCCTGTTATGATTTACCTAAAATTCTTTAATTATTTGTTTTATTTCAATTCATATTTATTATATTTTACATTTTAACTCGTATTTATTGTATTTTATTGTTTTTCATATTTTATCATCAAAACATGTTTCATTATAATAGCTTCATCATCCACTTTTACATCCTCCTGTTTCAACAAAATTCATTCTTTTATTCAATGGTAACTCTTGTTCTTTTTTTTAAGCAAACCTTTTTTTAATTTTATCATTCCATTTTATTTGTTTTAGAAATTTGACTCGGTGATTTGCTTACATTTTCTTTATGTTTGGTTATCACTGTAAGAAAAGGGAACATGCCGATATTAGGATTCTCAATTAACTAAAATATTTTGATGTATAATCCTCCAAATTAGGATTCATGAATGAAAAATCTCTTTCATTTACTATTAATAACAATTAGTTGTGCAAATGTAATGAACACGTAATGCAGCTAATAGAGTGGTAGAAGTTGCCATTAATATCTGCTATTTTTGGCGGCAAGTCAAGTCTTACACGTTCAATACTTAGCTGTGTCCTTTGAAGGATGAGAAATTCTGATAACATCTGAGATGGAATTTGTTCTTGAGTTTGTTAGGTGCCCACTAACTTCTATATATGGATCCCAGTTGATCAACATTGATATCATTTGTAAATCCCACGTTCAAAATCATTAAAATGATAATGGAAGAAAGAATGCTTACTCCTCGCCTGTTTCTTGTTTACATGATCATCGTCTCTTTGGCTACAGTCTCACCGGCTTCGGCGTTCATGTCATGGTTCAGGAAACGTCCCGTGCAGAATGTGACAGTGATCAACGAAATAGAGAGCAGACCAACCATGATAACTAATTGCAGGACAATATTCTTTGACTATAAGATAAAAGATATCCCTTATGGGGAATCTTTTTCCTTCTCTTTTGTTCCTGATGTGTGGGGAACAACAGCATATTGGTGCAAATTTACTTGGAATGATACAATGTCAAGAAAAGAAGTTTCAGCCGTCCTCTTGGTTTTTGATGCATTGAAAGGTGATGAAAAAAATTGTGCTCCAGAATGTCGATGGAGGATCTCATCAACCGGCTATAGATTCTGGGATGGATTCCTAAGTTGGGGAACCTTCTCTGTCAGAAGGTTGAAGTAAACATGATCTAATATCAAGGCATGCATGATGATGATGAGTATACATCCATACATAAATATATAGAGAGAGAGACATTTATTCTCTTTTTTTGGCATGAATCATGAATGTAAGGATATATGGATCAGTTTCGTGATAGATAGTTCATTTCAGGACAAGTTGTGGTGTGCAGTAATTGGAAGATTGGCTGTGCCCACTTCTTTGTAAGCTCTAGCATGTTTTCAAATTCCTCAGATGTCTAGCAAGATTTCACTCATATTGGATCTTCTTAACATTGGCAACTTAATTATTTCACATGCAAATGTATTTGTATTGTTTGAAGAATCGTCTGGGTGCATGGACGGTCAGGAAATAAAAAGGTAGACAGATCACCATGTCTTTGTCTAACCATCAGATAACAAGTCATGGCTGCCTAAACTGTAGACGACTAGTAATGGCAGTCCCTCATCCAGTATCAGTAAGCATGGTGGGAAAGAAAATGTGGGATCCGAAGGAATGTCTTCAATCCTAACAGGTTATTTCATGAAGCAGTTTATAATACCAGATGTGCAATCATGATTAGCACCAAGAAATTGCAATTAAAAAATGACGCTGTTCTAGTTTGGATTCATCAAGCTGAATTGGACCGTAAAAGATGTCGTCCAGAGACACGAGACCAACGCTCTTGTGAAACCTCGCATGTTGCATTAATTAGAAGCAGTTGAATGCGATAACAAGTAGGGGAAAGCAATATCCAACACTAGCAACATACCAGCACATTGTAAGAACCTCTGGTGGATAATTCTGTTTTTAACATTTGCCTTTGCATCATTACAACAGCTGCACTTCCAGATAACCAAAACATCATCTCGGACTCCCATAGTAAAGATAGTTCTCCACACCACCATCCTTTAGTCTCTCACTCCATCTCAAGGAAACAAAAATTCTTTGGTGTTCTCTCGCTCCATCTCAATATGGAAACAAAGATGGTAAAAAAAGTTTTTGAAAGATGTTTGATTTTATTTTATTTTATTTGTATTTATTTTATGTTCAACATATCATGTATCATTAATTCCTCTTGAAGGCATTCCTCTAAATTAATCATATCATATATAATTCCTCTTCAAGCTTTTCTCGGAATTCTGAAGCATCCCAACTCCCCTGTCCTATGACAACATCTTCACATCTTTTATCAAACTCAAGCAACTAAAATTGAGTCCATGTAACAACAGAAACAGAAAATCCCAGGCCTTTCAGGTTCCTTTCTCTACTACTTGCAAGGGTCAATAACATTAGGAGTCTCAACTCCAGTTAGTGTACTTAAAAGGCTATCAACAGATTGAACATCATCCTCCAACTCCTCTTCATCAAGATGTTCTTCCTCTTCCTCTTCCTCTTCCTCTTCTTCCTCCTCCAAATCACTCCATGTTCCATGACGGAGGTATCAAGTAGCAGGACTATCCTTGTGGATGCTGCCAGCTGGTGAGATGGGATCAGCTTTAATACTGTCCCCGAAGATGAGCGAGCAGTAAGCATCATTCACACCATGTGGTCCTGGCGGAGACATCGTCATGCTTTTGAAATATGGTGGCTCATCTATGTATGTTCATTTGGAATCCCAAGCATATAGAGTACCTGAAGTGCAGATAATTGATTCCACATGGGATTTCCCTCGGTGATTGCCTGATATGTACCCTTGAACGTATCAGGCAGCACACTTGAATGAACAACATGAGCAACTTCATCATTGGATTCCTGAAAAATTATCTTCTTTCCATCTTCGGTTTTGGGGCCAGCACTTTGCAATTGATGTCCTTCCAATATAGGAAGCCCAGCTCGAAATAGACCAGATGCGCTGCCTCCACCTAGCAAGCCAAAAAGTCCAAGGAATAAAGATGTCCCAAGACCAGCACCCCCATGTTATCTTATTGGAACCAACACCCCGTGTAACCCTAAGTGTAGTATCTGGGTTTCCAGTGTTAGCAGCAGCAACGGGAGCAGGAGTTGATGAAGCAGGGCAAAACCACGAGCCATATGAATGGTGTGATCAGCTTGCAAACCATGCTATGAAGGGTCCGGTCTCTATCTACCATCAATACCACTACCCTTTAATCCTCTTCTTCCCTACCTTTCTTTCCCTAACAATTCATGTTTCCGCCACACCACCAGCTATGCTCCCATCTAAGCGCTAAGATTCCAGACAAGTTGTCACACCTCCTCTGAAGGTGTGTTCCGTTAATATTTTGTGATTGTTTTTTATGTTTCCTTTTTAGATTTTTATTCTATTTTCTTCTCATCACCTGCCCATAAGAAGAGAAAAGTCCAATAAATTTATTAAACCATTGACATTCTTAATTCAAATAACTCTTATATATAAAATGATTGCATTAGTTCTCATTATTTTAAACATTTGTAGCTAGAAATAATTAATTCAATAAATGTCGAACTGAGGTAATTTTACCAAGTTTTATAGAAAGAATGTTCTCTGATATGAGGATACCCTTTATTGTCGGGAAAGGAAGACCAAGTTTTATAAATTGAAGGCACGGTTTTATTTGGGGATCATGCAATTTTCGTATAGAAATCATCCCAAATTCACTAATAATATTACCAATCCATTTCATTAACTGAACCCAACAGGCTGCCACAGGCAAGTACTAGGTCTCACAAATCAAACATATCAATTCGCGAAGCCAATATGAGGGCAGTGGCTTTTTGATAAAAAAAACGAACGCTAATTGTATGGACCTTGGGGATGAGAATACATAGGAGTTGCAGCTTTTTTTCCTGGGGCATAGCACCTCTTTACAGCAGTATTTCAACAACATGAGGTGAAGACAAATGAAAATTGCCCACCGTATTCCATCTCCGGTCTACAAGAAACCGCCATCCATTGACATTTGCGACAAAGTTAGCTAGTCCTCAGCAAGAGGATATCGCAATATAACTAAGAACGAAAGTTCAGTGAATAGTTAGCGCCACTGCCATTTCTCAGCTTGCAATGTCATATTTGAAAACTTCGGCTAAGAAAATACTCATGGAAACTAGAGACAGCTACTACAGTTACCTAGTTCATGAACAACTGCTTCCGTAGATGGTCTTTCAATGGGAGACTCGTGCGTGCAAAGCCAGGCGATTCTTGCAAGCTTAGCTGCTTCATATTCGAAGAATCTGCCATGGAGATTGGGGTCAATATAATCTTGGAATCTGCATGCATCTGCTCCAAGACGTACCAAGTTAGTCACTTTTCGCTTCCCCGAGAGAACTTGGAAAACTATCACACCAAATGCGTACACGTCACTTTTGTCTGTGAACCGGCCTGTGGTAGTGTACTCAGGAGCTAGGTACCCCATGGCAGCACTGGTTTTGAGTGCTGAGAACACAATGTCATTCGTAAGAAGGTTTTGCAAGCCAGAATCTGCGAGCAAGGGACTGCATCGCTGGTCGATTAGGACCTTTTCAGCAGTGATGATTTGGTGGATCAGAGATGGTTTGTTCGCTTTGTACCCATGCAAATATGCTATACCTGCTCAGGAAATGAACAAAGCTTGGTAAAACTTGATCAAAAGAAATTTCTCACTGAAATCCAATACGATAAAAAGAATACACCTCTATTCTGTTTGCTTTCTAGTCAGAATTTTCTGTTTGTGTGACAGGATAGCACGTCAAGCAGGACAATGAATCATTAGCTAAGCTTTTGGGTTAAGAAATCAGATCATTAGCTGACTTGTTTATTTTATTAAATGCACCAGCACCGAGCAGGGGGGCAGGAAAGATAAGAAAACGAAGTGGAAATGAAAATCATAGGGCATTTTGATTACCATTCCTCCGTAATTTCTGGTCTAGTATAGTTTATTTTAATAATCCTTTTAGACCTTCATAGAACGATCAGAAATCAAGAGTCACAAATAACCACAAGGGAAAACTAACCTTTGGCGATACCCCTGACGATTGAAACTCTGGTGGACCATTCAAGCACGTGGCCATCCCCATCCTTCACATCAAGATACCTCAGAAGATTACCATTGGGAACAAAATCATAAATGAGAAAGCACTCCCCTCGGCCCCTTGAACAGCAGAATCCTCTCAACCTCACTAAATTTTCATGCCTCAGTGATGTCAAAGTATTCAACCCTTTCAAGAACTCAGTCTCCTCTGACTTGCAGCAGTTTTTACTAATGCTCTTGATAGCAACAACAGACCCGTCTCTTAAAATTCCTCGATATGTTGCAGAAAAGTTACTCTTACCCAACAAATTGACCTCCGAGAAGTACTGTGTGGCAGTCTCCACCTCTTCCAAGTTGAACCTGAAACTTTGGAAGACATCCTGGGCATTCCCACTAAAATTCCTGCCATCAGCTAAAGGGTCCCATCCATTAGGATACTCAAGACTGATTAGAGGAGAGCCATTCTTCCTGTAAACTCCCTTTGCCTGGTCAGTACTTAGGCGGCTATCAGAAACTTCATATGAGCTAGCAAGCTTCTGTTTCCGGCGGCGATACTGAGTAAATGTCAGAATTCCTATGGCTGCCAGTAAAATCGTTATGACAACTGTAACAACAGCGGCCGATGCATGATGGGACTTTGACGGGTTTGAACAGTGAGTTTGGTTGCAAAGCAACGGCAAACTTGCTGTTTCTGGGATCTCTCTTGGCAGGCCATTTACACCAGTTCCAAAGGGTTGGGGTCTGCTTGGATTAAGTTCTGAAGCATTGCAAGCATTCAGAGACACAAACCCAGCTCCACACAATCCCAAGTTGTTTTCATACAGGAATCCATCATTCAATCTCTTAAGAGCTGCATTAAACAGGTAGGCACAACATCAAATCAGCAAAACAAAAAAGTCAATAACCAGAAAAGAACAAAAAAAGCACTGTGATTGATAAAGATTAATACCTAGAGGTACATTGCCAGAGAGTGTATTATTTCGGATATCTAGAAATTCAAGCAGAGGAGCATCGGCTACTTTTGTTGGAATTGAACCAAATAAGTGATTGTAGCTCAAATCTAGCCTCATTAACATCCCCAAACCCCCTAAACTCGCAGGGATTGCTCCAGTGAGATGATTTGACTGCAAAGTAAGAACACTAAGCTTCTGCAAGGACCCCATCTCAGTAGGTATACTTCCTGTGAACTGGTTATAACAAAGCTGCAAAACTACAAAGACAACACAAAGAATTGATAAGCAAAGACAGTTGATAAGACAAAAGACTATTATCCAATATATGGCAACTTAAGAATGATCACCGAGTTTTGATATTTTGCTAGAAGAAAGATGTTAGTATAGTTGCAGAAGCCAACACACAATCAAGCAATATGTTCAAGCTTTTCATGAACTCATATGAGTGAACTTGCAGAAGCATAAATCAAACGAGTTCCAAGCTTTTGGAGTCATAGGAAAAGGGAAATAAAAAAATGGAACTTTTCTAGTAAATAAGCTCTAAATCAGAAATTTGAAAAAAAAATTGAATCTTAAGTTCACATGGTTCTGATTTCCAAGAAAAGGGGCATTTCATAATTAGTTCAAGACAAGGATAGCTGTATGAGGAAAAATTGAGAGGCATTATTATCTATCTTTTATGTTTCTTGAAACACCTTCAAAAACTTATAAACTGCATATATTCAGTTAAAGGGAAAGAAAAGCTATGTCATGGACAGAGACAGATAGTAATAGAAAAGAATATTACAAAGAGATAATGACAGTTAGGAGCAGAACATAACAAATAACTTTCAATTTTTTTCAAACAAGAGAGGAACAAAGGCTTTCTCAAAGAAAAACTAGCTAAAAACATAGTAAAGCCCAAATATTTACACAAAATAAACAACTAACCTTGCAAATTGACCATGTTTCCAATCTCAGGAGGTATCTCCCCAGACAGATTATTCACATTCAAGTACAAATCACTTAGCTCAGTCAAGTTAGCTATTTCTCTTGGTACATCTCCATACAAGGAGTTGAAATGCAAATACAAACCAGTTAAGTGTCTTAACCCAGCAATAGCAGGAGACACCTTCCCGTAAAGCCCTTTTCCTTGTAATGAAATGTTAGCTACTTGACCCTTCTCATTACAAGCAACACCTTCAAATGAACCATCACATGGGCTGCCATTAATGGTCCATGAAGTGAGGTACCTGTTTTCTGGGTCTAAAGCAGCTTTCATATCCATGAGTGCCCTGATCTCAGTATTTGCAAGAACCCAATTTGGCTTTGACAGTAAAAGAAAGAAACCTATGAGAAAAACAGCAAAACCCATTTCTTGATTTTTCTAGCTAAAAATGTTAGAAGATGACCTTCTTTAACAGGGGTTTTGGACCTTTGGTCTGGTTTTGAGCCCCTTATTTTTTTTGTCCCTTCACTTGACAGTTTGTGTTTGTTTTTACATTGCAACAAAGCAAAAGTGACTGACTTCTCTCTCACACACGCTCTTTTGGCATTTGAGTTCTATATATTATCCTGTTTCAGTGTATTGGGCATGGCAAGGAAGAGACAAAGGTGGCAGGGATATCCATGCTTATTTAATGGAAGAGTGTTGTACTGTATAGGAAAATTCAAAAAGATATGAAAGTTTGTGATTTTGATTTCTGGCCGTTTGATTGCCTGACTTTTTGAATGAGCATGGGATTTTATGGAGGCTCAGTTGGATTCCAGTTGTGATTGGTCACAATTGTGTTCATCATTCCTTTCTGCTGGTCAAGAAGATGTTGTCATGAGAGAGGGACACGCTTAGCTTTTCTATGGTGGTACCAGTAAAGAATTTTAAAATTGTCTTTTAAAATAATTTGTTTTTTCATATTTTTATTTTAAATTAATTTTTTTAGTATTTTTTATATAATAATATTGAAAATAATTTTTAAAAGATAAAAAAATATTATTTTAATAATTTTTAAATAAAAATAATTTTTAAAACTTTCAAGCTTCATGATAAATTCTTGAGAGTTGCTTTTTATCAATAATTTAAGCTTGTTTTAAAAATACAATTATAGTTATTTTTTAAAATATTTTTTATATTGAAATATATTAAAATAATATTTTTATTATAAAAAATTATTTTTAATTTTAACATATCAAAACCATCCAAAATATATAAAAAAAATTAATTTTTAATAAAAAATAAATTTTTAATAACCACATTCTCCCCGCTACGGTTGTTTCATTTTATACCTTGAGACTGAAATTATTTTTTTCTTGATCAAAGAGAGACTGCACACATCAAGATTGAAGAATCCTTTCAAATTTCACTTGTAATGGTTCAATTTAAGATATAAATTGTAATGATTAATGCGTAAATATATATTTTAATCACCTACTGACTTTTAAATCAGAATACTTAGACATTAATTTTATAATGTCTTTGTTTATGTGGTTGTGCGGTGCACCATGTAAAAAAATAAAATACATGCTTCTAATATTATACATTGTGCAGTGCACTTCATTAATGATCAGATCTTAACGTTAAGAAACTCTTTTTCTTGAATTTAAAATAAGTAATGATTGGAGGAAGAAATAGATGTTTCTTTTCTACAGCAATATGCATTTTAATTTTTTTTAATTAGAATAGTTGTTGCTTTTTAAAATATTTTTATTTTTAAAATTTATTTTTGATTTGAGAATATCAAAACAATAAAAAATATTTTTATAGTAAAACACACTTAAAAAAAATTATATATGTTGTAATTACAAAAAGGCACTATACAATCAAATTGCAAAGTCCAAACAGTGATAGCATGGTTATTGGAAGTGATTAACGCGCAATGGGAGGAAAATAATGGAAATGATTAGCAAACATGAGAGAATGTTCCTAATCATTCAATCTTCCCTGTAAAAATCTATCCTTGATAGTCAAATATATATGTAAAAATAGTAGCCGGGGTTATTATTTGCTGGTTAAACAAAATTTAGAAATTATATATTCCTGGTCTTAATTTTTTTTCACATTTAATTAATGGCATTCTCAAGCACGCTTTGACAAATTAGTATTAAGTTTAACCTATTCATAATTAATTTTAAAAAATTATAAATTATTAAATTTAATCGTGGAAATTTAGAGAATTTGATTTTGATCCAAGAAATGAATAGCTATTTACTAAGATAATATTTGTTATTGTTATAGTGATTATGTTTTAAGATATTTTTTATTTAAAAATAAATTAATATAATGTTTTTTATTTTCAACACATTTAAAAAATAATTTAAAACAAAAAATAATAATTTTTTTGTCAAGCAGTGTTTGGATACCGTTAATAACGCTGCCAAAGAGTAATGGTGAGCACCAACCATGCCACGTGGTAATTTATGACTTGTCAGGTACAGAACTGTGGAGGCTCATGGCACAACCTGCTGTCTAGCAGCAGTCAACGTGGATCAGCCTCCAATGGCAAAGCAAGTTCAAATTCAAAAAAAGCATAACCATGTGTACGCAACCCTAGAGTAGTCGCTAGTACACCCTCGATCTGATTGGATTAAGATACGAAATCGAGATACAACCAATGGGAGATCTAGGGTTTACGATCTTTTCATGGACGGGCCCTCATGCGATCACTAGAAATTCAAAAACCACGAATCCACGATCCCTCACGTACTTTATGGTCTCTTTCATTGTGCCATGTCAGAGGCGGACAAACTTTGTCCCAATGCTAACCTTCTTGTTCTTCAGACCTGGACACTTCTTCCGACAGATCTTGATTTCTTGGGTTTCTGAGTTGCTTTTGTTCAATGGTTTGTAGTAATTTTGATTTCTTTTTTTAGCAAATCTTATGTTTAGCATTTAGATTTTGATGAGATAGCAACTAATTGGAAGTGTTTTTGGCTATGTGAAATTGGAGAATAGTTAGTGGCTCTGTAGCAAAATCTACATGAATTTCATGGAATTTTACATATATCTGTCACAAGACTTCTAAAAATATAACATAGGTTCAACCCTTGTTTTTAAGTTTGGAAGCATTCATGGACTAATTCAGTTGATTTAAATCTGAGATTAATCTAAATTTTTTTATAAAAACAATAGAAAAATTAACTTAGAATAATTAAATTTTAAAAAACTATATTAATATGCAACCGGGTTAATATCTAATTGAAATTCAATTAAAAACTCGTTAACTATTTTATTTTAAAAAAATATTAACTCAAATTAACATCATTTACGAGTTTAAAAGCTTTAGAATTTGGTTTCTTGCCCTTATTAAAAAAAAATAGAAAATAAAACGAGATAAAGATTTATCCAAGATAAAAATCATAACAGTGTAGTGTAGTAGTTGAAAATGTGAAGGTTTTTGGAGAACTTCAACCGGTGCTTTACTTGTATGGACATGGCTAGGAGCTCGAGCCTCTCAAAAGACAAAACCCTGTTATGTTCCACTCCCCAAAGTTCTTATCTTGATCCTTTAAAAGTACCCAAGAAACTAGAAGCCTTCTTCCCCAGAGTTTTTTTTACAATCTTTAACACGCTTAAAGCAAAAGAAAACTACGATTCTTTTTTTTATATAGCCCATAAAAGAAAATTTTCAGGGTTGAAGTGGAAAAACGAGAGAGCAGACGCCAAGGTGGGTGGTCCTCATCATGCATGAGGAAAGTGGTTCCCTTCACTAGGGCAAGATGGTGCTTTCCATGCAAGAACTAGATGCTTCAAGGAATAGATTCTGCCTACCTAGTGAAGGGGTAAAGAAAGTCCACACCATTTATAAAAAGGCCATAAACAAACTCTGTGCTGCAAAAACCAAGTTGGAACAATAGTGGAAAAGGAAGCATCCAAAGAAAATCACAAGACAGAGAGCAATAAAGAAAGCTTTTGCTGATGAAATTTGGACCATTGCTCGAAAAGAAACTGAAACTAGGAGGACCACAGCACTCACGTTTAAGGTTGTGGGGACACCAGCTCAATCAACCATATCATTCTACTTAGTGGAACCTCTGGCACCAGTACTGAAAGGTTACAAATACACAGGCCACTGATCATGCAAAGGACTCGTCATGGTTTACATATCTTGTTTGAGCTTGTGATCAATGGCCCAGCAAGTCGTCTTCTGCATGATATTCTGTGGCCAGGACCACATGAACCAGAGAGATTGTAATGCAAGAGATGGGCCAGCTGAAATGTGAGTTTCAACACCTGTAGACATGCAGTACCGTGCTTGGTTCGAAGTGTATAAATTGGAGAATATTCTGATGATTCTTGTCCTCTACAACATGTAATTTCACAAGGACATGGAAATGGACGTCTCTCCCTCATCCCTTCTCTCTCCTCCTCCCTCAGAGAGAAGGATAGAGCATTGATTGATTCCTCTTGCAAAGACAAGCACTTTAGGATCGTTCTGTTCATGATGGAATATCTGGGGTTGCTCAATCCATTATCTATCTATAATTAGTTGTAATCCACCGTTTAATTGTTTTTAACTTCGCCCCATGTTCTATTAACTGATCAAAATTCTTACATTGATCCATAAAAATATCAAAATCTCGTCTCATCCACCGTTTTATCGGGTCGTGGACCCTTCTTTGGCATAGATAATTCTTTCTAGTATGACGTTTGTTTTTGTATTTTTGTGGGGCGCAAATATTTGATATATTATTTTAAAAAATATTATTTGATATATTTTAAATAATTACTGCCATAACATCAGACAAGCGACATACTATAGTAGAATTTGTTGTTTTTTTATGTAAGGGTAGATCTAAGTTCACTAGCTCAGTCTCCGTCCATATTGGACCAGCAATGGTATTGGCTAATGTGCCGGGGGAGGGACAGGGGGGGAGAATTCTTTTGCGAGAAAAGTGAAAAACAAATTTATTCCTTGGCTTTATTGTCAAAGTGAAAAACAGTTTTTGGGAATTTGTTGCCTATCTTATAACTTTTTGAAGAACTTTCCTCGTCTCTTTGCAGAAGCACAAGGCATCTCTTTTTTATATAATAAAAATGGCTTTGTGGTCCTTTTCAATCTATTCTTTTATGCATACGCATGGTTCTTGACTTTTTTATTATTATTATTATGTTTTATGGTTTTGTGGTATCTA
Source organism: Populus ilicifolia (assembly GCA_015708895.1). Classification (NCBI taxonomy): domain Eukaryota; kingdom Viridiplantae; phylum Streptophyta; class Magnoliopsida; order Malpighiales; family Salicaceae; genus Populus; species Populus ilicifolia. Next base: position 628,483 of record SRLM01000273.1, read on the forward strand.
GCAGTGCTTAGCCCCCCATAAGTGTGGGCTTGGAGTTTCTGCGTAGCTGACAGGCTGAGTGTCCAGCAAATTACCAGAGGTAAAGGAGCTGGGGACAGCTTGTGGAGGATAAAGTTGTTCGATTGATGCCGCCAATGGCACGGCCACACAGAAACTCCAAGCCCACACTTATGGGGGGCCCAAGCACTTGTCATGCCCCTCTCCTGATAAACGTTCACAAGAAATGGAACCATGGCGCCATCTGAGTGGGGTTGTTCCTTGATCTAAGTTTGTGCCAAAACCAGCACATGGAAAGTTCCAATAAGAATGTTTGAAGTGTCTTTAGCTTAACTTTCTGGGTTCTTTCTTCTTCGATACGGCACTGGATTGCCATTGATTCTCTTACGAGTTACGAGGAAGGAATTAAAGCTGTTCTTGCCATTTTTTCTAAAGCCTTAAACCACATGAAATTGATTGCCACATTAATGATTGCCTTGTTTTTAAAGGATGCACGTCTTTGTGTGCTGGGAATAAGATTGTTTTGTTTTAAAATGTTTTTGATTTTTTTTTTCAAAAAATATTAAATTAGTGTTTTTTTTGTTTTTTTATAACTTTAATAAGCTAATGTCAAAAATTTTAAAAAAAATAAAAAGCAACATTATTTCAACATGCTTAAAAAAATATTATTAATATAATACTATATATTATAATACTAAATATAAAGATATGTTTGGTATTGTAATAATTTTTATGATTGTAGTTTGAAAAAAGTTATTTTATAAGAAAATATTTTTGATTAAGGTTGATTTAATATTTATATATGTTTAGTTGAAATTGAGGTTGAACAAAAAGTAATTTAACGTGCTTAGTTAAGAATAATTTTGAAATTAAAGTTGCAAAATAATTTTAAAAAATATATATTAATATTGATGATTTTCAATTTAAATATTATAGATTTAAATATTATTATTATATCATGAATAAATAATATTTTATATAAAATATTTTTTTATTGTTTTATTAAATATCTATAATTCCATTATGTTTGAAATATATTCAACAAGAACTATAGTTTTTTTAATTTTTTAAGCGTGCAACAACATCAAGTAAATATTGGTTATGTAGTGTTATTGAATAATATTATGTTAAATTTTAAAATAATATAATCAAGAATAAAATTGATATTACAATCAAATTCTACAAATGCTACATCATCAAATGATTTTCATCTAATTTATACAGTGTTTTTAAATAATGTTAAACACTAGTATTTTAAATAAAATATAATTAAAAAAATATTTTTTTTATTTTACTAAATTAAATCCGCATTTTAAGCTTTATAATGGAGCATGTCTCCTCTATTTACTTTACTGTAAAATATATTATATTGTTTATTAAACAGTGTAGCATGGCTAACATTATTAAGTGAAAGAAGCAACAATAACTTATTTTTCTTCCCCTTGTGTTTTAAATATAAAAATAATGTGAGATCTATGAATAATAAATTATATTTTTTTAACTAAATAGAATGCATTTGCATTTTACTTAAAATATAAACCTAGCTCTTAAACAAGCAGTACCTATATAAAGATTAATTTTTTTTATGAATGTTCACATAATTTTTTTCACAATTAATTTTTATTAAATAAAATATATAAGGTAATAAAAAAATATTAATTTATCAAACGAAGTTGATCAGAAAAAATAAAAAACTATAATAATTACATTATAACACTGGACATATATGAAAAAAATTATAAATGTACATGGAGTTCCATCGAGTTAGAAGGTAACTTTTCCATTTCTGTACCAAAATTAATCGGGTATTTTTATCCGTCTCTGTTTCTATGAAGACAAAAATCCCTCGACGCAGGCCTCCGAATTAACGGAGGCAGGTGCCATTGACATCCCTGCGGCTGAGTGATTGGCAAATGGCAACCAAAATGGCGAGTGAACAGTAATCGCCAGCAAAGAAAAGGATGAAGGAAAGCAAAAGTTGTCATTTGGGCTTTTTTGTGGTCTAAAGTGTTACAAGGCCAAGCCCAGGAAGTTAGGTCCAAATTCCAAAATATTCGATTACATAAAAGGGCTTGAGATTGTCAAGAGAAATAGGCTTTTATTGGTGAGTGGTTGGGGTCTTCGGAATCAAATTCACAAGGATTTTTAAATAATTATATATTCATACAAGTCTGAAGAGAGGAAAAGGAATCTATCAAGCAACCTGATGATCTTCTAAAATGAGATGTTTCGGTAAATATTTGGATAAATTTTAGTTATTATCTTGGTATAAAAAAAATGAAGATGGGAGAAACAAATGAGACATGTACTTTTTTATTTAAAAATATAGAAATTTACAGTTAAATTTATTTTATATTTTTATTTTCTTAATTAAATATGATTTTTCCATGCTGTTCTAAAATAGTAATCAAACCCACGAAAATAAAGGTATAAATTTAAATGATGTTTTTTTATTCTTGCTTTCACAATGAATTAAATATCCTCCCAAATTATGTCTTAAATAGGCTATCAAATATAAAAAAATTAAAACCTCAATTACTGTTATAAAGATAAGTAAATATACTAGGTATCTGCTTGGCATGATAACTTTATTTGCGTTTAAATATATTTTTAAAATACACTAGCCTAAAAGAATACTAAATTAATATTTTTTTAGTATTTTTTATAATTTTAATGTGTTTAAATAAAAAATTATATATATATATATATATATATATATATATATATTGCTTAAAATAACCCAGATAAACCTAAACAGCTACTTATAACTATTATTGACAGTGTTCTATTCTAGTATGGTAATCTTGTCATCATCAGATACGAAAGCCATGGGATAAGACTTCTTAATTCACCCCAAGCCCAAAAAAATAAAGGTCCACATAAAAAAGATACGGCCCAGCCTTTAAATTTCAACCGAGATCTCCGTAAGGCCCATTATTGATATCACTTATGTATAAAGTGCAAACCCTAGAAATGGCGATAATATGTAAGCTCTAGGGTTTGCGGCTAGTCGCAGAGGAAGCGAATCACAAACACACACACAGAGCGCCGGCTTCATCACCGTCACCATGGGTCGTATGCACAGTCATGGGTACTATCATTCTCCCAAATCTCCCTCTTTCTCTCTTTATGGACTTTTCTTCTTGGTAAAAAAACTGACCTTTATGAGGTTTGTTTTGCAGTAAGGGTATTTCAGCTTCAGCTTTGCCTTACAAGAGAACCCCACCAAGCTGGCTCAAGATTTCTGCTCAAGATGTGAGTTTTATAATCCCTTGTCTTTTTTCTCCGTTTTCTTACTGAATCAACCAGTGTTAAAGAATAAAAAGGTGTGAGCTTTATTTTCAAGTCACTGGATTTTTACCTGTTTTTATAGTTTCATAGTTTCTTATGACTCCGGGCCGTTGTAGTTATATTTTTGGCTCATTTTAGACATGGGTTTTCAACCATTAGCTCTTTTTTTTTTTCAGTTTTACACCTTTGGTTAGTAGGAAAAATTATTAATTTTTGAAGCTAGGAAACGGTAATGATATTTTTTAGTTCATTGTAATGGTGGCTTTTCATCAAGTTTGGCTATGCACTGTAGTTAACTTAAAATTATAGGACATTCAAAGTTGATTGTGATGGAAGGGAGGACTTATTGAGCTGATATGGTTCCAGGTTGAGGATAACATCTGCAAATTTGCAAAGAAGGGTTTGACTCCATCTCAGATTGGTGTCATTCTTCGTGACTCTCACGGTATTGCTCAGGTCAGGAGTGTTACTGGAAACCAGATCTTGCGTATCCTTAAGGCTCATGGTACGTGTCTCTTTGTTGGAATTTTGTTGTTGATATGTACATGTAGGCAATTTTGCTGCTTTTTGAAGAGGGATAAAATCCGTGTTTTGATTACATTTGGTTGTTGGGAAATGTAAGCAAATGGGATTAGTGGAATTGAGTGCTTTGTTTGTCAAAGGAATGGAACTGAAGTTTTGGTTCTGTGTCTATGCATGAATGTTATTTCAATCAGCCTTAAGCAAATGGATATAAATTGACTTTGGTTCAGTTTTTTAACTCCTGGATTTTAAGGAACTTATTATATTTGATCTATTAATTTGTGCTGATGATTGAAATCCTTATCAGCAAGTGAGTGCTGCTCTCATCGAGCCTCTTTTTTGTGGATGTTTTGATTGTTCTGTTTGTATTTGTATGTTTAGGTCTTGCCCCTGAAATTCCTGAGGATCTGTACCACCTCATCAAGAAAGCTGTTGCCATCAGAAAGCATTTGGAAAGGAACAGGAAGGATAAGGATTCCAAGTTCAGGTTGATCCTTGTCGAGAGCAGAATTCACAGGCTTGCTCGCTACTACAAGAAGACAAAGAAGCTTCCTCCTGTCTGGAAATAGTAAGCCAGTTTACTTTTTCACTACTCAGTGTTTGTGCATGTTAGCCTTCAATTTTAGTTGGCAGCACCTTGTAAACTTTCTGTGTAGTTCTTCATCTGTGATCTCAGTTAATACCTTGCTCCGTTCCTTGTAGTTCGAGTAAGATTATGACCAAAGCATTCATATTTCAATTGAAATTTTGAATTAGTATCCTGCTCCCACTCGTTTTACCAACTTTATTCAAGATTTCAAGCTGCCTGCAGGGTTTTTTTTTTGTCACAAATAATATCGTATGCCTATCCACTTAATATTCATAGTATAACTCGCTTTTTGTCTTGCAGCGAGTCATCCACTGCCAGCACTCTGGTGGCTTAGACAATAGTTACGCACGTGGCACGGTTTGATACATCCTGCATGGATGGTCTTCGCGTGTGGGACTCCGTCATAGTTCATAAGCATTATTATGATATCATGTTAGCTGGGACAAAAGATTGAGTGGATCCTAGAACATAAATTTTGCTTTAAATGTTTGTTTTGGCGTTTGAGATTCTGTACTCCGGGTATCCTTTAAGTATATTTTGTGTTTTGAGCTATTAAATTATCTTTTAAAATATTTGATTTGCCTCAAACTGCCTATTTGGGCGACGGTGGTTGTCTCCCAAGTCTCTTCTCGTTGAAACCTGTTACCAATATTGTACGATAATGTACATCAGTATATAGCCCATGGAAGATAATCATTTCTACGAGTGGGTTTGAACTCGAATTTTGAAACAAAACGGGAATTAATGATCACAATTTCAAGTACAAGACACAGATCACCCTAGAGCATTTGTTGGAGCTTGGAAGGTAGCAGAGAAGCAGGATTGGAACCGGCATAAAGCTCTAATTTCTTCCTTTTTGTGTAAATCAAGATAGAGTTATAACATGAATTTGCTCTCTGAATCCTGGCTCAAAATCAAAATATAAATGACTGGCTTCAAATACAATATTAATTAAACCAGATTTGACATTAAACATGGAGAGCTTGATTGAATCAAAATAAAGTTATAGCATGAATTTACTCTTGAATCTTGGCTCAGATGAGGATTGAATTCCCTAGGGTTTTAGTAAATTGATTGTATGGACATGATAAATATATATATCTTTCCGGTAGCTTGGAAGTCGATCCAATAATTTATTAATCTAAACTTGTTTTTTTTAATCTGCTTTTTTATAAATCTAATAGCTATAGATGTCAATGTGAGTTATTTGGAATTGCATGAAATTTTGAATTTTTTTATTTAAAATTACTTTTTTAGGTTGATGGATGTTTTGATATATCATATAAAAAAAAATTAATATATGTATATATATTATTTAAATATATTTATAAACAGAAAAATAGTTTATCCCAACCGGTCCTGGATTCAGCTGCCCCAGGGCTCAGAGTGCATCTAAGAAAAACTGCAATGGTAAAATAAAAATAGAGCGTCTTCCTGGGCTTTAACCAGTAAAGGTTGCATCTAAAGCCCATTAATAACAAAAAAGATAACCAAAACCTCCATAAAACCCTAGATAAACCAGGTGAAACCCAGACAAGAAAGAAAATAGAAAAATGGCACCAGGTCTAAGACAATTCACCGAGAGAAGAGGAGACGGTGCTGGAGAACCAGTTCTTGACAACGAAAATGGCGAGTGATGTTTATTTTTTTCTTGGGAATTTTGTTTATTTTTTGAGCTTATGATGTTTTTGGAGTAAAAATGGAAGTGCTGTGTTCTTTTTATTGCAGGAAAGTTGTCTGGTTAAGTGATGTGGATAGGACAAAAGGTTACGCAGTTGATTTCTTGTCTCTTTCACTTCATGCTGTTTCAAGAGATCCTGAGGCTTACTCTTCTCCTTGTATCTATACCCAAGTAAGGTTTTTGTGCTCTTCTTTTGGATTAGACTATGATGTTTTAAGGAGTGATTTTGGTCAAAATTATGGTGCTGATGAAATAATTCTATGTTGGATTGAGTTTAAATGCTATTGAAATTAACTGTGAGTTTTGTTTTTCGGGTTACGTGCTGTTGCAAGTTGTGTGTGTGTGTGTGTGTGACTATAGGGTGGTGGATTTGTATTGATCTTTTTGTATCATGTATATTGTATGCTGATATTTTAAATTAATATTTCTTTATCTTTGATATATAGTGTAACGCTATAAGTTTGCTGGTGTTTTAATTCATCACTATTATGATACTTGAAGAGGATGGTAGCAAAGGCTATTTGTTTGGTTCAGTATGAGAGGGAAATTTTTTTCTTTCTTTCTTGGGCTGTTGCTACTTAATTTTGGTTGTGGATATATTGTTAGAATACAATATGAGGCCATAAATTTGCATTTAACTTTGAATTAAGCATGTAACTGCCAGGCATTTTCAGCATTATAATTTTGTTTGCTTCCTTATGGTGGTGTCTCAAGTAGTTAGTTCTGGCGAGCTAATTAGTGCATGGTGGTTCTGATTATTGTTGTTTTGTTTGAAGATTGAGACTGGAGAGGATGGAAATGAGTCAGAAGACTCGGATTCAGAAAGTAATGATGCTTTAGACTTGTCGAAAGTCACAGAAATGAGGCTTGTTCCTTCAGACCCTGGCCAATGTATTAATGCACTCCTTTTCTAATGGATTTATCATATTTAATATTCCTGTCATGTAACTGCTTTACTTATTCTTGCATCACGTTTGGTATAGATTTGATGATTGAAGATTAAGTACTTCTTTTCCTTTTTTGTTTTTTAGTGAATACTTTGTTTCAGATATTATGTGATTGCGCTGAGCTAAATCCTGAACCAATCGAAGGTGGGAGCTGGCACTACTGTTGCAATTGTTTTAAATGGATGGTTTCTATCTTGATTTTTCTTTTCCATACTTGCTATTATTCTCCACTGCATTGATACCGATTCATATGTGTTTGATGATGTTTATTTAGACGATGAAGAACTCAATTGGATCTTTAGTGCCAACCAACAGGTAGATGAAACTGCTGGTAAGGGATTAGAGCAGTTAGCATGGTACCTTCTGAAAAATAGTTTTGTTTCAAGCATACTGGCCCTATATTTTGTAACCTATTTTTATCTACAGAAGAGGAAGATTCTGAATGGAATTTCTCCCAAAATCCATCAAGTTCAATTGGTCATTCAAATGGGCATCATGACCTTGCTCGTACGGTGCTTGAGGTAGTCTGGTTAATGTTCATTTTGAAATTCACTTTAAGTACCATATTGATGGTTAATATATCCATAATATGGTACTTAAAGTGCATGCTAAAACAACAAGAGTTTGTTTTCTTTTCAACATTTGCTCTTTATATGGTTAAACTTGAGAACTTGTTATATATCCAGGCAAATATTTGATGACACTATTTTTCAGTATGCTGTGTGTTATTGTGTACAGTATGAATGTTTAAAATTTTTGGGATGTTCTCGGTAGCTGCTTGTGTTGAAAATGGGATATGTGGATTGTCCCTAGTTGTAGTTTGTGCTCCATTTTAACTCTCACTGGCTTCTTGTAAATCCCTTACTCGTGCAACTTACCTTCTAACATCGGGTGGTGTATTGTCAAGATTTTTAATGCGGAATTACATGGGATTAATGTGTTAATATTTATGTATTTTACAATCATTGGTGATTTCCTGTTGCGGCCTTGCTTGCAAAGGGAGATGCTAGTCATACCTAGTCTCCAGGGGCATGCTTTCTCCTGTTTATATCTAAGGGCTGAGGTCAAGAGGTTGAGGTTAAGAGGTTGTTGCAGTCAACCACCAGTGTCATGGTGTATCTCTTGTTTGTGTCCAAGGAAGAGAGGTTAGAGATAATTGCAGTCCACCACCAGGTACTGATAACGGTTTTGTTTATCCCTCAGGCAATTTTCTCTCTAACTAGTTTCGAGAAATCAACATCTCCAAACACGGTAGGGTAGGGTGGCAGTAGTAGTTATTTAAAAATATATTAAAATAATATTTTTTATTTTTGACATATAAAAAATCATTAACATAATAAAGTTTTTAGAAAAGCCATGCAGAACTTCCAAACAGCTGTGTATCTGTGTTGCCATACCATTAGACAAACATCACATGATATGGATTACCATCACATGATATCCCCAGGCAACAAATTAGTCATGAACCCATCTGCAAGATACCATAGCAAAGTTTCATGCGCGTACCATTGGGGCACAGCTGATCTTACATTAGCCTGCTGAATAAGGAGGGCATTTTATTTCATCGGACAAATCAAAGAATGGAGCAGGCAACCCAAGGGCAAGAGTGTTGACTGGCGAACGCCTACCAACATGATTAGCCACTCCGGATCTAGCAAGCTCATTGCCATGGTTATCAGTACCAACACTCAATTTGAACTCAAGTTGTTATAATAAATTAAACATCCGAGCAGAGGATACCTCTGCAACAATACTTGGAGCATAAAACCACGTGCGTGCTTCACCTACGAAGTTTAATTTCGTTCTTTTCAACACAAGTTGCCAAATTTATTCCACTTAAAACGAAACAAACTCAAAATAAAATAACTTTAGAATCTTGCAAGAGACAATACCTGGGAACACTTGGAAATCATAACATTTCATAGTGAAATAAGGAAACAAAATTCAATCTCCATTACCGAATTTTTAACATGATGGTATGGAAAAAGCACACATACTACATTAACCATACTACTCTTTGAAGTCACGAGGGCTGATAAACTGTCTTCCAATCAAAAAGATCTGAGGGAGCAAAGTGTTCTGGTAAACTAAACAAAACAATAGCCCCAAAGTAAGCAGCATCTCTCTAATCAGCAATGGTAACTTCAACCTCAACACCAGGTTCAATTGTGATAGACGTGATCTGCTTAACAACATCAGCAGAACTGAAGAGATCAATTACACGCTTGTGGACACGAAGCTCAAATCTGTCCCACGTGTTGGTTCCTGCAAGCAGATCAGAAAAATTATATAAAAGTAATTTCTTTTAGCTGAACAGGTATGGCTGTAAAAGGGAAGATCAATGACTTGAAAGAAATGACAGATAAACCACATAGAAAAACGTAACACAGCAAATTTCAATTGTAATGGCTTCAAAAAAGACAAATAGAACATATGTTTAAGTGAGGGAGATTCATTTCTATCACATGAACCATGAAAATCATTTTGAAGCAAATATTCATTGGAAACTCCTGTGCAAACATTACAAAACCAACCAGCATGGTATAGCCCATCCCCCTAGTTCCAATTCTCACACAAGAACACCTAGAAAATTAAATTGGCAACATTTTAATCAATAGGCCCATTTTCCCATGCATTAACCAGTTAATACTGCTGCATACGACTGTGCAGAGAACACAAGCCTGTGATTGATTACTTCGTTGGTCCTTGAGGGTAACAAATAACAGAGCCTATCTATAAAAAACAGTGATGTTTCTGCCACTTCTCTATTTCACCCTCAAACCATTCTTATCGAGTGAAACAAAATAATTGTTCAAACATTACAATATGTCGATAACAAGCACTTGGAACTCATAAAGTGACTGGTGCATGATTGAAGAAAGCATGAACCAAATTCAATAAATAAGAATATTATGTCATGGGAAAAAAGTGAATTTCTAAAATCTGAAGGTTGCATAACTGTGTAAATAGCACATAAAAGAAGAGAAAAAAACAAAATGGCACGCACTACATATTAATCGAACCATAATTAGTCAAAGCAGTTTGAGATAAATACCTTCACCACAAGGGGATTTCCTGGTGGTAATGTTAAGAACCTTGGTAGGGATTCTCACTGGTCCCTTGACCCTCAGTCTCTTATCCTTGGCACCACGAACCAAGTCAGTGCAAACTATCAGTAACACAAGCAAAAAAAAATATCAGAACAAAGAGATACAACTAAAGAAACAAAAGGGGTCTGATCAATAACAGTCAGATTGTAAAATAGGATTTCAAGAATAGACCTTTCTCAAGGTTTTTGACATTCTTGGAGGAAAGAGTGATCCTGATCTTGTGAATCTGCTCCTGGGTCTCCTCCAAACCCGGCTTCTGCGCCTTCATAGCTCCATAAGCTGCTGCCATTTTCTCCGTTCGCTTTTTTATCACAAAAACAAAACAAACCATGAACACAAACCATTCAATATCACACATCTTTACATCATATTCATTAAAAATATAACAAAAACAGTAATACTTTAATTTTTATACCGTTTATCTATCTATTTACACAAAAAATGATTCAATTTTCACATATGAACAATCAAATTTTGAACTTGTCATGCATAAAGCAAAACTGGGTTTCTAGTTCTCCAGCTCTTAGTCTTTAAAACAAGAAGCGATTCATTTTTTTCTTATAAACTAGCATATTTTGCAGTTAATCCACGTAAATAAAAAATGGGTTTTAGCTGAAATCAACTAACCATGCATTAAAAATGAAAAACATAAACTAATCAAAGTGATTGTGAGTCTCACAGTCATAGATCTAAGTTAGACTTAAAACTATTTTACTTCGAAGTAAACATCAAGACAGCAGAGCTACATGGGTGAAGAGAGAGACCTGAGAGAGAGAGAGAGGTGGAGGTGCTGGGGCAGCGACGGCTTTCTCTGTTTAGAGCGATAGATAAATGGGATGGGGAAATTTTAGGGTTGTGAATTGTGACATGTATGCAGCTGTGTTCATCTAGGGTTAGGGTTTTAAATCCGGGTAGTGGGCCGGGTAGGGATGAGAGACTAGCCCTTTTTTTGCTAGTATTTTTTGTGTTGGGCCTTTTAGACCCATAAAATTGCCCATTAATTTATTTAAATCCAGGTTTTGAGCGAGAAAACGAAACAAAACTTTGATGATTTTGAAGGTGTGAGATAAGAAATACCTCACCTGAAAGAGACATCATTGAAATAAAATATACTGTAACGTTATGATTTTATATTTTTTTAAATGGATTTTATAGATAAAAAAAACTTTATCTTTTCTAAAATTCATGGTGTGTTGTGTTGATTTTGTCTTTTAAAGGGCATTTGAACTACAAAAATTTTCTTTTTATTTTTTAAATATTTTTCAATGATTTTAATATATTGATATTAAAAATATCATAAATAATTTTCAAATGTGTATTTTATAAAAATATATGCCTTGCATTGTTAAACAAATTAATAACCTAATTTACAAACAAGTTATGTGGAATATCATGTTCTTTCCTCGATTCTCAAGCACTCTCTCTTGGGTTTTCACCACCACTGTCGAGGAATGTTGATATATAGCTTCATGAATGTCTAAGATATGACAGGTGAAATTTTGTTTCTTTAAAAAAAATATTTCATCTTGAAAAATTATTTAATGTTGTTTATTGGTGAAATATAGATTGAAAATTGAGGTACAATGAATTTGACTTGGGAGTAATATTGCATGATAAATAAACTATTATATGATATACGATGATCACAGGAAAACATGAGGATTCACATTGAAAATTAATTATTATTATTATTATTTTAAGATGAAAGGTATTTTCAAATTAATTTGCATACAAGTGGAAATTCCCGGTGTTTTTTTATTTTATTTTATGATGTCTTGAAAAATTCAAATGATTTAAAAATAAAATTCATGCATTAAATAATTAATTAATCATTTAATTTTAACAATTTAATTCGTTGTTCGTAATTAGGGTATCCCGTAGTTTAATATAAAAAATCCAAATAGCTGGTAATTGATAAACCAAGACAATTACTAAGTGGTAACTGGAGACTAATATCTGGTAAATCATAATGATTGGTAACAGATAAGTGGTGCATAACAAGTTAAAATAGTTAGTACCTTCATAAAATTACTCATAGATAAATGACTCTTGTATTTTTATAATCAGAGAGAGTGTAATGATATTTTAGAAATAAATGCTATAAAAACATGCATGAAAGAGAGAATTGAGAAGAATGAGAATACCTCACTTAGAATATTAATAGAGTATTTATAAACTTACAATTTTTATATTTTTTTGTGGAAATGAAAGGTTAAAGAGTTATCTCACTCTTATAAATTAATATAATATTTTAAGTTGTATTTTATTTAAAATGATATATATTAAATAAATATAGAATAATCAGGACCTATACAAGGGTTTGGCAAGATTTTTAAGGAGCTCGTTGTGGGGTTTTAGAAAAATATTCAATGAAATATTGGGTTAATGCGAGTTGCATGAGTCCACTGTAATAGAAAATAGATTTGAACATGTTGCTTAGACCAATAGACATTGGGCTTGGGTGTGTGCACAACCCTGGGGGGTGCTGGCGGGTGCCTCATGCCAGCAGCATTGGGATGTACGCCTAGCACCCCAACTAGGCACTCAGGCCCAGCAAGGGCGCTACCCTTGTGGCTTAGAGCAGCGGGTGCTGGGCAACAAACCCGGCAGGGTGCTGGCATGTGCCCAGCACCCTGGCAGGCCTATACAACAGCCTAAGCCCATTATTCATTGGGTCTAAGCAGCATATGGGGCCCAGTCAACAAATTGAGCCCATTTGTTTTTTAGGGGTCCTTTTACCCGTGGGTTCATCACTTTCACACTTATCTTTCAAGATTTATACGCGAGGAATAATAATATATATATAAAAAACTAATTTCATCAATCAATTTTCCTGAGACATTCTCATTCACTGGCGGCCCGATGACTGGCAATACAGGAAAGGGGAAGAAAGAAAGTAGATTCACGGAGTTTTAGCCAGTGTTTTAAAATCCAGCCCGGCCTGGCGGGTTAACCTAGAACCCAGTCGACTCGAGGTTGAAACCGAACCAGGTTGATGAAAAAATAGAGTAAGCTGCTGACCCTGTCTAACCCGGCGACCCGATTGACCCAATGAAACCCAGTTGCAACCCGTTGATTTTTATTTATTTTTTTTACTATACTGTTTTAATTTTTTTTAAAATAGAAATTGACCCGCACAACTCGGTTAAAACCCGGGCCTTGGATGTGATCAGCTATCGGGCCGGTTTAAAAACTTTTGTTTTAGCATGTCATGAGAGCTCCGTGGTTGGTAAATAGAATACTCACGTAATTGATAGAAAACAGAACAATGGCATGAAGGGGGTGGGGGAGCTGATTCACACAATTTTTCAACCTTTTTTATATTTATTTTCACGTAGAAATTAATGTTGCCATTTCTGAGATTATCAACCAAAAAAAAAAAGGAGGAAGGGTATCGTTCAATTTATTCATTCTGTAAGATATCGGAGAAAATTAACCGCAGTGCTAGAAATGCATACTGATGATGCATTCAAGAGTTATGGTGCCGATACGGAACAATGGGTGAGACGAAGAATTCAATGTCAAACATCTTGTTTTGTCTAATTTTAAATATTCTAATATTAGTTCTCTGATGATACCCGATATAGTATTATTTGTGGTTTGCTGAAGAAATATGTTTGAAATTTATCCAAGAAAATGATGGCTTGTGGCTTTTAACTGTATATCAACGCCTGTAACATTTAAATTAGATTTGGAGTTTATCAATGTAGTTTATTTTTTTCTAGTTTTAAATAGTTAAACTGTATGATTTTAAAGATATATATATATATATATATCTTGATCAATTGAAAGAATATCATTCATGGATAGCATCCCTAATCGGATTTCGATAGCTGTAACTAGAGATTCAATAGTATTGTGTTTAGCATCAAGGTTTCAAAGTTCTTTTCGCTTCTCCTACGTCCTATCAATAAAGTTATAAAACGTTGAACGCAGGGGCGGAGCAAGAACGAAAAATTGAAGGAGTTAAATTAAAAAATTATTTTATAAGAATAAAAATTTCAGTTATTTTTATTAAAATTATAAATATTTACAATGAAATGGACTGAGAAAAACATTTCTTTGCAAGAGTCGGGGCCCTGCCAGCCCCTCCCTACATCCGCCACCGGTTGAACGGTGTGATCAATCAAGGGCAAGCTCCAATTGTGAAGCTGGAATCAATCCAACTAACCTTTATTAGAATTCGAGTGCAAGATGTCCACTTCAGAATCCCCAACTTTCAGCCATTAAGCAATTATTGAGGGACAAAATGCTATTTCAGTCTTGCAATCCAGTTGACCACAGAGAAATATCTTCACGATCTACCTAACAAAAATCTTAAAAATTTTCAGAATTCAACTACTAAATTTTTTAAAAATAATATAAGAAAATGCATGGGATGTCAGGTCATTTTAAGGTCCTTCAATGAATGCTTTGCAGAATCTGAAGTCACATGCAGCCAGATAACGTTAATCCACCAGCAATCTGTCCCATTTTTCCCCTTATGCTGGCTATATAAGAACTAAGATTTTGCAGGTGCTGCGGCCACCTTCTGCCAGGCAATCTTTATCCACCCAGGTGATTTAATTGTCATGGAATTGATGAACAGTTGGGTACAGAGCAGAGGAGCTTGCCATTTAGAAAGAAAACTGTGCTCACCTCCGATGCCTGTCGAGGCCATGCTTTCTTCATATCCTGACCCACCTTGAACATGAAAGTCCAACCTTCTAGGCCTTAACCCATTACTCAATCTGTCAGTTGTGTATTTGTGTTGAATTTTAAACCTAATCATTCAATGGCAATGATTCGGCCTTAACCCATTAACTCGAGTATTTTTTTATATAATTTTATTTATTTATATATAATCTATCACTTTACAAGAACAATATAGTAAATAAATATAATAAACTAAAATAACCGTACAGGAAAGCAGTAGTCCTAATCCACGTAATACATATGCAGTAGTCTCACCGTTGGCATGCCTTCATGCCTGCCTTGTATTTCTATTTCTATGATGCCAGATTCTCAGGGAGAAAAAAAAGGAGAAATTATCTTAATTATTAAGACTCCAACGCCATTCTAAGTTTGATTTTCAGTGGAGGCTACGTGAAAACATGTCTTATCAGTTAAAGTGAGTATATTTATATAAGGTTTTTTTTTCAAATCCTCACTTGTTGATATATAATATTATAATTTATTCTTTTTAAAAGTTATGATGATATTGTTGGCATTATTGGACATTTACTTAGCCGAACTTTGATACCAAATATAGAATGAAAATGAAAATTTATTTGTAATAATTCATTCTCTTATTTTTAAATTAATTATTTTAATATCACTTTAATTACTATAATCAAAGTTACATTACATACATTACACAATACGAATGTATTTATAAAATTTATTAAAGTAATACTGAGAATCCAAAATAAAAAATAAAAAAAGAAAAAGAGAAAAATTATTCAACAAATAATTTTTTTTTCATACAAGTTATGTCTCTTTATATATAATTAGATGAAACAATTAATTTTGTAATAATTTCTCTAATAATTTGGACTAGGTAGATCAAGCCTCACCCAATAACTAATGCTGCTGAAAAATAATAATTTATTTTTAATACAAATATATTAATTTGAATATAAATTCATTTATTTAAGATCTAAGTAGGATTCAAAGTTAAGAATGATAAAATTTCGAGTAGAGTAGAGTAAAGTGATGTTTTCATAGTTCACGCTCATGTATATAATATTAGCTACATGATTATTATTGAATTTTTATTATTCAAACTAAAGCTTTCAAATCCCATTATAGTCAAGTTAGAGTAAAATAAATATCATTTTAAATTATAATATAATTTAAACATAAAAGAGTCTATTTCGATTCATCTCAACTCAATTAACATAAACATCACAATCTTTTAAGGTTTTTGACATTTAATAAACATTATCTGACGTACTACATATCTCCACTTTACCGCAAAACAAAGATGGATTCTTTTATTCATGTAAGTCGTGGCCAGGTGGTAAGCACTTAGAACTAAGGAGTTTACTATTTTCGCGGTCTCAAGTTCGAGTGCTTGGTTGCTTGTACGATGACTACTAGAGATTTACATAGTTATTAATTTCAAAACTCATGAAATTAGTTATGGTGCTCATAAACTTACCCAGACATCCAATTTATTTTTTTTAAAAAAAACGGATTCTTTTCAATTGAGTGGAAATTGAAGAGCAGAAAATAAGTTATTGTAATTACATCTAGAAGTTCAGCCAAGATTGTTTATTAAAGTGTTATTTTTATTTGAAAATATACTAAAATAATATGTTTTTAATTTTTTTTATATATAAATACATCAAAACAATTAAAAAAATAAAAAATAATATTCAATCGCAATGAACATAACACAGGACCAGAATCTAGAAAGAGCAAGGAAATTAACGCAATAGAAGGGCCACTAATGAGGTGAGCAAGGCAACATGATTGCCGTGGTCTAAAAATAGGACAGGACATGAGTTGCCATCTTCTAATGCCTAGTTTTTTTCTTCTTTTTTTTTCTTTTTAATGGCATGCTATTTTTAAAAAGTTTCAATTATCAAGTCTGATATTTTAAATAAATAGTTGAAATGAACGATATAAATTCTAATAAAATAAAGCGTGATCAGACTCCAATGTCACGTTAAAGTTCTAATAATAACACTCATGTTTTTATTTTTTTAAAGTGCACACTCTAAAAGATCTTCGTGATTTTTGAAAGTTGCAATTATTAAGTTTGATATTTTAAACAAACAGTTAAGACGGATTAATATCAATTCTAATAATTTTTTTAATTAATTTGGAATATAGTGAAAATTTCGATGAATTGAATTCAACAAAAACGACACAAAACAGGCACCGCCATCCACGGTGGCCCACGATGTCTGTGAGGAAAACACACCCCAAATTCCAAGCACCTCCGAACACATGTTCAATCAACGAGGCAATGCGTGCTGGGTTGTTTTTGTTTGGGCCCTTGAATAATTCACGCAAGAACAGGAACACTGACTGGACTCAAAGCCACGATTTGTTTGGTGTTCTTTCGGTTCCTTTTCAGACACAGAATTCCAGTCCCTTTTGTCAATTCATGCCACGCAGCATCATTATTTGCAGTTAAATCACACTGTCACAACTATCATCTTTTTTCCCAGCAAGGAAGACTACATTGAATGTCGTTTTAGCTGTCAAGAAAAAGAAAATCATTGAAGCTTTGCAATAATTCTCCTCATTAACAATTCTGTAACAAACAACCCTGTGACCTGAAGCACAGTGATAAGCGATTGGAAACATGTGTCGGTCTGTATTTTAAAAACTTTTATTTTTTTATTAAAAATTATTATTTTTTATTTTAGATTATTTTAATATGCTATCTAAAAAATATTTTTAAAAAAATATTATAAAATAAAAATATTTAAAAAAACAACCACAGCCATATTTTCAAATATATTTTGCTGACTCGTTATCATCTTATTAAAATAAAATCAAGTTATTTATTTTTATTATTTATTTAAAACATGTTATTTAAATATTACTTCTAATCTAATCTAAACATGTATCTGGTTACATTTTAATTTTAGAATTTTAGGGGGTTGATTTGGATTTTTCAATGATGATATTTGATTTGTACATTTTTAAATGCGTGCGCTGCCTTAACCCCCACGTTTAACATTTAAATTGTACTTGGTAGCAGAAATACATCACTAGAGGTTTTTTTTTTTATCTTTTATCATATTATTAAAATAAAATCATATTATTAAATCTGAATCTTTTGACTTTTGAGAACGATGACATTTTATCTTTGTTTCTTATTAAATTATATGTTACATGCTAGATCATCGTAAAATTTAAATTTCGATGACCGATGTAATCCAAAATTATAAGACTGGTGGTGATAAAGATAGCAGATACCTGTTTAATCATTAGGCCAATCTTCATAATTATTGAAGGTTAAAATCTATGCTTTTTACTGATCCTGCAAGGGAAAAATTTTGACGTGTCTATTAATGATGGGCTAGTTAGCTACGTCAATAATTAGTGATTAAACAATCAATGCGCGATGACGGCTTTCAATTTTCATGGCAGCAAGAATTACTCTCTCTCTCTCTCTCTTCTCTTTTTTCCTTCGTTATTTTGCCCCCTCTGTGTTAAATATGCACCCTCGTAGCTCATAAACATGGCGAATAATTACCCAACCACCATACCAATGACTGCAACTAAGGAATATTGATTCAGCTGTCCGTCTTGGTACACGTATAAAAAATGAATTTAAAACAGGAGTTACTGCTTTCATCAACCATGCACTAAAATTGTGTTTAGTTAATGTTCAGCGACAACTTAAAAAAAATGTACATGTAGAATATAAAAACATGTTTAATTAAATGATAAAATATATATGTATCTGAGATGATTTTAAAGTAAGATTTTACCTTTTTAAAAGATGAAAAAACAAATAAAAATATATATCCTCTATCCTCGCCCTTTGCCATTTCTCTGGACTCCCTGAGAGTTATAGCTCATGAACTCATTATATTTTTTCATCTTTCATTAAAAAGGCTAGCTACGTGTCTACGACTACCTCCCCGGATGGTAGGTTGAAAGGTGACAAGCTTTAATTTTGCATTCAATAGTTTTTTTTTTTTTTTTTTAAACTATCATATAATTTGTTGTGCCAAGAAAAACTTCATGGCTCTTACATTTATGATATACTAAAATTAAGCAATCTCTATCCTTAAAATGTTCTCATTAATGTTTTTGAGTTTTTTAAGATATAATAGTAATTTTTTAAAAAATATATTTTTATTTAAAAATATATTAAAATAATTTTATTTTTTTTCAAATTATTTTTTTATATCAGTGCATTAAAATAAAAAAATTATAACAATTTTTTAAAAAAAATTATAACAATTTTTTTAAAAAAATTCTGCTTAACCTCCGGTTTGGAACACAGTAGCAAACAAGGGTTAGTAATCTCTCAACTGTTTTTTTCCCCTCCTATTAAGCTCATCTTTTTGTGTTTTTTTTTTAATATAAAAAGATCATCCGTAAATTCTATGATTATCGACAAAGAGGTCCATTTGTCTGCTACTAGAGATATAAGATATAGTATTATCTTACTAAATTTTATTTATTTTCATGTTTAATATAATATCATTTTTAAAAGGACTTGATAAGATTATCCTAAGATCAATCGAAGACAATATATTTCACCGGGACCTCCTCCTTGTAGTGATCATGGCAAGCACACAGACACGACAAAAGAGAAAAAAGACAATACTACAGGGATCGCATTGGAAAAATATCAAGTGTGTAGGGACAAGACCGACTTTAAACGGTTTAAATCCCACCAGAAAGTTATCGGCTCACCAGCAGCATCTATGCATTTGAATGTGGGGCCCAGAATACTGACAAAAGTAACCAAAAATTAGTTGGTCGAGCCGACCTCACCTTGCCGAGCCTCTGCAAATTAACTGACTAAATGGCTTCAAATCTCCATGGAACTCCTGGACTGCACTTCAACTGTGTGATAGCTCTCACGGTTATATGTTCGAAAAATTAAATGATATACATATATATATATATATGGTAGCATTTTTATGAAATTATGAAATTGTGATGTGTTTTTTATTAAAATATTGCTTGAAATTGTAGTAGTAGCTATTTTTAAAATATTTTTTATTTGAAAATATATTAATTTTTTATTTTTTTAAATTTATTTTTGATATTAGCATAATAAAATAATTTTAAAACAACAAAAATTAAATTTGAAAGGATTGCCACACCGTGATACCAAATGTGTGTTTTGTATTATGATACATAGTATTTTTTTTGTGTTTTTTAAAAACATGATTGTATTAAAAAATTATTATAACGTTCAAATTATTAAAAAAACATTAATTTTATATTTTTTTAAAAGTAAATATGCTTTTAAAAACATAAAAATATATTTTTTTATATTTTTTTCTCTTCATGTTAATTTTCTTAGTGTTTTTAATATTTTTTACATGCTAATATAAAACATAAATTTTAAAAAATAAAAATATATATTATTTCAATAATGTTTTTTTAAAAAAAAACAACCAGCCATCCAATTCAAAACAATTCATGCTACCCCTCTCAAATCCATATTTTGAGGACAAAACTGACAGCCTAAAGCGGGTACACCGTCCAATAGACGTCTCCCGCCGACCATGGAGACCGACCTTTCTTTCCCGTCCGCACAACCCAGTCGTTTAGGAAGACGACTTTTTCCTGGTGGTTTTAAATGTTCTATGCCTGAAACAACGAGTCCTTGCACTGTGGCCTGCGGCGCTGGCACAGAGTTCTCATTTATGCTACTGTGTAAATTCGGTGAAAAGCGTGGATGCCTTTGGCCATCATCGTGGGAATGCATTTCTTTCATAAGCTAGAGCTGCTAACCTCAATGATGGCATTTCATGACTAGTGGGCCATTTCTACATGTCTTCTCGTCAAGGAAACTGTTCTTCTTCACCTAAGTTAAACACTTTGGAGACTTTTCTTCACTGCTTCACTGATTTATCAACTAAAATTAAACACTCTCTTTGGATGATTTTAATAATTTTCTTCAAAAGAAATTAAACTTTTCTCCTGTCATATCTTTTTTTTTATTGATTGGAAATTTATTTTTTTTAATGGAATTTATATCTAACTTTTTACAAATTGTAAATTTTAGTGATTAACTTAATATTAAATTTTTTAGATTTGTATGATTTATTTATTTATTTATTTAAATTATTTTTTTATTTTAGTATTTAGCATTGATTTGATAGGAGATTGGATTTATTTTTTTTTGCTTTCTATATATATATATATGCTTTTTATAAGTATTAGATGTTATGATTTTTTTAAAAAAAATAAAAGACAAATATCGCTCTATTGGTATGAATAATTATTTGATTAAAAAATAAAATTATTTTAAAAAATAAAATATTAAATATAACTGTAAAAAAAAAACTTTCTGTTGACACTAATCTCATATTTTTAACTATGGAGTTAAAAAAAATTACTGGGTTCTATCCATGTAATATATATATACAGGGGGCCATTGAATAAATAAAGGAGGCCCCGTTATCACCAAAATAGAGCTTTAAACTCATACTTCTCCTTGACACGTGTCGACTCACTTGCACACGTAGACCCCAAAGTTTCCGCTGCCGTGTCTCGTCATAATCGTGATACATGTCAGTGACATGCACGCGTAATATAACTCGATTTAAAGACAACGCGTAATACAGGAAGAAACCAGTAAAAAAAATAATCCATAGAGTTGTTTTTCAATTTCTTTTTTTTAAAAAAAAAAAAAAAAAAACTAAACGTGGAAGACTAGTTATAAGAAAAGGCTCAGTCTGCGCAAAGTTAGTAGAATTAGATTTTAACCTAGAGATACTCCTGACATCCTCTGGGTCGAATCAGATTGGGTATTGTATTATACAATATACTAAAATGAAAACGATAAAAACATTGTAAAAATGACAGTTTCAAGTTTTTTTTATACTGTGACTGTAACAAATGTATAACCTTTTTTACTGTGGCATACACTGATAACACATTTTTTTATTGTTTTTTTCCTCGGTATTTATTTTTTTTCTGGCATACCTATCACTGCACACCTAACATATATATTACTTTTTTTTATTTTTGTTTCTTAAACATTTTTTAGAATAAAATATTATTTTTATTCTTGACACTTTAAATATTTACCATGAAGATTCACGTGCATTGGATTTTTTTTATTTTTTTTATTGATTGGATAAATAATATCTTCTTCATCCATTTTTAAAATAGCTTAGATATGCGTGCCTGACTTACTATGAGGAGTAACACGTAGTATTTTTTTTCTTTTTTTCAAGTTTTCTTCTAATAAATAACTTTATTTTAAAAAATAGTTTTAAAATTTATATTTAAATTAAAAAAATAAGCACAGTGAAAATAAACATCACTCAGCCAAAAAAATACGGGCCTCTAAAATATTTTTTATATCATGACTAATACCCCGGCTATCCATGTGACCTGTTACCAAAAAAAGAATTACAATAGCTAAATAGTCACTCACCTATTAACCCCTTGTTATTGGATTCAATACTCCACAAAAAATAAAAAATTCTGAATATTTTAACCAATTTAAGGTGAAAAATAGGGTTACTCCCTCGACAAAACTAGAATAAAGTTGAACTAGAAAATCATAGTTTAAGATAAATCCATGAGAATGTAGGATCTTTTTATGATCAATTGATGTTTATTCTCTTTGTTTTCTTGTATTGTTTGTTTAATCTTTTTTAAATAACAATTATTCTTTGATTATTTTATACGTATCCAAAGAGGTTACTCTATTTTTTCTATAAGTTTTTTCAATATTTTATATAAATAAATTTTATTTTATAAAATAAAAATATTTATTCTTAGTTAGAAATAGTGGCCTTTAAAATATATATAAAAAAATGTTACAGTCAAAAGAAAAGGTTGAGATTAAATATCATACCTGTCTGTTTTTTATTTTTTCAATAATAAATATATTTTCATTTTAAAATTTAACCGTGATTAGCAGTTCTTTCTCAATTTATCAATTCACAGATTTTAAGACTTATCTTATTTCGAGTAAACAACATCTTTTATTTTCAAGTAAAGTATTGTTTATTTTTGTATTTTAAAAATATTTTTTAAAAAGATCTAATTTTTTTATTTTAAATTATTTTGACATGATGATATAAAAAATAATAAAAATATTATTTTAATATATTTTTAAATAAAAAATATTTTAAAAAATAAATACAACTACACTCCTCCATATGATTACACAGTGAATCCACTGTGAATACGTGTGAAGGTTTGTGGTTTGAAAATTTGGACCCCACGAAACTCACATCTCTTTCAATCTCAGCTGTGCGATTGACACCCTCTTGTCTTGATATCTCATTGATATATATATAGCATTTAGAGCCGCGCAATTCACTCCGTGATTGGAAGTATCCATCTGCTATTCTTACATTCCTTCCAAAAGTTTGCCTATTTTTATACGCGTGCTGTCCTTGTATGATTACACGGTACACCAAAAAGTCTTGCGCTTCTTTAATCTTCCTTCACGCGGTGCTCTTTTTATTGCAGCCTGGCAGCGTTGGTCTTCGTGGAGTTTTTGTGATTGGCTGTAATATATTTTGTTTTAAGATATATTAAAATAATACGTATTTAAAAAAAAAATATTTTTGATATTATTATATTAAAAAATATAAAAATATTCAACATCAAAACCAAACAAATATAAAAAATATAAATTTTATTTTTTTATGTTTGACTATAATTTAACATCAGCCTACTCACAAATATTTATGAAAAATATAATGATTTTTAATTTTTTTTTGTATTTTATGCTAATTGTTAAAAAATAATATGGATTTATTTTTAAAATCTCATTTAATAATTTAATTATTTTTTATAAGATATCAAAACTTTGATAATTATCTTAGTTCAGATCTTATCACCCACATTCTAATTAATAAAAAAATTTAATCACGATGTAGTGTGAATCTATGTAAATTTTAATTTTAATTTTTTTTTATTTCAAATAGTATCTTATATAATAATATAAATTATGTATTAAAATCTCGCATGATAATTAGATTTTTTTATTGAAATAATTCATTAATAAAATATTAAAACTTTATTAACTAAGTAAATATATATTTAAATTTTATTATTTTTATTTTACTTGATAGAAACTAGTAACAAGTTTCTCATTAACATAAAAACACTTATCTCTGGACATGGATCAATAAAAAAATGTATTATAAGATAATATTCATGAATATTAAGAAGTCATTGAAATAAACATCAACGTGCTTATTTTCAATAACAACTTTAAGATACATGACATCATATCAAAAAGAACCTTACTTGAGTTTACTGTACATCGACTACAAAACCTTATTTATATTTACTATCTAACTAGACATGACAGTGAATTATATTATTTCAATTTCACAAGGTTACGGTACAAATAAATCAGATCTATAATATTAAAATCCAAAAACAACAATTTTTCCAAACAGGCCAGAGTTACAGAGCAATAGTGTTGCACATTTGTGTGTAAAAATTGGAAAAATAAATACTAAAGATTCTTTTTAACTCAACTCATCAAATATTAAATTTAATTTTTAAAAATTATTAAATTAAATTTTATTAAATTTAAATTCATTAAAAATTTATATAATTATTAATTTTAAAATATATAAAATTAAATAAAACACATATAAACGAATGGAACATTTATACTAGTAAAAAAATTAAAGCATAAAAAAATAAAAAATCCAAGAGAAAAATTGAATATGCAAGAATGCCCTCATTTTAAGGATTGTCCGGAAACAAGAGGACAGCACCAGGGTCCCATCCTTGTCACCATTCTTACAGTACAAAAGGACAAGAAGGTTATTACCGTGAACCAGCTTACGGCGCCGCTTGGTCCGGCAACACGGACCAGTTCCAAAGATTCTCTGCTTAACGGAGCCTCCTAGCCTCTTCTTGATTAGCCATTTTATTCAACTATTTTAATTACTTTTTTATAGCTTGGCCAAGAGTTATTTATTTAAATATTAATTAGTGAGTTTGTTAAAATTATAATTCTTGCATCATTGATTGTTTTTATGAGAAAAAGAAATATACCCCCTAATCACTTGATCCATCTCTCCTGTGTTGTAATTCAATATATATTCCTTGCTTGGAACAGACTTGGAGGTGAATTTTATTATAATATACATTATAAGATTTAATTCATGTTATTTTTAAAGGTGATTACTTTTGTTTTGGTTCGATATTTATCTAAAAAATAACCAAATTAATTTTAATTTTGCTAAGTTATTCTAAAAAAAAACCAAACCGACTCATTTTTTGTTTGGATATTTTATATTAAAAATAAAAAATTATATTATTTTGTTGTAATTTTCAATAAATTTAATTTTAGTTTGGTTAGATTTTTTAATTTTGAACTAGTTAGATTTTCAAAAATTATATTATATCTTATCGATATCAAACTAAACTTGTTGATTTTTTAAATACTCTAATCCATTTTTCTTTTACAATTCTGTTTTTTAATTATTATTTTCTATGTAGTTAGTTTTTAAATTTTTTTCTCACTCCTATTATTTTTCCTACTAAAAAACAGAGAGGAGATCGTGGGTTCTTTGTCGATGGTGTGCAAGTTTTTCCAATTATTATGATCAGCTAGCTTCAAAACCCGCACCAGGCAATATAAATGAGATAGGTAGAACATAATTTGCCTCCAACAGGTAGATTAATTTTCCAAACATGCCTTCACTCCACACTATTAGCTGTCATGGTTGAATCTCAATTTAAAAGGAAAAAAAAAAAGGTCACATAATTCTTCTAGACGACACAACAATAACCAGGAAACTACACAATCATTATAATTTATTTATTTTTCACAGCATTCAAATTTAAAATCATCATTTTATTTATTTATTTTAAACCCAAAAAATCATGTCATTATAAAAAAATTACCAGTTACATAAAACAATATTAATTTGAGCTAAAAAATAAAAAAAATCTATAGAATAGAAAATTATAACATGAGTGACACCATATATTTAATATGTTTGGTGCTATGATATAAAATATTTATATTTTAAAATACATCAAAATAATTTTTTAATATTAACAGCAAAATCATTAAATAACAGTGAAAATTATATAAAATTGATGTTTTTATATATAAAATACATTTTTAAAACATGACTAAAAATAAAAACTACTTCCTTGTAAACACCAAAATTATTTTAATTTTTTTTAAAAAACGGGAACACAAAAACGCTATCAATCATGCCTGCTAGAACTCTGAATTTTCGTTGTGTCGGAAGACGTATAACTCTTCTCGAAAATACTCTTTCCAGAGATGGAATTTAGAATCCTCACCGTCCACCACGCCCGTACAATAATCTATCAAATCCCCAAAATGCCCCTCACTACAATTGTCCCGCGCAATCAGAAACACAAAGTGTTTGATGAGATAATGTAAGATCAGATGACGATCACCATCATGATCACATGATGTCCCCACCCATCCCTGACCTGCAGGCTCCACTCCCTCTCACTTCACTTTTAAGAACCCACCTGTCTTCCATTACCGCAAATCAATGCCAGCCCTTGTAATTTTTTATCATTCTTACAGCGAAAGCCCTCCCTCCCGTTCCCCCCCCTCCTCTATATAAGCACAAAAATCACCTCGTGCTCTAATCTGCCTCTCCTCCGACACCATGCCCTTGTAATATAACATACCCTTCATAGTTCATCCCTTCTTCCTCTACAATGGCACCAAGTACATCCCGTACTTCAGTGTTCCTCACCGCCACCATACTTACCCTACTCTTTGCCATCACCCCCATCGCTTGCTGGCGTCCATGGCCGCACCTAAACCCCAACAGCTCAGACCTCCTCTATGATTCCTCCAAAAAATTTGAAGGGTCATCAGAATTTGTTCACTTACGTTACCACATGGGCCCGGTACTAACTGGGAACATAACGGTCCACACAATTTGGTACGGTAGATGGCAAAAATCCCAGAAAAAAATCATTCGAGGGTTCATCAACTCAATCTCAGCTGTCCATGCACGGCATCCATCAGTTGCTGGTTGGTGGAGAACTGTGCAACTCTACACTGACCAAACTGGAGCCAACATCTCCCGCTCTGTCCAATTAGGACAGGAAAAAAACGACAGGTTTTATTCTCATGGGAAGTCGTTAACAAGGTTGTCTATACAGTCGGTGATCAGGAGTGCTGTGACAGCCAGAACTAAGCCGCTGCCTATCAATCCAAGAAATGGGCTGTATCTTCTGTTGACTTCTGATGACGTGTACGTCCAGGATTTTTGTGGGCAGGTTTGTGGGTTTCATTATTTTACGTTCCCTTCAATTGTTGGGTACACCTTGCCTTATGCCTGGGTTGGTAACAGTGCAAAACAGTGCCCTGGTGTGTGTGCTTATCCTTTTGCTGTGCCGGAGTTCAGGCCAGGGTGGAAGGCACTAAAATCACCTAACGGTGACGTGGGCGTTGAAGGAATGATCAGTGTGATTGCTCATGAGATTGCTGAATTGGCAACAAATCCATTGGTGAATGCTTGGTATGCAGGACAGGATCCGAGTGCTCCTGTGGAGATAGCCGATTTGTGTGAGGGTATTTATGGAACTGGTGGTGGTGGGTCCTATACTGGACAAATGCTGACGGACCACGATGGTGCCACGTATAATATGAACGGTATCCGGCGGAAGTTTTTAGTTCAGTGGGTTTGGAACCATGTGGTCAGTTATTGTACTGGCCCTAATGCCCTTGATCAGTAGCGGTATTCATTTTCCTATTTTGATTTTGTTTTTTTTTTTTTTTGGGTTTCAATGCTTTTTTTTTTTTTTTACCGTTTGTTGGTTTTTGAATTTTGGGTTTGGGAGGTTGGTAATTAATGCATGTGTTAATTAAGGTAGTTAAGGTTGTTAAAATTTGTAATAATTCCTATTATACTATTTTTGTATACCACCTTCTTGTCTTCTTCCCACCTTAAAAGTAGGTAGCAGCCTGGCTGGAGATATTTTTATCATCCTTACCGGTGATCAACGGTTTAGCGAATGTTTTTAACCGCTTTTTAAATTGTCGCATGAGCCCTCTATATATATATATATATATATGGCCCTATTTAGCATGCTTGTCATCCTGTTGGAAAATTTTTAATTTTTTTAGTTTTAAATTAATTTTTTTGATATTATTTTTTTATATTTGAATGTATGGGTATAAAAATTAAATTTTAAAAAATAAATAAAATATTATTTTAATATTAATTAATAAAACCTAGAATTTAGATTACATTCAGGCAACTAGTTAAGCTGAGTTGAATTGATTTGAGACGAGAGAATTAATTTGACATGGTTGATTTCTAGTGTCCCAAGTTGTCTAATTAAATCCAATATAAAATCTAGAATTAAATTCGATTTAAAATATGATATAAACATGGTCGGATCAATCATCGAATAAGAAAGAGAACGAAACGCTGCCGTTCAGAATCTCGATGTGTTATCCATCCCCATTCCCCCTCCAGAGTCCTAAATTGTAAAATCAAAATCCTTAAATCTTGCAGCTCCTTGCTAGGGAAGGAGTTACGCGGGCTGTTGCCTAGAAATTGAAGCATTGTAGGATGGTAAACACTAAGCTTCTGTGCTTTCAATTAAAATTGAAAAAAAAAATAAATTTGAAGGAAAGGGCGAGCTCTGTGTGTTAGTTGAAAAGCAAGGTCGGGGCCGACGAACAGAGATTTCAAGACGAAAGGTGACATCATGTTCGCCATGGCTGTTCCCTGCACTTCCTTGTAGCACTCGAGTCTCCAAACAATTTGTCCTTTTTTTGCCTCACGTTGTTAATTAACATGGCAGTTGTGTTCTAAATCTACAGAAATCAGTATTACGAATTCTAAGTGAAATTTGTAGTTTTTCGGATCATGAAAGGTATTGTAATATATTTTCTAAAACATTTTTATTCTAAGAAGAGCAATAGATTGGGGCATCAAAGGTTTATAGACAGTGTGTATCCTTTGTATTGTGGTGTATTTTTATTTTATTTTTTATATTGACACATTAAAATTATTAAAACATATTTAAAAAATTAATTTAATATTTTTTTCAAGACAAACACACTCTTAAAAAAAAGTCCCAAAACAAAGCCATTGCATTCTAAAAAAACAAGAGTAAGTTTTCCTTATAACTCCTCACATGTTATTCTATGTAATTTAATAGCATCGATAATATTTTTAATATGTCAGTATAGACTAGTTAATGGACGGTTGGTCCATAAGGAAATAATAATTTAATGTTTTTGTTCAAGCCAGATATTTTTAAATGGCAATCATACGCACATAAAAACTCAAAATCAAACCCTCTTAGTGGAAATCCCAGCTGATACAAAGAGTAATAATGTGTAGCAGAGACTAGAGCTGCTGCCGCTTCCATGTTTCCTGTGGATTGTGTGGAGGAGGGGTGCAACCTTTCAAAGAAAAGAAGCTGTCGTTGGAAGACGGAAAATATGGTACCATGCATCATATCAAAGGCTCGCAGCTCAAGTCCCAGCAAAGTTTTCTTGGCTAGGTCTTGAAAAAGATACTGACAGGGGGGTCCTTGATATAGGCTGAGCTTAGTGGCTTTAGCTGATACGATAGGTGCGCAGGTTGTCTTGGGGGTGACGAAGTGTAAAACTAAAAACTTGGCAAATCAACTTGCTGGGAGTTGCATGTCCAGGTGGCTCTAGCATCTTCATGTAGCCATGGAGAGTCTACAGATATGCTAGAGGGCAGCAATTACCATTTACGAGGGCTGGAAGTTCGATTGATTTTTTTTTAAGTAGTTGGTATCTCAATTAGTTCACATACACTTTATTCATCTATCAAAACCCAAAATTAATAATTATATAAATTTTAAATAAATCTTAAAATTATAATACTTAAACTTATAATATAAAATTTATTAAATTAAAATCTAACTAGTTCAGCTAAATATCTCTCATAAAATCATTATTTGAGTGGAATAGCGAGGTTCATATGAAAGTGTATTACATTGTTGTGAAATGTTTCTTTAGATAAATATATATTTACACTATTTTTCATAGCTATCCATTCAAAGGATGGAAACCTAGAAAGAGATCCTAAATAGGCAACAGTATTTAGTTAACCACTCTATAGTCTAGACCTGGGGCCTAAGATTCCTATATGTTCCGTCCACCTTCTTTTTAATTAGATAGACTAAGCGGCAATAAGATAAATTTTGGGAACCAGCTGGCTGTGTTATCAAGTGGGCATCAAAAAACATATCCCTTTCTCTTTCAAATGAAATAAAAACAAATACTTTTGACTTAGGGAGGAAGGTTGGAACTCCTTAGAGTAGGTAAGGTTCGATGAAGTCACACTAGAGAACAAAAGAAGAGTGAAATATTTAGCATTGCATTATCTTAATCATGATTATCAGAAGAAAATTATATACTAATCAGATTCTTGAAACTTGATTAGCAAGTGATGGAGATAGTCATGAGTAGCAGCACTCAGACAGCGGTGGAAAAGTGGTAGCCGCGTGTGCACATCTTTGACCTACGAGAACTCAAGTCATGCCCTCTGTCTTCCTCTACCATAATCTATTTACCAAAAAGTCAGCCCACTGCAAAGAATCCTGAAACCTATTTATACTTTCTTGCTAGCAAAGTCGTTAAATCCCGCGTGTGGATTAACCCTAGTCAATTAGAATGATTAAAAATCAAATGAGGTTTAGAATTATTAAAAATCAAATGAGGTTTTAACTATTGTAATCGGGTCATATGGGTCGAGCTACCAAGTCTACCAAATCAACCATGAATTAATTTTTTTTGAAACCCGACCTAGGATTGGTCTGGTTTGACTATCTAGATAGGACGATGTTGTGCTGTGTTTAAATTACCTATCAACCAACCTTGTCCTTACGAAAACGTAGAGCTAACAACACGGCGTACGAGTTTATCATCATGCTGTGGTAACTTTGCTATGGACTTTAGCTGTATTCTTAACAGCACCAGAAAGAGGGCAATGATGTTGACAGAAGCTAGCTGCCAGTTAAATCTTGAGATTGAGGGCAAAGCTTGTAGCAACCACCTCTCGCTTTCTCTACAAGCTGTAAAATTAGCTAAAAGCAAGCATTTCATTATCAATATCACCATAAAGGAATAAATGATGATAAGAAGAAAAGGAAAAGAGAAAAAGAAACAAATTCCTTGAAGACTGTCCATATCATAGTCCAGCTCTTTTGATTCAATGCAATATCTTCTAAACAACCTATTAAAAGAAGGGAAAAGAAATGGAGAAAAGCCATAAAGAACTCTGGTGCAGATTGATTAGAGCATTAATTTTCACGCAACTTTGTTTAAGAAGTGACACAAAGAGAACATACAATGAATGGATTGAAAATCCGAAACCAACTGATATGCCGGGGGGGGGGGCGGTGATTCGGTGACGCATTGACGATGACCTGGAGATCTTCTCGAGGGACACCAAATGCATGATCTTCGATTAACAAGTATAGAGCTGTGGGGATACATAATGGTCCAAGTCCAACTATAACAACTACAGCAATCCCCGGAGCACCGAAGTAAACAAGATAGGGTCATCATGCAGCATATGCAAATGCACATACTCTTCAATCATGAGCACACTGCAAGCATATTATTAGCCCCACTTCGTAGACTGTATATGCCAATATAATCATAACATTGAATTCCCAACTCATAAATCTCACCTTTCTTAAAAGCATCTACAATTGTCTGCAACTTCAATTAATCTTTCCCTTCTATATACTCACTCATTGATCTTCACTGCACATGAACAAACTACTCTATTAGCTAGAATTGAAACCTTACAACGTTTTTTCCTTGATGGCATATCAAGAACAAGAAGGGACACGCACAGATACACCTAGATAAATATGGAGGACAAAGTGTGAAACCCACAATTGACATCTAATGGTGAAAATCACTGTTTTGCAATCAATCAGTAATTTTGAGCAGAAAATACTGTACTGCTATCTATGAATTGCATGCGCATGTACAAGCAAGTGTCTCAATACAAGGTCGAATTACACCCAAAAAGGGGGAGGGGGGGGGTTCTTGGTACAAAACCATCCATCATGACAGCTAGTATTGCACAATAAACATTTGTGAGACTACATGACTGTCTGGAAACTTCATTGATTGAACGATTACAGTTCTGAAAATTTTTGCATTCTGCCTTTATAGTACTTAAATATGGAAGAATGATCTCATTACTTGAATTTCCAGTCTAATCAATCATTAGCTAGTTACTATTTAACATAGAGTATACATCATTCAATACTAACCTCACTGCCAAATTGATGCTCATACCTGGTGGCAAAAGTACAACCCTCCACAAGATCAACATCAATAAGGTGTCAGTAAGATTTTCTACAACTTCTGCAGTCTGCAAACAGATGATGTTTACTAGAAAGACACTTCAAGACAGTCGCTTATACTTGATAGTGGCAGATTCAACCAACAAACAAGGCAAAATGCGAGCTGAGGTACTATTGCAAAACGACAGTAGGGGAATCAAGAGCATCGTGGGTCTCAGAAACTGCAAAACTATCTGGTCTGGTATCTTCTATGCCCTTGCCTTGAGGGAAAAGGAGAAAGAAGATCACTGAAGTGTTCATATTCATCGAGAAAAATTTGCAAGAAACAGACTTAAAAGTAGGCACAAAAATCAAATCGAAAGAAATAGTTTTATAAACGACACCAGCATACCACTGCATCATCCATAAAATTTTTAAGAAATACCACCTTATCAAGTTTGGTTCAATCCCTGCACTAGTAACCAATAATAACTCAAGTCGTTCTAATTCCAAAAACAGATGACGTGAAAATCCCTTGAAGTGTGAAGTAGACAAATTAAGACCACAGCTCACCAATTACTAGTGTTCCAGCCATCTTTAGTGTTTGGTGCAAGATTGCTATTTTCCTTAATCCACTAAGCACAAATAAGCTAGCGAGTGCTGCAATACCTTACAAAAAGTGACGGTAACAGATGACAGTAAATCTATTAAGAAATTCTAGAAATCAATCAAATCTGACATCATAACATAAGAAGCAATTCTCACACAATCACACAATCAGTAGTGTTTAATTAAGTTTAAATAGAAGAAATTTGGCACTGCAGTTTTCAACAGCCAGATCAGTAACAAGTTGCCTATCTGTCTTCAAAGGAACAAAATTGACAGTGAGTTGTTCTTGTCAAAAGAACTTCAATATTTTATTCATTAAGAACAAAATTTTTAATCCTCAAAAGAACAAATTTTTATTGCTCATGAATCACAAGACCATCTCATTAGGTATGCATCATGAATAGGCCATGTGAGTTGTTCTTGTCAGAAACCTTATGTCCAAGATGGCAACAATTGACAGTGCCTATTTCTGAAGTTATGCCACATTTTGGTTTTCTAATTTGTATGACCGCCATTCAGATATCTTGTTATGCTAAGACCCCTCAGTCAGAATGGGTTATAAAGAATCAATATACTGATAATATTCTTAATATTTACCCTACTTGTTTGGAGAAAACTATCGATCAGAGGCAGGTCCAAATGAAACCAGCACATCAAAGGATGGATTCCAACTCTCGAGCTTTGAACATGGAACGTATTAATTCACAATGCTGGCAGCACTACCACAGGGAAATGACAATTAAATTTCACATTAGACTATCATAGCTTTAGAAAGTTCAAGCAAAAAATCTGGTCCAAGGAAGAGAAAACTTGTCAATCATTCAAATAACTCCAAATTTGAACTTAACTTACACAGAGAGAGCAATGACTGATTGCACCTCACCCTATGATCTAGATCACAGAAGCCGAACGCTAGACAGTATGATGAGCAGAAGAATACGACATGCAGCAGAACTCAGATAATCCACTGCAGGTGGCTATCATTCCCTTGCAGAAGGATAAGATTTTATCTTATTCGATGTATCTTCATCAACTCATTAAAATACATCAAAATACAGCCTAAAGAAACAACATATAACAATCACCCATAATAGGCAGATTGCTCCTCATACAATATGGAGATTAGTTTGTATTCACAAAATCATTTTTGGTCTTTAAGATTCTCATTCTGCAGGTACTTCAAAACTCCATACGCAACAGTTCCAGCGACAAACAAGCCAACTGTAGGCGTGAAAGATGGGTATAGATACTTCACAAAAAATTTATCCCATTCTTCTGGCAGGAAGCCTGTTGAAGGAAAATGCCAAGTTATTTTTTTATTTTATAGGAGCTAAGAGGTTAGTATTCATATACAACAGGATTAATAACTATAAAAACAAAGTAGAATCATTTGCCTCATTTTCTTTACAATAGGAACAAGCTTTAGATAACCATGTTAATGCTAGGAGGCATTATGCCTTCTTTTTGGTTGTTTTTTAAACTGACACCACTTTCCTAAAGCATCCAGTCAGGCTAAGGGGAGTCTTAGGACGCATTGCACCGTTTCCTAAACGTTGAATAATTTCCAAGTGAAAAAGGAGAGAATAAAATAAAGGAAATTGCATCAACGTATTAGCAAAACAAGCTCCTTTATGAAAGAAATAAATTCCACTAACTGCACAGACACCCTCTTATGGAGGACTAGCATAATCGTTCGGTTATGAACTAGCTATGCTGAAGTCATATTCACTGCTACACATACCATGCAGCTAAAATTAGGCTATTGGATACTTTATTTTATTCTTTCAATGAAATATATTGCTAATCAACCCATGGTTTGACAAAGTTTAAGAATGTAAGAACAACATCATCATTTTTCTTGTGATGAAACTAAATTCGTTCACAGTAATAATAGCCATGAGGAGACACAACACCAATCATAAACATTGAACATCAAAAAAGTACCAATACTAAATACGGATGATTATACACTATCTATAATTAAATAGAAATTGCTAACAAATTAGCCAAGCAATTTGACTTTGAGAAAACTGGCCATGCCAGTGGATAATCAGTAATTTCAACAATTTTTTTTCCTAACAGTAATGAATCAAAGAAGGTCAGTATCCAAATTAACTCGAATAATCTGAAAAACACTTTTGCTTTCAGAAAATTTTCAAATCAGGGACTTTAATTAATTAAACCCAATTCAAAAAACTCAATCTAATCTCGAAATTCTCCAAGATTTTAACCAAATTTTGACATTTCTAGCTTCTTTCAATTCATCCAAATATAACCAAATTCCATTAAAAAAAGAAAAAAAAAAGGATGAAAAATCCCATAAATTCCGACATACCTGAAGAAGCAAGCAGAATGCCTTCAACAAGAATGATCCCTCCAAGTCCTAACCAAGCTAGAACAAAGGCACTCTCATTTCTACCCTGTTCTTTAACTTTAACCTCGTTTTCCTGGCTTATAAAAGCTGGTTTCTCAGCTGGAGTCCTTCTAATTATTGATGCTCTCTCTCTTCTATTACCCTTTGGTTTGTTTTTACTCTCTCTTCCACTGGTTTTCTTGCTTGTAGTAGCTGCTGCTGCTGATTGCGAGCCAAACCCTTGACCAGGTGAGACCGTGGAGGGTTTTTTCTCCGGTGGGGTTGGATTATTTGTAGAGGTTTGGGCTATGACTTTGAGTTTGGTGGGTTTTATCAATGTTGAGAGAAGGAGAAGATGAGAGGGTTTTCTGAAGAGAGAAGAAGACGAGGGTGAGTGGATTTGTAGCGCCATTTTCAGTTTTGTTGGTTAACGATGATATCTGTTTTGCTGTTTTGACGGCCTTCTTGCTTTTTGGTCATGTAATTTGCCTCCCCTGTAAACTTGAAAATTGTACTGGGCTCCCCCAATTATACCATGAGTTTTCTTTTCCACTCCCTCTTTGATTTTCAAAATCAAGCAATGAAAAACACAAGATTTAACATGATAGTCAACAACAACGTGGAAATCAACAAAATGGCGCCATTTTCAGTTTTGTTGGTTAACGATGATTTCTGTTTTGCTGTTTTGACGAGTTATCGCCTGATAGTCAATAATAATAGAGCCAATTGGAAACTCAATTGTACAATCTTGTCCCATTTTTAGAAGCAGTATCATACCACGCCTAGGTCGAGATTTCACCTGGAAAATAGCTTAGATTATCAATTTATCGAGCCAATTTGGATTTCTCAAGATAACACATTATTAGTTTTTTAAATCAAAAAATTCATTGATTAAATTTAAATAAAATTTGATAAATTTTTAATTAAATTGCTAATTAATTATCAAGAATTTAGTTGAGTAATCGAAACTCAATTCAAGTTAGATTCAAAGTGATAAATTTAATATATGTTTAGTATTATGATAATTTTTATTATTGCAATTAAAGAAATATATTTAGTAGATAACTTTTTTATTACACTTTTAAGAATATAGATTTTATTTTTTATTAAAACTATTATGAGACGGATTTTTTTATGGAAAATAAATAAAAATTAGATTTTTAAAAATAAAAAAAAATAGATTATTTGAGCAAAAATTATATTGGAGATATAACACAAAAATTTAAAAATATTTAACTAATTAAAAATGTTTTTCTATGATCGGATAAAAAACACAATACCAGCCAAAAAAAAATTGAAGGTTTTTTTTTTAATTAATCCGGTTTTAAAAATAAACTGGATATAAATTAATAATAAATTCACCTATAAATTCCCGCCCGCAAAACCAGACAAGAAAAAAATGAGCAGCATTCCCACTCTCGTGGCTCACTCCTCTCCTCAGCCAAAAAAATAAAGGAATCCCCAATTTCTCTACTTCACAACTCCTCGTTCTCTCCTCTCCCATGTCGCCTTAAACTTCCACCCCATCCATTACTTTATGGACCTTTTCCCTCCTCCTCCTCATGTCTATCCTTTCTCTCCCTCGCTCTTTCTTCTACCTCTCCCTCTCTTCGCCGACTCACGCGATCACTTCCCGCAGAAACCGATGCTTCAGCTGCTCTCTCTCTGTTTCTAAAACAAGCAACGCCACCTCGCCTGCGATTCTCTGGTTCAAGCAGGATCTTCGTCTCGATGACCACCCTGGCCTTCTACAAGCTTCCAAGTTTCCTGCTTTACTCCCTCTTTATGTTTTCGATCACCGTATTCTCTCCCGTACGTCGTCGTTCTGTCATCTTTCCTCTCTTTCAATTTGCTGCCTCTTTTCCGAGTCCTTGCCTTTTATTTCTCAGCAAATGAAAATTGGAGTTCCGGAAAAAAAAAAAATTAAAAATCGTGACTCGTCGTCTGAGGACAGTAAAAACGACTTGTCGGTTAGAATTTTGTGTGCATGTGTGTTGGTTTAAATTAAGGATCATATATGTATTTGGGTGGTAATGTTGCGCAGGTTACAATGATGAGAAGCTAGAACTGGTTCTTTTTGCGTTGGAAGATTTAAGAAAGTCACTAAAGAAGCAAGGGTCTAATTTGATGATCAGGTTTGGGAATGCAGAGAATGTGATAAAAGAGCTTGTACTAGAGGTAGGTAGTTTGGTTGTTGTAATAGTTGTCACTGCATTTTGTGCTTGCTCTGTAGATGTTATGATTTATAGTTGTAATTTAGGCACTTTGAGCTGAAACCAAGAGCCCATTTGGTTATTTTGTTGATTTATAGAGTACGATTGTTGGAACAGGTGAAAGCTGCCAATGTGTTTGCGGAAGTGGAGGTGGAGTATCACTTGCGGGAGATAATACATGTTGTGGAAGAGACATTAGTGAGGATGCCTTCGTTTGATAGGAGTCCGGAGATTGTGTTGTGGCAGACTCCTTTTTATGATATTAAGGTAGTCATCTTTGTCATTGATTAAGTGATGTTTTCATTCGAGATTGTGTTTTATTGTCGGTTTTCTTTGTTTGTAGAATCTGAAGAACTTACCTGCTTCGTACGATGAGTTTGAGAAGCTTCAATTGGCTGTAACTTCACCTCTTCTGTCATCAAGATTGCCTAGTGCAGAAATGGAACTGGACTGGGGTAAGTTTCTTTGTTCAATAAATGGAAGAGAGTGGTTGTTTTGTAGAAGTATTTGATTTACAATTGTGATTAAAATAAGGGGAGATGATGACTAAACAGTGGATCAGGTTTGCTACCCACTTTGGATAACTTGAAGAAGTTTGTGAATGAAAGTCCTTCCAAATTGAATGAAAGTTGGGCTTTGCTCAAGGAGATGTCAGGTGAAGCCATATTGCAGAAGCAATCATCAAAGTCAGGGAAAGTAAGTTTGAATAATTCAAATTTCAAGCATACCAAGAGGAAGAGACTGGATAAATCTGTTTTTGTTACACAAGAGCAAAATTTTGTGGGTGGCGGGACAAACAGTGTGCTTAATGCATTGGCTGCATACTTGAGATATTTGGAGGGAACTGCTCGGGATGACTGGCAAGAGTATGTGCTGATAATGTGCATCATTAATTTATGAACAATGATTTAGGAAGTTATGCTCCGTATTTTAGTTTGTTTATCTATTTAAGAAATTACAAATGCTAACTGAATAGCCTTAATGTAGAGCCCTGTTCACCTTTTACTTGCTATGTTCTGTAAAATGTGTTACATTTGTTGTTTCTGATATGAGACTTCAAAAAACACTTGACTTGATTTGATGCCAGGGTACATGAGAAATTGCGAACTGCTGAAATCCGTGATGGAGCTTCATTTTTTGCACTCTTTGGCCCCGCCCTTTGTCTTGGTATCATATCTAGAAGGAGAGTTTATTATGAATCAATTAAATACGAGAAAGAACGGAATGCTGGGTTTCTATCACCCTTTGGATATTCAACTGCCACAGTTTCTGCTTCAGCTGACACAGTGTGCTCAATGGAGGTAGGCTGCTTTAGATCTACTATGCCCGTGTCATTAATTGTTTTCTAGATGTGCATTCTATATTATCTACTTTGACTTTCTTTCTTTCTTTCTTTCTTTTTCCCAGTTTTGGAATAGCTTGTTTGATTTAGATAAGCTTTTGACAGATTCTAGTGAAATTTTGTGCAGTGGTATTGGCTTCTGCTTTTAAAAAGTCAATTAAGAGATGGAGGAGCATATACTATTCGGATATGGAGATGGAATGGTTATCTAATTCAGGTTTGCAGCTGAAAACTTATCTATACATTTAATTGCTTTTCTTTGAATATCTTCCTGCTGATAGCAGTTCATTTTATGCATTTTATACTGGAAAATATGTTAGCCAAGATTAGTAAAGGATTTTTGTAATTTTTGCTGAAGAGTTTTTTTTTAATGTAATTTCAGTATACAGTTGTTGGCAATAGAGGCCCTGCTGTTCTTCTCGTTCATGGTTTTGGTGCATTTTTGGAGCACTTTCGTGACAATATAAGTAGTATATCTAATGATGGGAACCGAGTCTGGGCTGTCACGATTCTAGGATTTGGCGAATCAGAGAAACCAAATGTTGTCTACACTGAACTTATGTGGGCTGAATTGGTGAGAGATTTTATAATTGAAGTTGTTGGTGAACCAGTGCATCTCATGGGAAACTCTATTGGTGGTATGTTACATGTTCTAATCTCTTGCCTTCATGTCTAATTTCACTGTTTACTTCTAAAAGCTCATATATGTTGCTGCTTTTCAATACTCGCTAATTGTTATTGCTCTCTATCTCCAGGCTATATTGTAGCTCTTGTCGCCTACTTTTGGCGTGCTTTAGCCCAGTCTGTTGTCCTTATCAATAGTGCTGGGGATATTATTCCTGCATATACTTCTCCGCAATTCACCAAAGTGAGTTTAAAATAAAGATTTATGCAAATGTCATCCTTGACTCGTAACACATCACAGTTGTCTTTTATTTCTTTGTTTCACTCTTAAAAAGTGCCATCTTGATCAATTGAGCTGTTTATGAAGTGTTCATTGATTAATCTCACCATTTTCAATCTTGTTTGGCTGTGTTTCACCATCAAGTTGTACAGCCTATTTGTCTATCAAATAGAATGTCATCCTGAGGCTGTCCACGTTGTCTATCCACTTGAATAAATTATCCATATTGTGTGTTATTTGGGTAGGAATTTAGTAGAATAATAACTGGAAGATGCTCACATGATTTGGGGTCCAAAATGATCATTGGATGCTGTGAAGTTTGTGCATTCTCTGTATCAGTAGCAATGGACATGTAAACGAACACACAAGCACCTTATCAATCTGCTTCAATATTAGGAGTAATGGCTCAATGGGAGTTTTTCTGAAAACCATGTTCCTTGCACACCTTTCACATGTCTTCCAAGCTCTCTCTCTGAGTACTGTTCAGCCTTAAATACACAGTAAGCAGTAATTTCGTCTGTGATCTCCTTATTTGCTTGTTATCTAATAATGTTCCAGGTGAGAGCGACTTCAGGGGCTACGTGGCTTGGTGCTCGACTCCTTTTGTTTTACTTGAGGCTGAGTTTGGGAAGCATAGTAAAGAATTGCTACCCAACTGTAAGTGATATCTATTTCTGCATATGGTCGTACTATTCACATCCAAATGTTGCATCTTATTTCACTGCATCTTGCCTTGCAGAATTCTGAGAGAGTTGACGATTGGCTTATTAATGAAATGCTAAGAGCTGTATCCTTGTCAATAGTGAAACCAAGCCCTTTTGTATTCATTTCTGCAGAATTTAATTTGACTTTGTTAGGAATGGAAATCGATAAGAAAGAAATGTAACCTTAATGCACACAAAAGTCTTATGATCCCGGTGTTCTAGTGGTACTAGAAAGTATTTTCAGTTTCAATCTTTCACTTGCTCTTAATTATCTCTTGGAAGGCTTCGAAGGCAAGGTTCTAATCATACAGGTAAAATCTCAATATAGTGTACAATTTTGTGTTTTCGCTTTCTTTTCTTCCTTTGCATAGCTTGATAGTCCACTTGAAATGCTGTGTATAAGCTATTGGTTGATCTATTTGCTGTAGGGAATGAAAGATCCTATAACTGACTCCAAGTCTAAAGTGGCTATGCTCAAAGAACACTGTCCTGGGGTCGTCATCAGGGAATTGGATGCTGGTAATCTTATCACCCTGTCATCAAGTTGATGCTTATTTCAATCTTTTCTGCGAACCACTAATCAGAGGTCCTTAATTTGATTGTCCTTTCAGGCCACTGTCCTCACGATGAGAAACCAGAAGAGGTAAATTCTATAATTTCTCAATGGATAATGACAATAGAAAGTAGAGTTCTCTCTCAAGCCTGTTCATAGTTTGTACATAGCTGCTTAGCCCAAAGGAGACATCATTTTCTTTCCCACGTCATTGCTTTCTTACTCGATTCTTTGGCCTCATCCTGAATGCAGGGCCATTTATTTGCGTCATGTAATGAATACTGTAAATCACACATGCTTGAGTTTAGCATTTGATTAACAACTTCTGATTCCATAATTAGATCGCTGAAGTGTTTTTCGTTTCATTTGGAAGTTAATTATTCAAGTTTTTGTAATTTATATCTACAAAAGACATGGTACTCGCCAATTTTCTCAAAAAATACGTTCCCCATTTTTGGGCAGCAGTGACCTGGCTCTGCCATTTACTGCATGAAGAGCAGGGTAGTGCTACGTGGCACGAAGCCAGCCGTTAACAAGTGTCATGCCATGAAAATGGAACGAAACTATATAGATTGTTGTATATTTTCCTGTAGCTATCATAAAATATGCTGTCGAGTTTTTTTTTTTTTTTAATAAAACGATGTTGCGGAAAAAAATTTAAAGTGATTTTCTTAGAAATGATTTCAGTTTAGTCCTTAACATCTAGGTCGTACAAAATAATCCTTTTTAACTTCAATTCTAGGTCTTTGAATGTAGATAGAGGATGCTATGACACATATAAATTTTTAAGGGTTTATTTGTAAGTACGATAGAAATTATTTTTGAAATTATTTTTATTTAGAAATGTATTAAAATAATATATTTATTATTTTTTTAAAATTTATTTTTGATTCTATCTTATTAAAATTTTTAAAAGATCTTTTAAAGTGATTTTCTTAAAAATTATTTCAGTTTAGTCTTTATCATTCCAGGTAGTACAAAATAATTCTTTTTAACTTCATTCAATTCTGGGTCTTTGAATGTAGATGGAGGATGCCACGACAAAAATATAAATTTTTAAGGGCTTATTTGTTAGCATGGTAGAAGTTATTTTTTAAATGTTTTTTTATTTGGAAATGTATTAAAATAATATATTATTTATTTTTGTTTTTATCTTCTTAAAATTTTTAAAAGTATAAATTAAAGGAGTTATAGGTGATTATTTGAAAATGATTTCAGTTTAGTCCTAAACATTCTACAAAATAATTCTTGAAATTTATGTGTGTTAGATGGAGGTCTTTGAATGTAGAGAGAGGAGAGGAGAGGAGAGAAGGGTGTAAGATCAATCAAAGTGTTTTGAGGTTTAAAATGAGTTTTTACATGATTTTAGAGTATTTTTAGATGAAAATAATGTATAAATTTTGTGCGCTCATATGATCTCTCTTCAATGTTGCAATGGTTCAGGAAGCAACCATGGGTGTGCACAGTGCATCAACAGTGATTAAAAACTGTTCTTTCTGGTGAGGACATAATTCTGCTGAAAGGAGTTTCATCAAACCATGATTATTAATTAAGAAAAATTCTACTAACCGTCACCAAGGTCCCCAAGATTAAAGCTTTTATTGTTAGATCTGACTCGGATTAGAAGTTGATCCACCCATCTCCTAAGCTGGTCTAAAAAAATATTAATACATAGTTAATTTAATTAAAACTTATTGATTTTTTTTTTAACTCTTAAAAATAAAGTTGTTTAGCCTGTTTAAATTTTTAGTTTTTGAATTAACCCACCCGACTTGTCAATTGTGCCTGGTAGACCCCCTGTAA
Source organism: Populus ilicifolia (assembly GCA_015708895.1). NCBI lineage: Eukaryota > Viridiplantae > Streptophyta > Magnoliopsida > Malpighiales > Salicaceae > Populus > Populus ilicifolia. The sequence continues at coordinate 671,028 of SRLM01000273.1, forward strand.
CTATGCATAGAATTTGGAAAACAGACTTGGCATAGCATGGAGACTTCCCACCCTCTACACCTTATTGTAAAATGTTCTCTTGTTTCTTATTCGAAGCCTCAAAGCGCATTTGTTTGACTTGGTATCATATCTAGAAGGAGAGTGCATTGTGAAGCAACCAAATATGAGAAAGAACGAAATGATGGATTTATCTCACCATTTTGGTGTCACTGTTGGCCTGCAGCTGATGCTGACGGCTCATTGGAGGTACTGTGGTGTTTTACAATTAGCTGCTCTGGAATTCATGGCCATAAATTTATTGTGGTACTAGAGAAACACGGAAAAAGATCCGAGAAAGTACAGTTGATACATGACCTTGAATTTCAAAAATGTTACAAAATTCCAACATGCATGAAAGCTGTAAACCCAAAAAAAGAAAAGAAAAAAGCCCTCAAAATTCAATCTTAAGCATAAACTTGAATGGTTCAATGAGACTGACCATAGCAACAATTATTCACACAAATCATTGGATTCGATCCGACTCTACAAAATCATAGCCCACTTATAAAAACGAGAGCAATCCATGCAATAACCTCATCAAAACCTTCTGTGTCACAAAGAATATATTGCTGCAACCATGCAAACTCCAAAGAACACAACATTGTTCAGAACAGTAAAGCTTACTGCCCCAGAAGTATCCGCAGGAGATTCTGGACTCGCTGCAGCTTTGGATCTCTTCTTTGGTTTTTCAGGTGCTGGTGCTGGAGTAGGAGGTTTAGGTGTAAAGATATCAAGAGGAAGAAGCACCTTGTCAACCTGATAAACAGCTAACTGGTTATCAGTGTAGATAGTGCCGGATACGCTTGTATTTGTAAGCCCAGTGGTTATATTCACAGAGTTTCCTGTGGTGGTTATATTAAGCTCTAACCTGCCACCTGATCCTGCCTGTGTGGTCAAAGGGTTGCTCACAGTCTGGAACTGGGAACTTGATAGAAATTGTGGTATAATGTGAAACTGTACTAGCTCAGCCTTTTCTTGATCGCTTAGGGAGTTGAGGGTGCCTGATTTGAGACTTGAAAATGCGTTATCGCTAGGTGCAAAGATGGTTATAGCATTGTTTGTGTTGTTGAGCTGGCCATTCAATGTGACATCCTCTTGAGTGGCTTTCAAAAGCCTGATAAAAACACTGAACTGACCACCTTTTTCTAGGACTTTGGTGACATTGGTTGGACCAGGTGGTGCTGGAGCTGCGGCTGGTGACTGAGCTAGGGTTGGAGGGCAATGAAGAAGGAAGAAAAGAAAAAAAGAAGCTGAGAACAGAAATTGTGGCACCATTTTAGTGGTTTTTGGATATGGTGGGCTGTATTGCTGCTACTAGCTACAAGTGTTTGATGCATCGAGAGGGGACGGAGAGGGTTTTTATAATTATAGCGGTGGAGGATTAGAGTTAGGTGTAATGTACAATTTTAGTTCAGAAACTTAGCTGTTAAATAGCTTATCTTACTTCAAAAGGTAAAGGGAAATCAGTGGAGAGAGAGGAACAAAAACTGCTGCAACAACTACTTTGCTTGAAAACACAGAAAACAGGAAGGAAAGAAATATCAAGTGGGTGTCTTGACAATAAAGATGTGCATTATTTCCTTTGCTTTTGCCTGTGAACGTATTTTGGGTGAAAATTGATAATACTGCTTGCTACAATCTTAAGAAAGATTGATGGTGGCATGGTGTACCGACCACATCAATGTCATCCTCTGACCTTAAATTATATGTTCTCTACTACTCTGATTGCATCTTGTGGGTTCCCTCTCCGTTGACTTACAGTTCTTTTGCCTTCTTAGGTAAGCTAAACATGAAATCCCACCAAAGCTAACAGTACGTAGAAACACGATCAGATTTGCAGCTGATTCAATCATGTTGATTTTCTCTAAATCCCTTTGCAGCTCGTTTTTATGCATTTTATTCTGGAGAATATGTTAGCCAAGATCAGAGAATAGATTTCTGCGTTCTTTTTAAGATAATGTTCCTATTTCAGTACAGTTTTTGGCCATCAAGGTCCTGCAAATCTTCTTATTCATGGTTTCGGTGCATTTCTGGAGCCCTACCGTGACAGTATACACAGTTTGTCGAAAATGAGAACTGAGTTAAGCTATCACAATTCTAGGATTTGAAAAAAATCAGAGAAGCCGTATATACTGAACTTCTGCAGGCTGAATTTGCGGGGGATTTTTATAATCGAAGTTCTTGGTGAACCGATGCGTCTTTATTGGTGGTATGTTCCTGTTCTAATTTCTCCGTTTACTCATCCGAAAACCCATCTACTTGACTATTAGTTGCTGTTTAACGCTCATCTAATTGTTGTCGCTCTCTATCTCCAGGCTATTTTTAGCTCTTGTTGCGTTCTTTTGCCTGCTTTAGCTCAGTCTGCTGTCCTTACCGGTGCTGGACTTTTCAGTGTCCTCCAAGTTGTCTCTTTGAGTTCTGTTCAGCCTGAAATATTTGCACTGCATAGTAATTTCTTCAGAGATCTTGATATTTGTTAGTAATGTAAAGATGTTCCATGAGAGACCGAATTCAGGGGCAACATGGCTGGGTTGAACACTGGAACCGGAAGCATAACAAAGAATTGTTATCCAACTGTAAGTATTCATCTATTACCACACTGTTTTTCCAGTTCACATCCAAATGTTGCAGGGATTTCCTTTTTAACTGCCGTTCACCTTGCAGGGAACTCAGTGAAATGCTAAGAGCTATATCCTTGTTTCTAGCGACGCATGTCTAGTAGAGATGTCTCTCAAGACTGTTCATAGTTTGAACATAGCTGCCTAACACAGAGGAGACATCATTTTCTTTCCCTCGTCATTATATTCTTCCTCGATTTTTTTGCCTCATCCCTGAATGCGGGTCTATTTGATATCATAACAAATAGTGTAAATAACACATGCTAGGATTCAGTACCTAGATAACATTTTTTGTTTCTAAAATCAGATAACTGAAGCGATATTTGTTCTATTGCAAGTAGGCTATGGATAGAGGCACCAATGAGTTGGTTATAGGTTGTACTTGTTAACATTGACACCATGTTTTTATTTTTTTTAATATTTTAAAATCATTTTAATCTTCTAATCATGAAAATATTTTTTAAAAAAATATTTTTTTAATATATTTTCAAGCAAAACACTTTTTAAAAAACAACCACCATCACAATATCAAACACTATCCTAAACAAACGAATGCCTGTGTAAAGAACATCAGTCAAAAACATCAGTCCTTTTGACAAGTTCTTACCATCCGTCCTCAAAAACATGAAGCCCAATTCTGGCACCAGCTCTCTTCATTGTTGCAATGGTTCAAAAAGTAGGGGATGGGAAGAAGCATTTAAGAAAAATCAAGAATTTCAATCCTCTTTATGGGAGCAGACATAGTTCTTCTGAAAGGATGTGTACTATCTCCATGCAAAACCATTGAACATGAAAGATATCAGCCGAGTATCATAAATCAAGACGAAGAATTTAAATGCTACTTCTTTGTTTTTTTAAAATGAATTATGAAAGATAAGTAATTGGAAAGAGATGAAGGCTATATAAAAAACCATGTTCCACAGAAAGAAATCAGCTAGGAGCCAAAGGAGCAGAAGGCTATATCAAGTTAATCCACTCCAATTTTTTTAGTTATTATTATTAAAAAAATCAGTGAAATTCCGACTCTTTGTTTGCAATTACAACAAAAAATTACATCAAATAGCTAACATCTACAAACACTCTAATCTGATTGTCAGATCAGATCAAAGCAAGGATTAAAAAAGAGCTGCACTCATTCACATCAGTCCATGTCAGGTATTAGTGAGTGCTTAAATGATTGTGCTATTTTTCTCAAACTCAACAGGACTGCCAGGACAGGCTTACCTTGACAACTTCTGGTTATTGGTCGGTCGCAATTACCCTGCCATTCCTGGCTCTATCATCTTCCATATGACATAACATCTTGTATCTTCCATAAACAAACTATTCTCTTCCCATGCTTCCCTTGAGATTTATTTTGGTTGGTTACAAGCAGAATGGCTCCTACTCATCTCCTACCAACTACCAACGTTGATTCTTCCAAGAAACATGTAATGTCAGGAACGATCCCTCCATCACAATGCTTTAAAATCCCTTCCCCTACCAGATCGTTTAATAATTCAGCAGGTTCTTTGGATCCACCATGCTGCAACACTTTTGTTCGAAGAGCAGTTCCAGCAGTTAATGAAAGTGGATCCTCTTGGCATAACTTTTTCCATATGGTTGCAGCATAACATTTTGCATACAAGTAGCTATAATAACCTGCACAGATCAAGCAAAAATCATCTCAGAACTGTATCAACTGATTTTAAACTTTGCTTGAGAAGCATCTTTGAAGTATTATATTGTTTACTCCTTATCACGTGTTTTGGGTAGGGGGATGGCGCTTGAGCCAAGCCTAATGGCTTGTTATTCTCAAGTAATTTATGAATTCGGATCATATTGATGCACAGAAACTTTTTGCACACAGTTTATGTCTATGCCCATGGAAGCAAACAAATTCAAACACATAATTATCAACACAGAAAATTCATGTGCTCAAAGATCACACCTGCACCATAATTTACAAGATGGCTGAATCTGATCTGCCAATTTGTACCCTCCACATGTTTCCAGCTGGTGTGCTGCATTTTGAATTCAGCTAGAATAGAGCTCATATCATTGGATGAAGCTGGTTGTTCTCCAAAAAGTGTTTGGTCGGCCAACGCATAAAAAACCTATTTAACACCATGAGCAAACAAAATTTGGTAAAACTTTTTCCTTTGCTTGGATATAAAATGTGCTAACAGGAACCATTCTTAGGAAAATAAACCTGGCGTTGCAGTTCAGTTGCAGCAAACATATCTCTGGCACCTTGCATGGACTTCACCAACTTCTCAGGTATTACTTCACCGGTTGAGTAGTGCTTTGCAAATGTCCTTAATACTCTGTAGTCCCAGGCATAGTACCTAGGAATGACACCAAGAGAAATTTCAGGTTGATTACCACAAACACAACAAACTCACTCCCAGTGCTCACCACATAAATACAAGCATGGAACAGGTTATTTCCAGCCATGTTAGAACTTTGAATGGGATAGAGGTGGCGGTGAGTATGAGGTACACCAACTTAGGAAGTTAGGAGTTATATAAGTGAGATATTCTCCAATATATTGGAGTTGAAATGGATTACTTCAATAAGGAAGTTAGAAGAGATTAATTAAATATCTTCGAATATTTATTATGATGCATGTGAAATGACACAATCACGAAATTCTAAGATATTTGAAAGCAATTATAACCATGATAAAGTGGGGTAAGGGTTGATGCAAATGATGACAGGAAACATAATTATTCTTATTATATTTTCATGTCACACGCTGCTGAGCCAAATTGAGAACATCAGACAGTTTCTTTTGGGACCAACTCTTGATAGAGCATTCTTATTGGCTAAAAATGATTTCAGGACACCCATATATGATCAAATCACCTAAAAACATGAACTATCCATCTACTTTTCATTTAATGTATCAACAGTATTATAATCTCCAAAAGCAATGGAGATAATCCAAACAATAAAAACAAGAAGAACAGGTGGATGACAATTAAGAAATTGCAATATTCTACTCACTCAAAGAGGTTTGAAGGCATTTCAGCAAAGTCAAGAGCCACCCTGGTGCCTGAGAAATGTTGGTAATCCTACAACAATAATCAAAAGGTGATTGTAATTGAGCATAAATCAATGGCCATATTACTTCGCTTTGCAGTAAGCAATCATCAACATACCGTTCTTGAGAACAATGAATGGAGAGCATGTCCAAACTCATGGAATAGAGTTTCTACATCCCCATGATTAAGTCTCACGGTTGATGAACCAGGTGAACCAGAAAAATTGCAAAGAAGGGCCACAACCTGCAGTATAACCAAGACTAAGCTAAATGAGAAGGGGAAAAAAAACTGAATCAATCTTCAGTAAATCTATGGAAATATTCTTTTTCTCTCTAAAATCTTACAGTTTAGGTGTAAAACATAAATTCATGCTTAAATCTTTTAGCAAATGAACAAAACCACAGCCCTACATAATTAACTAACTAACCCCTTTTAGTTACAAAAATTCACCCAAGAGTTTACACTTTCTAAAAGTTTACGTAATTATCATAAACCGCCAAACTACATGCTCCAGGTAAAAAAGTGCATATTGAAGAACAATACCTATTAACTGAACATTCAACAGCCCTAGCATGATGGACCAGATATTAAAAAAAAAAGCTTCATCAAGGGAATATTTAGGGAAAGCCAGGGTTAGTTACAAGTTCATCTTTCTCTGGTCTTAATAAAATTCCAACACAGGAGAACATTCTTATTTATGTACTCAGGTAGAACTTTCCAACTGAAAAAGTTGGAATTCCAAATTAAAATTAATTGCGAAACCATGAAAGTACCACTTTCTATGATATTTGGAAAAACAAAAGAATGCTTTGACCAAGGATGACAAAATCTATTAGCATACAGGAAGTTGGTATTCTGTCTCAGAAATGCGGCAGCCTCCTTTAACTGCAAAGTTAGCACAACCTGGATATTTTCCTTTCCTGGAGTACAAATCAAGGTATAGATATCCCAAGTCACCCTGAAACAAAAATATAATGCCTCAGCTATATTCAACAATGTCAAATCACATGAGCATAAATAAAAACTGTATTTTATGCCTCCAGAAATGGTAAACAAAAAGCTGCCCGTGGATGTTGCCAGAAAGTAAGGATTTGTTGAGAAGTTCATGAAATTTGGCAGAAAAAAGTAACTGATCAACTTTTTAATCATTTTACTGAAACGGCAGATCAATGGCAGCATCTAAAATAACATGAAATGATCTGAACGATTGTATGAACATCAGACAGAGTCAAGGCAGCAAGAGCTCAAACTCCAAGACATTTAGCCACGTGAAGAGAGTACAGAAACTGGCCTGGCTGCATAAATGTCTCTGAGTGAGAAGTAGCATTTTATTTACAGATACTAAAGAATGTGTTTGTCTCAATTCCACTGTAGTGAAGTAAGATCTCAATACCCTCTGACTCAAGCAAGTCCAACATGGGTTAACCATAAAACTGAATGGTTTTTGTATCCCTTTGGTTGCTGTTACCAAAGATTTTGAAATGGAACTTAATTTAAAGAAGGTTTAGTAATCCAATTATGATGGGTTATGCATGAATTTTCTTAATTCTGGGGAGGGGGTACTGATGCTTTGTCAATCGTAGGATATATTGCAATCATGGACTCACCAGGAACAAGAGTGGAAACAGTTTAACCGGTCAAACTCATGTATAATTCGATGTATCACACACACACACACACACACACGAGAGCAGGGCAAGAGAAAATATGAATTATATAAACACCTACAGAATTATCATTACTTTTGTTAGAATGGTTTCCAATATTCATAAATCTGGACTTAAAATCTTCCATGTATATACCTCTTCAGGATGATGAAGAGACATTTTAAGCACATCAGGGTGCCACGATTCACCTGGTGCCATGGGGACGTTGCAAAGCATTGCACCAAATAATGAGTTGACCAGCACTTTCAAACCTTCAATACATTGTGGCAGAGGAAAATATGAGGCTACAGTCTGCATCAAATAGGAAAAAATATCAAGATACAAAACTTGTCATTAGAAAGAGTGGTGGAGAAGGATATCAGAAAGCAGGCTCTATACTGAAAATATAAAGGTCAAATACTTCAACTTTGGAAAGTTACCACTCTGCATTCACAATGGCAACCAAGAGGATATCTATTCATGAAAAAGAATTACATAAATAAAAATCATATATTTATGACTTACAGAAGAATCCAAATTATGAGCAGAGGATTTCATTATTGCTGTATAGTATGTCTCATCCCAGGGCTCCAAATCAATACATCTTTGACCACATTTCTCTCTCTTAAAATTCCTGATTGCCTCAAACTCCTACAAGGAGATCGATTATTCATTTGAGTGCAAAAAATGTGATTCAAACCACAATTACAAAGTATTCTAATCCACTCTTCACCATTATAACTGTAGAGAACAGAATACCTCATCAGCCCTTGGCCTAACCATCTTGCTCATTTCATGCAGAAATGAAGTCACAACCTCAGGTGATGAAGCCAAGTTTGGTTTCACAACAAATTCAGCATAAGATCTGTATCCCATCATCTGCTTTGACCAAGTAAAAATTTAACTAATTTTGAACTGCAGGATTAACGTCAAAATTCAAAACAATAACATAGATTTCTAAAGTTTTAATTGCTAAAGCATCACCATTTCTGTTTGGTAAAACAAAATGCATGCTAATTAGAGACACAAAATTCTGAACTGAGTATATATCCACAAGAAGTCTTTATGCCATGCCCTATTTGGGGTTCACACTCAACATAAAAAGACTGAAGAAACAACCCAATCTTGGAGGGATGACTTCTCCAAGACAGCAAATCCAAGGTCTTCAAATAGATGCCAGAAAAAGAAAATCAAAAGCTTAAAATTACTTTTTAAATGCAACCAATTGTGTAGATAATCAATGCCTGATTACATCATATGTGATTTTCAAACACTTCAGATACTGATAACAACCTGGGCCAGTTCATGACGGGCTGCGGCAAGTTTATCAAGTACTTCAAGGTTTGCATGTGGGACAGAGTTTCCTTGGATATATGCCATCTTCCTAACCTGAAAATAAAATTAAAAAATAGAAGGAAAAGAACTATGAAATTTAGCAATGGCAATGGAGAAGCATGTACATCACACACTTATATAGATATGTTAACAAGTCAAGATATGCCAATTTTCTTCTATTTTGTAACCTAACCAGTCTGAGTAATTTCATTTGTACAGTAATGACTAGAATATCAAAGCAACAAATAGTAAAATCCAGGAGCAAGAAGACACATCATACAAACTCAACTTTCCAAACAGGAAGAAAACAAGACTGCCAAATATTTGCAACCAACAAGATGAAAGTACCTCTTCATCTGGGACCCAATGCATCACAGAAACTAGCGTACGATGATCTGTTGTTATTCGCAGTCCTTTTTCTTTCATGTTATTCCATGACCCTAATGATCCCGAGGAAGTTCCAGAAGTAAAACGGTGAATGGGTTTTAGGAGATGGTGTATGTGTTTTGGGATGCGAGATGCTGGAAATATATCCACATAACCTGGATCAATAGTAATATTTTCACCAAACCTGACAGAATACGCACAAAAGGTATAAAACAGGATAAATAACCAAAGCAAATAGATGTAACAAATCAATGAGGTGATTGAGTTATAGAAGAGACAGTTGAACAAAAGTGATGCAATACTTACTCTCTACTTAGCTGAAGGATGCTTAAATTGAGCTGATTCACTCTAGCTAACTTCTCTGCAAAGCAAAATTAATATGTTCATGATCTGTGGAAGTAAAATTTTAGTAAGTGGAAAATTTGACCACAACATAACTTAAAGTCAACAGCTAATAACTCTATCAAACTTAAATTTATATGTTTATATTCTATAGAAGAAAATGTTTTACAGGCAGTGGAACAGAAAGTAAACAAAAAATGGGTATATACCAGGAGGGAGATGAATCCCGCCCTTTTCAAAATCAATACGTAGTTGATTGGCAGCCCTATGAGCCTCTTTTGTGAGCAAATGTCCATCTTTCTCTGCTCTTTTCACCGCAGCATATAAAGTATGATTTGTATTGAGGTACTGTCAGAGGAGAGCATGCCAAAGTCAAGAAATAGCTAATCCACTAACTAGACAAGAATAGAACCAAATTACAAGGCAAGCTGTTAAAGCAATTCAAATACCAAATACATAATTGGTCACCTCACATGTAGATATTCATTAATCCTCATTGATGCCTTACCAGCTGCCTCAACAAATTCCCTGACACATATCAGTGAATAACAAATATTAAGCACATCTACTACACGAGGCACATGTTCTGATAAAAGTTACTACTCAAGTCACAAAAAAAAAACCTGTCTGGATGAGTATTTCTACAAAGTTCCGCAGAATCCACAACACAACATACCTTTCAAATAAAAACACCACAATCATTCCAATAACTAATAACATGAACAACATAACAAGGATGCAATAATGCAACGAGTGAAGAGATTACCGTGTTAGAAATCTCATCCATAGCTCGTACAACTTCAGCTGAGGAAGGCATGCTGGAAATATAATTAACCAGCTCCCCTGTCCTAACAAACATGAAATTCAACTTAAAAAATTCTCCAAAACTCAATTTAAATTCGAGGTCAAAACTTCAATAACATAAAATAAAATGTATGATATAAAACTAAATGATATCTCAAACCCTTCTTTTCAATTGCCAAGAAATAAAAAAAACTTGAAAATTTCATGCTTTACAACCTCATCATTATATAATATACGTATTAAACCCTCATTACACACAACCAGAATTCAGACTAAAATAATGTCTTCAAGTTCAATAAAGAAACCAAAAGAAAGCAACTTTACATACAATACCCAATTTTCACCACCATTTAAACTTTCACCTAACCTATTTCAGCTTTAGCAACAAATTACACTAATCACATAACGAAAGCTTTCCAGTCCCTTCAATATCTCAAATTTTCTCAGTAACCAATCACATGCAAGAAATGTTTTTGGCTACCTTTCAATGGCATCATCAACAAAACGTTGAAACCCTTTAGGGGTTTTTAAGTGATCAAAACCGTAGAGTCCCGTGGTGGCGGCAGCTCCGTTCAGTTGAGGGGCGACCCGGGTGCTGATGTGACAGGTCAAGACAAGAGTCGGGTAGTTTGGTTTGAGCATATGTTTATGATAGAGCTCCGCCGCATACCGGCGGATTAGGGCGGACATTGCTTGGTGGTGGTGGTGGTGGTGGTAAGAGGCTTTCAAGAGAGTGGTTGTTGAGGTCTTGAGTTTTTGGAGTGTGGAATTTTGAAGTTACGCCGTCGTGTCAAGAAGGTGCAGGAATTCATTTTTTGGATAACCTCAAATGAATCCCCGTTCTATAACTCATTTTCCAATTAAGTACCCAATCTATATTATTTTCTAATTTTGTCTCAAGATAACCAGGAATTCTCATTTTGATCCTCTCATCAACACACATGCTTGAGAAACTGCTTTGTCCAGCTGCCGACAAAAGAATCCAATTAAGATTATTCGAGGTACGTTAAGGACCTAATTAGTTTCGTTCTAATTTTACGAGATGTATCTGAAGAGACCGACATAGATACGAATGGGCAGTGTGTGTTTTTTCCTAACCTGTTCCTCAAGTTAATTTTTTTTATATAAAATAATATTAAATTGGCATTTTTAAATATTTATTGATAGTTTTAATGAATTAATAATAAAATTAAAAATTAAAAAAATTATTTTATCATTTCAAATAAAAAATACTTTTAAAAAGCATTTTTTTCATCCATTACTGAACATGAGTTAGTTAAAAGTATAAATTAGGAGAATTCAACAGCTCAGATTCCAGGAGACTCGGCAAAGAGCACGCCCATCTGATCCTACAGACAGCTCCTACAAAGGGCAGAGGTGATGACTTGGACAGAGAACTCAGAGCATTCTTTCTGTTACCTGATCATAGCTTGTAAGAAAGTGCATTTAAGAGGGAATAGCAAATCCTAGATCTCTGTAGCCACAGTCAAATGATAGAAACAATCTTGCAGCCATAAACGAGAATTGAATGCAACTTGAGATTTATTTTGGTTGCTATAACTCATGAATCGATAAAAATATTCAACCTCCTTGTTTGAATTTACAGCTGTAGGATCAACTAGAATAATGTGACCTGGTTTTCTACTTTCTCAACCCTTTTCTTCCTAGGGCTTCCCACTTTTCCCACAGATTCCTTCGATCTGTTTGCTTCTTTTGGTCATAAGAAGCAGCAGAACTTTTCTTGCTTACAAATGTCGACGTTTTTCTTACTTTTGGTTCAGTACGATGTGCAGTATCTCCACTAATTTTCCTCTTTGAATCCTCAAAAAGACATCACGTCAGGAACTATTCCTCCATTGCATATTCCCTCATAATCCCTTCCCCTGCTAGATCCTTCAACAATTCAGCTTCGTTTTTGGTTCCACCAGGCTGCAGCAGTTTAGTTCTAAAAGCAGTTCCCGTGGCCAGTGAATTGGACCCTACTTGCATATCTTTTCCCATGTAGTTGCAGCAAAACGTGCACCATATATCCACCCGACCCAGATCATTCCTAATATTTTCATCGAACCAGAGAGAGTGCTTACAAAAGTTATATAATAGGACCACACAATCACATTGATGTAATAGGATGAAAATCCCATGAAGATATAAAAAAGCTGATTGAGGATCGAAATAACTTCTGCTATACTTAATCCCAACACAGTCGATCACATTCTGATTCTAGTTGTTGCAGCTTCTCTCTAAAAAAAAAAAAAAAGGGAAGAAGAAGAAGCAAAATGGCTTGTTTGTTTTTCATCAGAAAGCCAACTATGACAAGGAATATACCAGGATGGAGATGAGGTCCATCAAGAAAGTCATTGCAGAAGCGTTTGCAGCCCCGAGAGCCTCTCTTGGGAGTAAATGTCCCTCTTGTTCTTCCTTTTTAACCGCAGCATACATAGCACGACTGCCATCAAGATGCTGTATGCCGACGAGTGAGCATGGACAACAAAGTGGTCACAAGAAATAGCTGATGAAACTGATAGACGTTTTAATTAAAATAATTGCTTCAACTAATCATGTGGAGTGATACTGATAAAATGCATCTTCATACAACTAAATAATTACCAGCGCAACATTTATTCATTAATTTTTAGAGAGCTCTGAAATTATTTATTTTTTAATTGTACTATTTTTTACAGATAAAATCATTGATGAATTAAAAAATTTATTAGTGTTATTTAGCAGTTTTCTGAAAAAATTTAATTAAATTTAAATTAAATATTATAGATAAAATTACTGATAGATTAAAAAGTTATCGATGATATTTAATAGTTTTTAAAATTTTTTGATTAAATTAAAATTTTAAATTAAATATTACAGAAAAAATCAGTAACAAAATAATTAGAAATATTAATATTTAATTATTTTTTTGTAAAACTGTAAGTAAAACACCTTAATAAAAAGTCTAGAATCCATAATTTTACAATATACATGGCTCATTTCTTTTTCTTCTTCTTCTTCTTATGTAAAAAAACATCAATATTCATTTTTTTTCTTCTCTCCTCAACTCCTTCTCTTCTCTTCCATGCTCATTTATATATTCTTCTCCTTTCTTTTTTTTTCTTTTTAGTTTTTTAATTAATATACTTTATGGATTTGTTTTCTCTTCTTAGATTTACTTGCAAGACTTTTTTTTTATTTTTTTACTATATTTGTTTTTTAGTTTTATTTTTAATTGTTTTTGTTCTTAATAATTGTATGAATATTTTGTAGGATTTTTTTATATGCTTTTCTTCTCTTTTTTTTCAAGTGTTTTGAGTATTATAAAGTATTAATTTAATTATTTTATAATTTATATAAAATATTTTTAAATAATTACCTACAAAATTACATAGGTATTTTTTGAGAGAAATACTAAAGAAATAAAAAGGATAAATTTATTTTTTGCCCATATTTTTTATCAACAAAACCATCGATAATAATATTTTTTTATTACTAACAAAAAAAATTATTAATAAAAAATTTATTAACAAAGCATTTTCATTAATGGTTTTATTAGTAAGTTAATTATCAATAAAATAATAATATAAATATTAATAAAAAATTTCATTGATAAATCTAAAATTACAGCATGTAAGAACATCACATGTATAGAATCTTCAAATCCCCTGGTTCTGTCACAGTTTCCCAGCACGCAAGCATATGATATAAAATATACAACGATAAAGCAGAAGTGCAGTACCGTTGAAGTTTTTCTGAAGAAACTAGAAGGGCAATATTGAAAATTCCAAACTATAGGGGGAAAACAGAAGTGTAGCCTATTAAAAGAAAAATTCTCTTCGCGGCAAGTACGTACAAAATTAACAGAAAACCTCCCAGCATCGTGTCACCCTCTGTAGCTCCATTTCCCGCAAAAATCTCCTCTCCTTCTCTATCTTTCAAATCCTCTCGCTTTCTCTTTCTACGTTTTCTCTCTCTGTCAAATCCTCTCGCTTTATCTCCTTAACATTCTCACTCTACACTCACAATGCAATGAAGAACCTGATTGATTCAATCAGTACCGATTTACATCCATGTCGACAAACAATCACCATCATGAAGATCCTTCATCGTCGTCGTCGTTAAAAACGATGCCGTTTCCTTCACCATCGACTCTCAATTCCTCCTCCTCCTCTCCCTCTTTCAAACTCCGAAAAATCCCTCCCATTCCAACCCGCCGAATCCAGAAACCCGAGGCTCCACTGAACGACACCGAATCAATCAACAATGACGACGGCGACGACACAGATTGCGGTGATAAAAATGACGACAAGGAGAAATTGGAGAAGAGAAATTATAAAGCGGACGAGAATTCGCCGATAATTATGGCGTCGGCGCTCGGGTTGAATCATATAAGGACACGTTCCATTTCGATTCCTTCTCCGCTTAGGTTTTCGTCGCCAGCTGCTACGCCGTCATATTTTGGGAATGCTCAGGTTAATAATAATAACAATGATAATGATGAGGTTAAAACTGGAGTCGACACGAGGCTCAATGGATCGTCCGTTGAACAAGGTAACTAACTAACTAATTATGTGATTTTGAATTTTTTTACATGATTAATTCAGATTTCAATTATTGTTACTAATTTTTGCATGGTATTCATTCCATGTATTCATGTGTACTGTAGTTGCGTCCATCACGACTTTCATATACCTTCATGTGGGACCCCCGTACCATGAGTTCAGGAGTTAGGCTCGTGTGGGGTTCACGAAAAATTATTAGATATATATAACTCCTCGTGTGGGGTTCACGAAAAATTATTAGATATATCAGAAATTGTATTTTTTCTTTTTACAAAATTCACTATGAAATTTATTTATGAATGTTAATTTTATACAAGAACTCAATGCTATATTTAATAATTCTTTTTTTAACAACTGTAGATTAGTAAAGGGAATAAATTGTAATGTGTTTGTTAGTGGAGGATTTATGTTAGTTTAATTAAGTTCTTTTATGATTTAAATACAGGGAAAAAGATTTCGTGGGGTGAAGCGAAACCATTTAGAGCTCATTCACAACTCAATCCAGCAATGGAGGTAATGAATTTGGTCATGTTAGTTGTAGTTTGATATGTGTGATATGAGCGTGTATATGTTCATGTTAAGTGGCTCGGCTAAATTAAATTTGTGTTTTCTTTTTGGGCAGAGTAATCATGCAGCATTTTTTGCAAAAGAAATCCAGTCTCCGCGTTTTCAAGCTATATTGCGTGTTACAAGCGGTAGGATGAAGAAGACTCCGGATATTAAGAGCTTCTCTCATGAGCTTAATTCCAAAGGGGTTAGGGCTTTTCCAGTTTGGAAGTCCCGCGCATTTGGTCATATGGAGGTGCATTGGCTTTGTGCTTTCTGTTCCTACTTTTTTTGGTTTTTGTATTGCTGTCCATTTGCCTTCCTTTGAAAATTTGATCGTTTGGTAGAAATAAACTTGATTTGTGACAATACTAGGAAGTTATGGTGGCAATCAGGATGAAATTCATCAGGTTAAAAGAGGAAGTTGATTCTGATCTTGGTATATTTGCTGGGGATTTAGTGGGTATACTTGAAAAGACCTCAGACACTCACCCCAAATGGAGAGAGAGTTTGGAGGACTTGTTGGTTGTAGCTCGACAATGTGCAAAGATGTCTTCTAACGAATTCTGGGTGAAAGGTGAGGGTATCGTCCAGAACCTAGACGATAAGCGTCAAGAGCTTCCAATGGGGATTGTCAAGCAAGCACACACCCGGCTTTTATTTATCCTCACTCGATGCACTAGGCTTGTGCAGTTCCAAAAAGAGAGTGGTTATGATGAAGAAAAAATTCTGGGCATTCATCAATGTAGTGATCTTGGAGTTTATCGTGAACAGATTATTGAAATTGCACAACAGGACTTTAGTGGTCCATTGGTGGGTTGGAAGACAGCGCGTGAGAAGCAGAGAAAGAAATCCCGTGGTATTGAACAAGACACTCAAGTTACAAAGCAGGATCAAGTAGATCAGTCTTTGGAGGTTGGCACTGCAAAAAGTGTTGATTCAACTGCAAGCAGCTTTAGGATGTCATCTTGGAGGAAACTTCCATCCGCTGCTGAGAAAAATCGGAAGGACACTGATGTTGTTCAAACACCTTTCAAGGATAAATCAGAACAAGTACTTGATAGAGATGATTATTCTGAAACTACAGACCATCCTCCATCCCCAGGAACAAAAAGAGTTTCTTGGGGATTCTGGGTGAATCAACACAATGTTGCGTATGAAAATTCTATGATATGCCGGATCTGTGAGGTTGAAATACCGATTGTACATGTAGAGGAACACTCTCTAATTTGTACTATTGCCGACAGATGTGACTTGAAAGGCTTTACTGTAAATGAAAGACTTGAAAGAGTTGCAGAAACTCTTGAAAAGATACTGCGCTCATGGTCACAAAAAACCACACCAAAAAGATGTGATACTCCAAGAGTAAGTCCTGAGGTTGAAAGAGTGCCCACATCAGGTATCGATGAGGTGTCAGATGGGTTATCACCAAAACGAAACAACTTTTCTTCTTGCTGCTCTGAAGAGATGCTTGATGTTGTGCCTGATTCTTCTGTGATGGAGGATCTCAATGTTTCTCCAGAAATTTCATGTGAAGCACGTTCCACTCAAACACCTGATGCAGACAAAAAAACCTCATCAAGAGAAAGCTTGACACCTCGATCACCATTATTAACTCCGCGGACTAGCCAAATTGGTTTGCTATTGAGTGGACAGAGGACAATAACAGAACTTGAGGGTTGTCATCAGGTATGTAGTTGTGTTAAACTGTTGTTCTGGATGATTCACCCTGGTTAGGGATTGATCTTCTTCCGAACATATATTGATTATCTTTGTTAGTATGGTATTTGGCATAATCATTTTCATTGCTAGCCTTTTTTTTTTTTGTCACATTCTTTTAGTCGTTTCATGGTAGAAAGATTAAAATCTCGTGAACTCAAATTAGATGGCTTCAGCTCTAAAGTACTATATCACTAGAATTGTTCATTGGTTAACATTCAGCTTCTCACTTAAGATTGCTCTACCCCTTTCCAAGTAAATTTTTTTTTCAGCATCAGGCTAGCAGTAGTTTGTTTGTTTGTTTGTTTGTTTTTTCCTTTCCTTTTCTGACAACTACTATAATTCAAATTTGGCTATTTAAAGTTTCTACCATATGGTTCCTTTTCCTATATTAGACAAATAAACCCATTAATACATTTAGTAATTTATCTTTTTCATCACTGAAAAAACAGATGTTCTTAGTAGTTTCCAAACCATAAAGAATTAGACAATTTGGCGGTTTCCTTGATGCTTGATAAAAAAAAGATATCTCGATGAAAATTGAAGTATGCATGTGTGCAATGACAAGAAAGCATTTATATTAAACAAATTGTTATCACATCTAGGTCGTACCGCCTACAGATCTAGTTGTATTCTACCTTTGATATCTCCTTTCTATAATAACCAATAACAAATGGCAAATGCAGATAATTTTGGTGTCATAAGCAGCAGGTCATAATTTCATGGTACCTGCAGTTCAATATACCTTGTATTTAAGTGAAAGTAAATCTGAACACTTATGGCTCATTCAATTAACTTCTCACCAGCATGAATGATTCCCTTAATATATCACTGCAAATCTTCTATCTAGGTTGTGAAATTGAGCACACTGAAATTTCAGTGAATATGGTCATTTGACTGACTGTTGTAATTTCATTGAGCTCTTTGTTTCTATTTCCTGAATTTTACTGTTGCATGACAGATAAGCAAGCTACTGGATATTGCTCGCGCTGTTGCAAGTCTAAATGACAATGACTATAGTGCACTAGAAAGCATGCTGGACTGTCTAGAAGACCTAAAATATTCGGTTCAGGACAGGAAGGTGGATGCCCTCATTGTAGAGACTTTTGGAAGACGCATAGAGAAATTACTTCTGTAAGTCAGTTTTCAAGTTCAAGCCTTGTTATCTTTATGAAGCTTTCAGGAAGTTTTCTTTTTAATAATTCAACTTAGCATCTTATCCTATAACTAAAAGAATCCTACTTTTAGCTCTAGTTATCCTATTGCTTCATCTTCTGTATGTGTGTTCTGGTTGGTTTTTAGTCTGGACTCTATTAATTTTTCTGATTATTAAGATATTAATTACTCAAAAGTCCACTAAAATATAAAACAGATTGATGGATAGCTTTCACATAATAATTTAAAATGGTTGTTTTCTTGCCATTTGAAGATTTCTTAAAAATGTCATCTTTTGACACATTCAACAATTGATTAATTTACTTATCATTAGCATCCTTTTGAATTCATTTGTGTATTTATTTTGATTAACTAAACTTTAAAATTTTAAAACTAATCAAATAATTTTAGTACTAGAATCAGTAAAAATAACCTTAAACAACCATCACTTCGATGTTGTTTACCGAGTACTTCACCAGTGAAAAATTTATTATGTTTCTTTTTCTTCAAATCTATAGGGAGAAATATGTGCATCTCTGTACCCAAATAGATGATGAGAAATCGGAACCATCAAATCAGATGGCTGATGAAGACAGTTCTGAGGAAAATGATGCAGTTCGCAGTTTGCGTACAAGTCCTGTGAACATGTCTTCCAAAGACCGAACCTCTATAGATGATTTTGAAATAATAAAACCAATCAGTAGAGGGGCCTTTGGAAGGGTTTTCCTTGCCAGAAAAAGAGCTACTGGAGATTTGTTTGCTATAAAGGTTAGCATCTAACAACACCACGAAAATGGCTGATACATAAATGCATAAGACATGCTTTCTTAATCTTTATGATTGAACATGTGAAATTGACTATTTGTCCTCTTGGTAGATATGATATCAGATGGCCAGGGATTTGCATTCCTCCGTTGTCTTAAAGAATGTTGCAAATTCTGATTCAATTCTTTAGAGTCTATATTGTTACATGGTTTTTATATATCTATCTTTGAAGAACCAAATTTCTGTATAATGAGATTGGGGATTAGATAGGGTATAGAAAGTTAAGAGGGACGGATGGTACTATGTTTGATTCTTGCTTGAGTGTTCACTACCAAGATGAGGACAAAAGCAAGGAAGCTTGGATGATAGGCTGTTCCAGCAAATATTTGCAGTGAGAAAAGGTTTCAATCAAGAGAAAAGCTGGCTGAATAGCAATAAATTATAAGAATTAAATACTGTTTTCTTTTCTTTCACTGCTATACTGCAAAGTAATATAGGTTTGTCTTTTATTTCTAAAAGGGAAGAACTGATATCGAAACAAAACTGCCTTTTGATTTTATTGGCTTTCCAGTTTTGCTAGCCCATCTTTTTTATTTTTCTAATTCCATTATTTTGTATCCCTTATCTTTTTCCTCTTGAGGAAACACATGTATCTCCAATTCTTCCTTTTTCCCTGAATCAATTTGTTTTTTCTTTACTATCTTTGTTTATCAGTAGATCTGCTCTCCTAACCAATTTGGAAAGAGACATACTAAATCAATTCAAACCAAGAGATCATATTATGTATCTTAAATTTATTATGTTTCAATATTGTGTGGTTATGCATGGTTGTTGTTGGAGACTATTGCTGGTGATTTACCACTCCTTTTTTCATCAGCCTCTTGTTTCATTGGGAAAACCCAGTTTTGCTGATGAAATTGAATGTTGAAAAGTAAATTTAATCTACTGCTTTCATATTACCATTACAATTATTCATAACTGCATGCCAGCCTGCTTGTAAATGTATACGCATCTTTGCAAGCTTGGGAGAATTAAATTCCTGTAGAAGGTTAAATGTGGTCTTTTCTTGATGTAATGATTATTTACGGATACTTTTTCCAGGTCTTGAGGAAGGCTGATATGATTTGTAAAAATGCAGTTGAAAGTATTTTGGAAGAGCGTAAAATCCTCATATCAGTGTGCAATCCTTTTGTGGTGAGCATGCATCGTATCATATGTACCCATTTTATGGGAGTTTTGCATGTGAAAGCGTGTTATTCTAATGTCTATGTGATTGTACAGGTTCGATTTTTCTACTCCTTCACATGCAGTGAAAATCTTTATCTGGTCATGGAATATCTAAATGGTGGAGATCTGTACTCCTTATTGAGAAACTTGGGCTGCTTGGATGAAGACATGGCCCGTATGTATATTGCAGAAGTTGTAAGGGCTTCTTTGCATCCCTTTATCTATGGCTTTTTCGTTCAAATATCAATTTATAAAACTTTCTAACAAATGGTACAAATAGTTGGTTTTCTATTTCCCAGGTTCTTGCTTTGGAGTATCTGCATTCTTCAAATGTCATTCATAGAGACTTGAAGCCGGACAACTTGTTGATTAATCAAGATGGTCACATCAAGGTTGATATTTTGAAATTTTTAAGTTTTTTTATTATTTCCCATCACCTAGGTGGAAAAAGGAAACTTCTTCAAAAGTCATGTGTGTCTTTGTGCACACATCTCTATATTAGAAACACATGGGCATGCATGTAGAGAGAGGTTTTCTTGGCTCAATGTTTCGTTTAGAAAATAGAAATGCCGAATAAAGTTCTGTCTTCATATTCTACCTCCCAGAATCTTACACTCTATTAGGACCATAACTGGGTGTTACAGGCTTCATGTGTTTAGGTAACATTATATTGTTCTGGAATTGTATTGCACATTGAGTTATAGGTTCCATATTTGATGTTAGATTGTTTGATTTTAATATAAGAATATTTCTGTATGGGTTTCAAAATAATAGCTGTATGCCACTGCTTATGAGAGATCCATGCAAAGAGCGAAGGTAACAAGAGTTTCATTCTGTGGCATGATGAAGTGTCGGACAAATATTCAAGTTTATCTAGAAGCCTAAAACGGATTTGCCTAATCTGTCATGACCATGATTAGTGTTCAAGGGATACTGTATTGGAGTCTTTGGTTGAGGATATAGGTATATAGTATGTTCAAGAGAATAGGCATGCTCCTTCTGTGATCTCAGGTGGTGGCCAAGTGGTAAGGACTTGGGATCAAGAGGTTTGCTCCCTCTATGGTCTCAAGTTCGAGTCCTTGGTTGCTCATATGATGGTTACTGGAGGCTTACATGGTCGTTAACTTCAGGACCCGTAGGATTAGTCATGGTGCGCGCAAGCTGGCCCGGACACCCACGTTAATCTAAAAAAAAGAGAATAGGCATGCAGTAGATCAGATGAGAATCATCTCTTCATGCTAGGTCCACTACTAAAATATGTTTAATTGGTGTTGTTAGTTTGGATGCAATTATTATTTTGTAAATTGAACTTTATTATTCCGTATAGTTATTCAATTTGCAATCTAGTTTTTCTATGTTTCTTCTTTGTGTTCCTTTAACAAATAATTTCAAGAATGCTGAATTGTCATTTCATTATTTGGACTAGAGTGTTTAATAGATTCTTACGTCTATGAAGAACACTCACTGTGCTTTAAAAGATGTTTTATATAGTATTTTATCTGTTTTCATCTAAATGTCCATTATGCTACAGTTGACAGATTTTGGGCTATCAAAAGTTGGTCTTATCAACAGTACAGATGACTTATCTGTTCCGTTAGTCAGTGGTTCTGGTTTTCTTGATGATGATGAACTAAAGGGTCAATCGTCATCCAAGAGAGAAGAGCGTCAAAAGCATTCAGTTGTTGGCACTCCTGATTATTTGGCACCTGAGATACTTCTCGGCATGGGCCATGGTTAGCAATTTTCTTTTCTTAACTTTGATAGTGCATGGATGATGCATGGTTCTGTTTTATTTACTTATTTATTTTTTATATGTTTTTCATCATTGGACACTACCTCCTTGCAGGTGCAACTGCTGATTGGTGGTCTGTGGGTATTATTCTTTTTGAGCTGCTTGTTGGTATACCTCCATTCAATGCAGATACTCCACAGGTAGGTCATCCGAACCTTATGAATGGTTTTGGTCGGCAGACTGAAGTTGGTTATTCTCCTTTTTATTTCTTCTATTTAGTTCGAGTTATTGTTGATATTGGTTAAGTTACTAACTTGGTTGTAGTTACTCTCCTAACATTTTGCTGTGCTTGTAACCATTTGTCTATTCCTATTTTGTTAAAATGGAATGTGGACTGTACCTTTTATACACCACTGTGGAGCATGTTATGTCATAAGTTACCATTTCTAATATATTTACTCCTAAGTTGGATGCATGCAAAGAGTGTTGGATGTGGCATAGAGATCTTTAATATATTGTTTTTTAAACTATCTTTGGCTTTTTTTATCCTTCAAATTGGAACAGAATATGCTGACCTTCTTGGAGAAACTGTTCTGTTAGTTTCAGAACATTTTATGCGAGTAGCTTGATGTCATGCTAATAGGCCATATTTCTTGCAGAAAATATTTGACAATGTAATGAATAGAGATATACCCTGGCCCAGGGTTCCTGAAGAGATGAGCTTCGATGCCTGTGATTTGATTGACAAGTAAGATTGTGTGAAATCCCTAATGCAACTTGTGCTACTTCTTTCAAGATATAATGATCTTTGAAGCAGATGATTGCATTCACAATATTATTTGTGTTTCCTACAAGCATAAGCGAGGACAATTGGCTTCTCTCTGTATCATAAGCTTTGTCATATATTGGAATCAGTTCCAGTGGCACCTTATGTAAATTATGTTTTTGGTACTATCAAGATCCTCCTTTAATTTATAAACCATTAAATTTCTACCTTAATGTCACTTTCAGATTGTTGACAGAAAATCCACTTCAAAGGCTAGGAGCAATAGGAGCTAGAGAGGTAAACGCTTTATGGTCACTGATGAGACTTATTTACGAGCAGAAATGATTTGAGAATTAAACAGGTCAATTTTCCGGCAGGTTAAGAATCATTCTTTCTTTAGAGACATAAATTGGGAAACGCTTGCAAGGCAAAAGGTTGTCTCAGTTTTATTTTTTAAATATCTCGAAGTCATTTTTTTTTAATAGTAGTTGTCATCATGTCTGAACACTTAGTAAGTTCTCTCATTCTCTCCAGGCTATGTTCATTCCATCGGGAGAAGCACATGACACGAGTTATTTTTTGAGCCGTTATTTATGGAATCCAGAAGGTGAAAATGTTCATGGAGGCAGTGACTTTGAGGACCTGACAGACACGTGCAGCAGTGGTTCATTCAGCAATACACATAATGACGATGTAAGTATATATTGCAGTTGAAAATGGCTCCTATCACTTGGCATATATTGCTTTCAGTTCATTGTCACTTGAACATGGCTCTAATCTCACTAGATTATAGTGGTTCCAGCTGCCAACAACAATTATGATTTTAAAATTATTGCTTTTATTAATTTGGTTTAGAAAACCATTATTTTACATATGACGATATTTTTTTTTTTGAGCAACAAGGTGCTGGGAATTGATGATAGGAAAGGTCAAATTCTGAATTCAAATTAAAGCTTAATTTATAGAAATATCTTGGCCTAATGGAAAGAGAATGGAATTATTTGGGATGGGAACTCATACTTGGCCTTATGGAAAGAGAATGGAATTATTTGGGATGGGAACTCATACTTAAAGCTTATCCTTGGTGATTGTAGAATGGTTTAAGAAATCTTCCATTTGAAGTCGATTCAAATTGATGCAGGTGATCTGGTACAAGGGTTAATGACCCAATCTATGCCTATATAATAAGTTACTTCTCCAAAATGTTCTTATTTTTCTAACCAAACCAATTTTATCCTCGAATATACATTAAGTTTCTAATCTATCATTTTGGCAAGATTTTCAGGTCAAGCCACTAGAATTAGTGAGGTGATTTGCACATGATCCAGAAAAAATGTAAGGCTTTCATGTGCAAATCAACTGATTAATTCTAGTGGTTTAGTCTGAAAATCTTGTCAAAAGATAGATTAGAAACTTAATTTATATCCAAGGATGTAACTGACTCAACTAGGGATGTAAGGACGTATTTGAGAATTAACCCATTACATAGAAGACAGATTAAGTCATTAACCCCCGATACAATCATCAGCTTTATGGTTGCACTGTCTTCTGATTTTACTCTTTTATGCCAGGTGGATGAATGTGGTAGCATGGCAGAGTTTGGGGCCCCAACTCTTGATGTGAAGTATTCTTTTAGTAATTTCTCATTTAAGGTGAGTCATGCTGGACTTTATTCAACAAGATTAGATGTTGCATGAAATTGAAATCATCTCTCTGTTTTTTTTTAATGAAATATTCTTCAATGTCCCTAAATGCTGGCACAATGTATCAATGCACTTCCATAAATTTCTGCTATTAAAGTTCTATTATGGTGTTTTAGAAAAATTTCCAATCTCTACAATCATTCTAGCCAAATGAGTTTTGACTTTCCCCATTAAAGTTATAGTTATCGAGTACAAACTGTATAGCAGCAACAATTGAAGGATGATAACTAATTCTTCACGTTATGTCCAAGCTCCTAACGCCTGCTTACTGAGTTATTTTTTTTGCATTTTGAATACATACTTCTATTTTCAGAATTTGTCTCAGCTGGCATCCATCAATCATGATCTAGTTGTTAAGAGCACCAAGGAAGCAGCAGATGCTTCCAAACCACCAGTTCCATGACATTTTTACGCGGTCGTTTTGGCGAATATATGTGCTTCCTCGACCCACACCAATTCTTCATTTGCTACCTGCTGAAGTACCTTCCTGAAAATTTTACACAGTAGCTTTACACGGTCACTTTCATTATCAATTCTTTCATCTGAAAATTTCAGAAAGAGGCTTTCCTTGAACAGGAGCAGAGTTTGAAGAAGTAGCCTATTAGGAATGCTACATGCCCCACTTTACAGGTGTGTAGCAGCCAAACAAAATGATCGTTCTGCTTTTCCTTATCTCATGGCAGACAAGCTTCAGCACAAGAAAGTGGAGTTTTATTGCTGCACCAAACAACAGGTCATGGACATTTTTTATATCTCCACTTGTCTTTTGTATATACATAGATCTTCCTGCTTAAAGAATAAAATTATCTGGCACATATTTTTTCACAGGCTCTCCACGATACTAGGTAAGCTAGACAGAAAGGGACTGTACATGATAATTATTTTTTTTTCTATTTTTTTTTGAAATTGCTTAATGCATATGTAAAAGGTTGTTTAAGCGAAGAGATTCTTGTCTCACTAAAAGGGATAAGAAAAGTCTCTAATTCTCTGCATAAGAGTTACTTCGGATTGATAAAAATAAAAATAATAATTATTATAATTTTAAAATATGATCAAAAAGTCAACCCGGAATAAGGTTTGAGTTACAGTTGGATTGACCATTAACCTGATTAATAGCAAGATAAAAATGATTATTATCATAGTTTTAAAATTCAATTCGAAGATTGATTCTAGGTAAGGTTTGGGTCATAAACTTGTTTAACCATTGATCCAAGTCAATATAACAATAAAAATGACTATGATCACATTTTTAAAACTCGACTCGAGAGTTAACTTGGGTTGATTATTGACCTGAATCAAGTAAGAATAAAAATAATTATTATCATAGTTTTAATACCTGACTCGGGAGTCGACCTAGGGCAAGACTTGTGTCATGGATTGGATTAACCATTGATTGGAGTAAATGTAATGCTCATGTGAACGTAATGATAAAAATAATTATTATCATAATTTTAAAATTCAACTTGGTGATTGCCTGGAGATTAGGACTAGGTGACGAGTTAGGTTTACCATTAATACGGGTTAATGTAAAGATAGAAGTGATTATTATTATAGTTTTAATACTCGATTTAGAGGTTGATTTTGGGTAAGGCCTGAGTCATGGGTCAAGATGGTTAATTTGGGTTGGCTCGAGACCACATAAAAATAAAAATAATTATTATCATAGTTTTAAAACCCGTCTCAATTATTGAACTAGGATAAGACATGAGTCATAAGTTGAGAAGGTCAACCCGGGTTGATCCAAATTAATATAAAAATAAAAGTAATTATTATCATAGTTTTAAAATTAATTTAAGAGTAAACCTAAGGTAAAGCCTAAGTTATTGGTCGAGAGGTTTAGCCCGGGTTAACCCAAGTTAACATCCGGATAAAAGTAATTATTATCATAGTTTTAAAAACTAATTTAAAGGTTGATACACAATAAGACTTAGATCACAAGTCGAGAGGGTAACTTGAGTTGATCCAAGTTAACTTATAAATAAAATTAATTATTATTATAATTTTAAAACTTGACTCGGGGATCGATCAGAAATAAGGTTTAAGTCATAGGTTAGAAGGGTTAACTTGAGTTGAACTAAATTTAAAAAAAAAATCATAGTAATTAGAATGCAAGTTGAATAAAGTTTTTTATTTAGATATATCTAATTAATTTTTTATTTAAATCTAAATTGATCTATGATAAATTAGATTTTGTTTAATGTTTACTAAATATAAAATAAAATATAATATATATATATATATATAAAGCCTAACAAGACAAGAGAGTAATTTGTCTAGTGCAGTCGTGTTTAGTATAATATTCCATTCAATAGTCATCAGCATTCCAAAAACTGCCTTAAGAATTTGAAAAGATGCGTTGGGATCCTACCCACAGCTTTCCCAACAGCTGCACGCTCTTGCTTTCTGCAATTATTATGATCGCATTATATACCCAAAGAGATATGCTTTTGGACTTTTTTTCCACCTGCATCAGTAACTATCGAGAATTACTACAGTGCTTTTGCAAGAGTGCAGTCGTGTTGAATTGTTTGCTTTTTTTCAATGATTTTAAAATTTTATATAAAAAGCATTCAAAAAACATGATTCAGCCCAAAAACATTTTCAAACGCATTATCGAACATAGCATAGATTTCTTAATTGTTTTCTGAATCGAAGGCCAAAACAAAAGCTCCTGAAGAGATCACCGGGTACCGTTCCTATCTTCCCTTGCATGTGACGTGAGGATTGCCTTTCATGAGTCACAGTACAACAAAACACAGAAATGTTTATACTTGAATTTGATGGTGACGCCACTGCACTAAACGGACAGTAGGTGAGACAAATACATGATAGTTTCAGGCTGGATCTCAACTTATTGAAAGTAGGTAGGTAAGGTCTTTTCTCCCCCCTGAAATCCATAAAAGCTTGCATTAGATAGTGACAGAAAAGAAAGTGGCATTTGCTCTTTCTTGTCAGCTTGTATAAACAACAAAGTTTTCATTTATTTCTTCATTTTCTTCAGATGGTGGTTGGCACGGCATCTCTTTCGGTTTATAAAAGCTTTTCAACAATTTTTTTTGTTGTTAAAAATATTAAATTAATAATTTTTTCCCATGATTTTCATGTCATATATAAAAAATCTAAGAACTAATTATCTTTATATTTTTTCAAAAACCATTTTTAAAAGCACTGTCTGCATTCCATGATGATAATCTCACCAACAATTTGTTTAGCTCAAGAGGAAATCATGATTATTTTTGAACTTCTTTCATTATCTTTTTAATCTGTTTACTTGAAGTGGATTTGGCAATATGGATATTCCCTTTTCTAGCTGATTTGGAATGGCTCCAAGTTTCTTGTAACAGACCAATACTCTTTACGCATATGCCAATGATAATTTCACGAAATATCAAGTGTAAAGTTGATGAATTAGAGCAATGTTCATCTTATTGAGAATACTTTCCAAAAAATCTAAAACATTGTTGATTTATGGAATTCATTAGTGGGATTCGCTCATTCAATACATGATGTGTTATATGACGTGATTATGAGAAGAATATATATTACGAAAATTTAATATTTTATTTTGAGTGGAATTAATTGATTCCTTCCCATTAAAATCCCAAGCTTGATGTCTTAAACATGCTTATACTTGCTGATACCTCTTAAATATAGGAAGTTTTTCTTTTCTCTTCTTTTTTCTTTTTTAATTTTTATGTACATAGCATAGAATTCAAGAATCGATATGGTCCAGGATATATAATCTGTGATCTAAGTTGTAAGTTGGGTGAGTTGATTCTTGAGTGAAGTTATTAATCTAAAATGTAATGAAAAAAATTATGAAATAATATTTTTTTAATTTAATATATATTAAAATGATATTATTTTAATAAAAAAATCAATTTAACATAAAACTTAGCTTAAAATTGATGAATCACCGAGGTTACCCATTGATCTTGGTTTTATAACTATCATATCCTATAACAGACAATGAGTGCTTATATAAAATTAAAAAAGTAACGAGTCACGTTGCACGACAAGGAATTAGATGGTTTCAGAATAATTGATGATCCAATCTATATTTTATATCACCCTGCTCTGCCAGAGCCCACCACCGGTATCTCTTCCTTTGTGATACGATCTCACTCTCATGCCAGTGATAATGGCTTTTGTTTATGGTTGGTTTATGAAACATAACACACTCAAATTCCACAGCCAGAAGTAGGCCATCTGCTTTAGAGTTCCACCTTGGCTATCCTTTGGACATTAACGTTTGAAGATTAAGGCCACTACTAGCCAAGATTATAATTTACGTAACCATCATGAACAATTCTAGCTAGCTTTCCTCTTGGATATACCACAGCTTGCTTTAACCTCGGGTGCAGCCGCATTACTAAATGACACCGTAACCTTTTAGACTAAGTTATATACCAGCTGATATTTGAGGTGTTACTCAAAAATTAATATATGCATTTGCTTCCTAGACTTAATTTCAAGAGGCCAAGCATATCGTCTTAGTTCATCATAAAATCTGCAGAATGTTGATTCCTTTCACAAGGAGAAATGGACAACTCGAAAACCATAAGGGTTAAAACAAATAAAATAGATATCCCATGTATGGTGTTATAAAAATAGTGAGCTAGAATGTTGCTTGATATAATTTTAAAATCCAACTAGGGTTAATTCTGAGTAAAACCAAGGTTATGGATTGAAAAAATCACCTCTAAATTTTATATATATATATATATTTTAAAAAGAGTCGAAATGATGTTGTATTGAAAAATATTAAAAAAAATCAATAATTAAGTTAACTGAGTTTTTTATTTTTTTAATTTGAATTTGTTTAAATCCTAAATCAACCTATTAGACCTATTCAAGTTTTAAAATAGTAGTTATTGACATATACACGTGTTTATTTTTCAGTTCAAGAAAATTTTTTATTTTTTTATTTTAAATTAATTTTTTATAGTTTTGAATAGTTTTAATATACTAATATTAAAAATGAATTTTAAAAAATAATCAACTATGTATCATCATGGGTTTTAGAATCGATGTGGCTATATATATACAGTAATTAATATACATTACAATTTATCACATAGCTGTACTCAAACTGGACATGTCAACAACTGTATCATTGCATATCAATATCAGCATGCTCGTCATGATTACAGAATATTATACCTTTATTTTTTCATAATATATATATATATATATATAATATGATCTGGTCGATCGATCGTATTCCAACTTTCAATGGAGTTTGAATTTGATACTTCTGAGATGGGATTGGATTTCAATTTCAGGACCTTTATTTTAATAATGCCAGCGTTATCATTGATGTTAATTCTAGTATTTTTTTTTCAATATTCATACATCAACATACTATCATTAACGTATGATAGTTATCATTATATATATACACACACAAACACACATTGCTTATATATTTCAAGACACTACGCTGATAAGTAATCATTCTTAAAACTTAAATCATAGGAAAGAGCTTATAATCAATATAAGGTTTATCAACAACCACACAAATAGAGATTAAAAATACAAGAGATATGATTCGAATCAAGAATTTCCTTGCATCCCGGAGTGCCTCGTTACTATTAATTGTATAAGTACACTTTTCATATAAAATAAACAATTTAACTTTTTAATAATGATATTTAAAAAAAAAACTAATCTTTTTTCCATGTGTTATTTGATTCTTAATTTTGATACAAATAAAATTGCTTTAATATTATACCTCTCTGTAGCTAAAATACATGATAAAAATACTTGAGTTTTTCTTTACTGAGGCATAAATTTGTCTGATTATATCTGTCACATGTATATAGCATTGTGATGATTATTTTTTTTCATTGTTTTATCTTTTTATTTTTTCTCTTTCAAATATATATATATATATATTGTGCGGGGATCTTGAAATAGATTATAATAATATCAAAACGAGAATTGGTAAAATGTCAGGGATGAAGATTAGGCTTCCCCATATTTTTATTATCACATATAAAGAGTGTTCTTCTTCAACCTCCCATATATCTCTTTTATCATATGCAATTACAAGTGGCAGCCATGAAGTTTCTGCTCCAATCAGCCAGCTATTACATGCTAGATTTAGTACACATAATGCTGTCTTAAAATACAACCATTCATGGTAAAAGCTGTAGCCACAAGTATGTTAGTGTAATATTGGGTTACATGACACAGCGCCAATCCATCAACCTTCCTCAGAAGGAACTAGGTAACTGAAGTTTTGGGAGTTTTCTAATGTTATAAGGGTCTTGAAACTCTTATTGGAATTAATTGGATAAAGGAAAGGAAAATCATTATTAAACACTTTCAATATCTTCCTTTCCCTTGTTCTTTTCGAAGATTTGAATGGTGGGATGAAAAAAAGAAAAAACTAAGTGCAAGACTATATAGAAACTAAAATTCAGGAAGCTTGAGCCTTCAATATGTAATCCTTGTGCTACTTAGATATACCTTGTTATCACTCTACGAGGCAGTGCATTTTAATGCTTGCCACCCATGTCTAGGATACTCAAGTCCATGTCACTGAAGGAACTAAGCCCAAAGAATTCATCTCCAAGATCGTTACAGTCTAAAAACCATGTAGAGTTACTCTCCTCTGATGAAGAATTAGATACCCCAAATTCACTATAATCTTCTCTGGTGGCTGGGAAGTTCCAAGATGAGTCATCAAGAAATGCATCTGACCATATGAAACTCATTGTTGGATCATTGTCTGTATTAGGTTCTGATGACCCTACGCATACATCCACCGAGGAATTTTCTGTCGGTGTAGTCGGAGTGCTTGAATTATCAGTACGAGAGGAGGCATTGGCGCAAATTTTGGGAAGAACCTGCTGATTATCAGCATTAATAACGGGTTGATCATAATTAGTGTGACAAGATACTGTACTTTCTATTGGGGTCACTTGTTTACTGAGAGACCCATGTGTAACAGGATCAATTCCCATCTTAATAAGCTTTTTCTTGATGTGAGTATTCCAATGATTCTTGATCTCATTATCTGTTCTTCCCGGCAATCTTGCAGCGATTTTGGACCACCTAAAGCAAATGAAAAGTGTCAGCAAAAAGACAAGGAGCTTTCATTCTATTTAATCTCAACTTTCATAATATTGGTATGAGCTGAATATTAGTTAATAGTATTGAGTGGAAATCTTTTATTTATGATTAGAATGTTAGTTAATTCACGCACTTTGTGCACTCATAAAGTTGAAGATTTAAATTGTGTGTCACCACTTCGAAACCCTAATTTTTATAGGCCAAGACAATTCCAGGCATTACATGAAGCAAAAGGAATGTCCATGGGATCAAACCAAATTGTAGACGATGACTACTCCTCAACTTATCACATCCCAAGTGATGTTTCATGTCGAGTGTGAGCAAAGATCAGAATCCTTGGCATGTGACGATGCAAGATGAATACTCTAAAAAGTAACTCTGCCTAGCACTTTTTAATATTAGGCCTTTCTTCTTAAAATAAATTAATAAATTGTGTTAAATACCTAATCATTATATACCTAGTATACTTGTTTAATAATAGCTTGCATCATAAATAAAAAAGAAAAGGTTAAAAACCACCTTCTTTTTATTTATTTATTTATTATTATAATAGTTGTGAAGCCTCCCTTGTATCACTACGTGGGTTTGTTATTGAGTTAAAAACTATTTTTGTAAGAGTATTTTTCAATTAAAAACTCATTAAAATTATATTTTTTTAGATTTTTTATTTATTTTTTATATTAGTAGCAAAACCATCAAAAACCACTTAAAAACATTACTTTGATGTCATTTTTATTTGAAAAACACCAAAAAGATGTAACTACTAATTATAAAACCATTTGATTTAATGTTATTTGTGTTAGTAAAGTTTTTATGTTTAACTTCTTTGCTTAGATAGCTATATTCTTAGATTGTATCTTGCCATGAACACACGAAGTTTAAATTTTGATGGTCTTTAAACTTGTGATTTCATCTTGTTGTGTGTGTGTGTGTGTGTGTGTGTAGAAAAAACATCAAAACTAAGTCATTTTTAATCATGTGAATCGTCAAATGAAGGGGAAAAACAACAAGAAGCATGGTGTAAAAAAGAAGTTAAACATGCTTGGTTGGACACAATATTTAAACTAAAATGATGAAAACTATGACAAGTACTATAATAGAGAGAGAGTTTTTGATGTTGAAATTTCTTAGATGCAGAAAATGATCCTCCCCAAGCATGCTCCACCAACCATGAGAAGTTATTGGTAATGGAAAGGTAATAAAAGATGAGACATGAAGCATATAACAATGAATTAAATGGCTTGATGATAGCTCGATAATATATAGTTACCTATTGCCAAGGCGGGCATGGAGATCAATGACAAGTTTCTCCTCATCCTCATTAAGAAGGCCTCTCTTCAAGTCAGGCCGGAGGTAATTAGTCCAGCGAAGACGGCAGCTCTTGCCACATCGGCGGAGTCCGGCGAGCTTTGGTACAGCACGCCAACAACATTGGCCGTGTGAGAGAATAAAACTGACCAACTTCTTGTCTTCCTCAGCTGTCCAAGGCCCCTTCTTCACACCAAGTTTGTCGCAACAAGGTTGTCTTCCCATCACTATAGTTCAAGTCACTAGTTGCTATATGATCACTTCCAGAAAAAATTACTCCTGGACAGCCAAGCTCCACGCACCACCTTTATATACTTGTGATTTCTCTTGCTTCAGGGCAAATCAAAATATTAATTTGTAGTTGAACATCTCCACACGCTTGTACACGTGTGAGTCACACTTAAAAGCCTTGTTTGATTTCGTATTTTAAAAGTATTTTTTTTAAATTATTGTTTTAATTTTTTTATTTGTTTTGAATTAATATTTTTTTGAGTTTTCAAATCATTTTGATGTAATGATGTTAAAAATAATTTTTAAAAAATAAAAAATATTATTTTAATATATTTTTAAATGAAAAACATTTTAAAAAGTAATTGTAATTACACTCTTGACTTAACTGTATATGAAAGTCAACTAACTTCTTTTTTCATAAACATTTAATATTTATTAAACTGATATTAAATTCAGTTGACTGGATACAAGATTAAAATTATGAGTTAATTAGATTAATTTATTTAAAAAATTTAATAAATTTATTTTAATTTTTTTAAAAAAATCAAGCAAAGTTTTGATTTATCAAATCGATTAAGGTAATTATGAGTTGATTTTTTACATCCAATCCAAGTTAAATGATGGGTTAATTGGATCCTAAGTCATTTATTGAACCGAGTGAAGCATGAATATGGCATATGAAGTCACCTCTTGACTGCATTTTTAAATATTGAGTTTATTTTTTTAATGAACACATTTTTCTCAACTTACATAATCTTTTCTTTTAATAGAAGACTAATATGAGTCACAAATCTAATCTAATTATCACCTGGAAACAATTTACTTGTAAAATGTATAGTTATAAATTATTATATAATGGTTATTTCTTCATTGTCGAAAATGAAGTGTGAACACTTGCACATTCAGAATTGGGTCAAAACAAAAATTTGAAAGATCGATGAATATTTTATATATATTCTTAGTAAGGAGAACAGAAAAATATTATTGGCTAGAGCTTTTTGCGTGAGGTTACATCCTAACAAGCACATAAAAATCAATATATTGTTTATTTTTTTCTAATACGGCTAACGAGGATTTGACCTTCATATTCAAACCCTGTCATCAATCATGAAGGGAAAAATATTAAAAAAATTGAAATGTCACATATTTTTATATTAAGTGTTCTTAAGCTCGTTATGCAAGATTTTATGAAGATAAGTTAAAAAAAAATAGACTATTGTATTTAATACATGTATCATTATCTTCATTATTATTTTTATTATTATTAAGATTTTTTTTATAAACTCTTGTATATCTAGATTAAATTCTTCTTTTTTAATTCATTTTAAAATATATTATTTATACTAAAATATTAGAATTCATGACAATTCAACTTTCATGATTGTTATCAAATTGAAAAAAAAATGTCTTAAAAAAGATTATAAAATTTGATATTAAAAGGAAAAACATATCCTTGTAATTTATCATATCAGCATTATGGTATTTGATATTAAAAGGAAAAACATGTGCTTGTAATTTATTATATCAGTATTATACTAAAATAGCCATATCAAGTGCCTGTTTAATATTGTTTGTTTAAAAAATTATTAAAATTAATTTTTTAATATTATTTTTATTTTTTATATTAATACATCAAAATCATTAAAAAATCATTAATTCAATATTTTTTTTAATTTAAACGTGCATTTAATCACAAATCCAAACATAAATGGTGTCTTGATACATTGTGGTCCAAATTATCTTGTGAGCAAGTCCACCAAATTCTAGATTAATCTGTGGAATCTACGAGATCTAACCAGGATAATTCATTCCAAGTCAAGAACTAGCTCGACCCACGAAACCGGGTTTCATAAGTATGTGCAACCTTACCTTAGATATGGGAAAGATCAGCATTTAATTACAGCGTGAGGCTCACTTGCCTAATAAATGCATGGAGGATGGAAGATAATGGACCCACCATAAGTTTTATGAAAGGAGCCCGGGACCTAAAACTTGATATGCTCCCATGGTTTAGTTCCAATGGTTGTAGGGTCCATGATTGTGACGGGACACAGCTAGATGAGCCAATAAGAAGTCGACACATTGGCATTTTGGCCTTTCCCATTTTCTTACACCATCTCTCAACGTCCTTATTTCTGATTTGAGCATTGCATCATCCCTGTCGTCATCGCAAATCGACAGAGCTGTATTCTCCATGGCACCATGTGTACTCAACAAGTAATAGCACCAACCCATGGTTGTCAAATGACAGCAACAGCGCAGGCACATCTTGCCCATAGCTTCCGAATGACAGCAACGCCGCAGGCACGTTTTGCTCACGGATGTGAGGTTGGGACTTGGGAGGGCCGGCTTCAAGTTTTCCGGCACCGAACAGGATTGGAATCCTGTTCAAGGGGGCACAACACTAGACCGCTGCTGGTACAAGACTACATGAATAAACCAAGGTAGGAATTTACGTAGTGTGTACTGTGTAGTGAAAGATACTAAGACGGGGTTTTCCAAGCTTAAAAATTACAATCTCAAACGCAAGAAAACTACTGTTTCTCATGTCTTAAAATTAATTATGCTTAGTCCTAAACTATAGAGAAAGCTTTCAATTGAGAATCTTTGAATAATTAATTTTAAAACTATTATAAAAAATAAACTAGATAATTCTATTTATGTTAGTGTTAAACCTACATCTTTATAGAAAAATAATTTATGTTAGAAAGTTCACCTGAGACGTCCAAGTTTCCTTTAGGATTTGAGCTTCGATTTTTAATACAAGTTTCACATTATACTCCTCATTTGAGAAAAAATTGTGCTTGAATTCATGATAAAAATAAATAAATTGAATTCTTCCGTTTCAAGGGAATATGCATTTGAAATACAACGTTGTAGCTAGCTTCCTTGAAACCATTGACAAAATGCAATAGTCAACCTTCTATCAAATTCAACATCATAAATTGAATTAAGAAATAACGCTCGAAATTACAGGCATGAACTCCACCTTATAGAATATGGTGCACAAATATTCAACATCAAAAGCAAGTCTACGTATTGTTTCTATCATCTGGTAACTATGAATTTGTTCAACACCTTTAACTCTACGACCATTTAGTAAATTTCTTTTTTCATTTTGAGAAATCCCCATAAAAAAAAATTCGTTAAAATTAAGAATGTTTTTGTGAAAATGTTGATTTTGGTCTTCTTTCCTTTTAACGGACCGACCAAACTCTTATAATAAAGTTTCGCGTGCTGTTTGTAGAGCCTTTATATGTCCTAAATGACCTCCACTTATTTATTGCATGATGTTGCCAATATTTGTGTTTATTTAGTTATTATTTAGAAATATACTTCAATCTGTATTTTTTTTAAAAATAATTTTTTATTAAAAATAATTTTTTTATATTTTTAGATTGTTTTGATATATTAATTTTAAAAATATTTTTTTAATATATTTCTATGCAAAAAAACCTTTAAATCACAACTATAATCCCAAACTACAATTCCAAAAAAGTTTTTAATAAACTAATGTACTCTGCTACATATTAATGTAGAATATATCAAAAGATATTTTTAAAGCTTTAAAAATTACAATCTTAAACTTTATAAAATACTCCAAACTGAAAAAGTTTTAAATAATTAATTGTAAAATTGTTATAAGAAATAAGAAATAATTCCTTATTGGAAGTTACATGTTAATAAAATTCAAGTGGCATTAAGATTTTTAAACTAAATAAAAAAGTAAAATAATATGATTAAGGTGTATACATGTATGAACATGCTTACCATTTATTTCTAAAACGTGCCAACGAGAAGAGAGAAATTATAATTGATGGTCTTGTGGATAAATATACACCTACGAT
Organism: Populus ilicifolia; assembly: GCA_015708895.1. NCBI lineage: Eukaryota > Viridiplantae > Streptophyta > Magnoliopsida > Malpighiales > Salicaceae > Populus > Populus ilicifolia. Next base: position 707,852 of record SRLM01000273.1, read on the forward strand.
CTTAATATATGCTAGAAATAAAGAAATAGCTTAGCAGATGCCATCCACCTTATTAATTGTTATAACTTATTTTTGAACTTTCATATATATATATATATATATATATATATATATATATATATAATTAACAGTGAACAAAGGATGTCAGCATGCCTAAAAAATAGATAAAAATTGTTCGAGGAGGTTAAAAAAATATAAAAATTAAAATTTAACAATATTTTATTAACTGATGACAACCTTATTGATAAAAAAAATTCAATTGAGTAAGAAAAGTTCAAAATTAAATTCTTATAGACTCAATTAAATTTTATTAAAGATTTAATTGAATTTACGAAGAGTTTGATTGCAAGAAAAATTGATTTTGAGGTCAATTTAGACTTTAATTGGAAGAAATTAAAGTTCTAGAATCAAATTATAACTTCTAGAAGTTAATTTGGTCAAATCAGGGGCTTAATTCTATAAATATTAAAATTTGATGACAAATTAAAGACTTATTTGAAGAAATCTGAAATCAAAGACCAAAAAAGAAAAGATGCATAAGTAGAGGGGCTGAAACTAAAATCGATCAAGGATCCAATTGAAGAAATTAGAAATTTATTACTTAGTCGAGGGTCAAATTGCATAATATCAAGTCCAATAATTAAAGTGAAAATGACGAACAACTATAAGGCTGCTGTTAGATTTTGGAAGGGATGCAATTGTATTAATTTTTAAATTAAAATTGCAATTTAGGACTTAATTGATAAAATTACAGATTAAGAATCAAAGTGAAACTTAACAGGTTTTTGCCGCCTTTTCATTTAAATGAAACGGTGCATTTTGATCAAAATAGCTCTGTTTCATGCACTGTTTACAAAAAAAAACTCAAAACGATGTCGTTTTGAACATCACCATCATCTTCTTCCCCTATACATGTGAAACAAGGGAAGAATCTGATTTTTTCTTCCTTCTTCTGTCACTGCTCTTAATCTTTCCAACCGACATTACTTTCCACGTGTTGGACCGATGGTGGAGGGGTGGCAGCATAGTGGCCACCTTGTCCACTTGCTCCCCCGTTTTTCACCTATAAAAACAGGGGGGAGACAAATTGAGAAAGTGGAGCTAAATAGAAAAGGAAGAAAGAAGAAAAAATGAGAAAGGAAGAGGGAGATAGAGATGATTGAAATCGAGAGAGAAAGAGAGAGAGGCAAAATGAGAAAAAAAAAAGAAGAAGAGGAGAAGAAAAGAAAAGAAAACAAAAAAAACAAAAAATAGCTAAAGAAGAAATAAAACCGTGGAAGAAGAAGTCTGGGAGCCCTTGCCTGCCACTGCTTCAAGTAAACCTCCTCCCCACCGTTTATTTCCTTGCCCTTCATCTGTATTTTTGCATGCAGAATGAGATTTCATGTTATGCTGCAAAAATGCAACATTGGTTGGTTATTGTGTTAATGCATAGTAACCAAGTCAATTGGGTCTGGGTTGGGATATCAGCCCAGTCCACAGTAAATGGGCCAGATCCATTCTAGTCCAAAAAGGTTGGGCCAGGTCTAGTAGCTCATTTTAAAAAAAATTCAAAAATATTTATTTCAGAATTTTATAATTTTTTCTCGTAATTTGTATGTCATTTTGATTAATATCGGGCAATATTTTTTGTATTAAAATACCCGATTTTCATCAAAAATTTCAAAAAATATAAAAAAATTAAAAAAAAAAACAAAAAATATTTTTGTGCATAAGGCCAAGTGTTTCAAAGTAAAAAAAAATCATATTGTATTTTTCATACACCAAAAACAATATTTTAATATGCATTTTGGCTTTAATAACCAGTTTATTAAAGTTAAGAGAATATTAACCAAAATTTCAAAAATAACAAAAATTTTATTTTGTTTGTCGCTTAGTATCTGAGGTATGACATTACACGTAATGCATATGTCGGATATTTAATTTATTTTTTCTAGACAATAAAACAATTAGATTTAATCGCATTTTAAGATAAGAATCTTTTTATTTAGGAGGGCTTATCATGAACCTTAAACAGATCAAAAATTAAAACCATAGAATAAGACGTTATATTTGATTAGATAAAATAATACAACCTAGGGTGTATTTAAGATACTAATATTTTTTTTTTAAGCAATCAGCCTCTATACTTGATCTTTGAGACCAGTTAAAGTTTTTAATAACCAAAATATTAAGTGATGATTTCCATTCTAATTTTTTATTGGTAAAAAAATATAAATTTTTATATATATTTTTATATTTTTTAGAAACACACTACATTTTTAATTTTTCTTCAAAAATAGATAATTATCGCAACAACTTACACGCCGGACATTAATTAATAAACTAACTTCGTTTGTCTTATGTTATTTATCAAGATGTGCATTGTTCAAAACCTAGCTACTCATAAATTAAAACACGGTTAGGCAACGCCGACGCCGCCGCAGATTCCAAGCAAGAATTCGCTCTGATTCTTGGTTTTCCCCCGTGGTTTTTAACCAATACGAAGAGAATCTGAACATGATCATAACAAAAGTTAAGATTCCATTGAACAGATGTTTTCTTAATTCTCACCTCCTATATTCCCCCATGGGTTATATTAAATAATTTAATCTTAGTGATTAATGATGTAATGTTAGGGTATTGAAATCGTCACAAAAGAAATTAACTATCCTTTAACAACGAACAAAAACAAAGATAAAAAAAAAAAGAGTAAATAATTATTATCCTTTCAACTTGTGGAAGTTCACACATAAGCAATCAAGGTTTCAGGGGATGTCTTGGCTGGTTAAACTGTGGAAGAAATAGATAGTAGGGTTGTCGTATCCTTTGAGTGCTATGTTGGCAACACCTTTAAATTTTTCTCTATGCAATCCATAATTTCTTGTATGGGCAGAGGTTAGCCTCCCTCGTGCTAGATTGCTGTGGACCTACTGCTAGGGATAATAAATTTTAATGCTGAATCATGGGAAAAAGATGTTGAACCAACCAAAAAAAAAAAAAAAAAAAGAGTAAAGAAAAAGGTCTCAATGATTAACCTTGGAATAATTAGTAAAATGAGTAGTTTTTTTTGTTTTTTGGCTCAAATGAATTTGAATTGATTGATTGATTGTGTGATCAAAAGTGGTTGATTCTTTTTTGACTTCGTGATTTGGTTAGGATTGGATGGTTAAATCAACTGATGGAATGTCTAATATAAATTCAGCAATCTTACTTCATTATGACGATAAAATAGTTTGGCTTGTAAAGATAGATGGGCAATGATGGCATAGGAAATCCCACATTTTATTTATTGGAGTGCAACAAGGTTGTTTTTTAAAGTATTTTTATTTTAAAATATATTATAATAATATTTTTTTTATTTTTTAAATTATTTTTAACATTAACACATCAAAATAATCTACAAATATTAAAAATATATTAATTTAAAATAAAATAAAATAATTTTAATTTTTTTAAAAACATTTCTAAAATATAATATTACATACTCATGTCCGTCTCTTAAATTGTGTTGAGTGTTAAAAAAAATTTCAATAAAAAATTGCCTTGTTTAAACATATTAATCTAAAAAAAAAACACTATATGAAAATTCAAGTTAATATCTTTTTGAATTTTTCTCAAAACAAAAACGATGTTATTTCTTTAAAAACTTTTTCTCGACTCATTCGACTTAACCCGCTTGGTCTTATCTGTAGCTTGTAATTGGATGAACTTGTAAGTTGGGTTTAACAATTATGGGCTTTCTATCAGCGATATTGGGCCTCCAGTGGTAAATTGGCTAGGAAGCCCAGTCTGCCTTAAGGCCTTAACCAGTAAAATGGGCAAAGGAGCAGTAGGGACACTGGAAATTTGCTCAACAAGTTCTCATGTCTGACCTTTGAGAATTGAGAGTCCAATCCACAGGCAGCCTTATGGACTTCGGGGTGTCATTGAACACCCATCGGCCATTGGGTCTTGGGCTTGTATGGATTGATTTAGATTAATTTAAAATATTATTTTAAAAAAAAAATATATTAATATTTTTTAAGATCAAATTAATTAATTGATCAATAAAATCTAAGCGTAATTAATTTGGAACACAATCCTAATAGGATCTGGAATTGATAGATAACAAAGCCGAGCCACTGGTCGCAGCCTGGCTCGGCAGAATGATTCAAGGAGTTGTTGCGTGAGACTGATTAATGAAAATAAAAAACCTATGCTACGTGTTCGGCATTCTTACAGATCGGTGGTTGATTCTATTCATGAGCCTCCTCAAAAAATCTTGGCCAGATATTTAATTGCCTTCGAGGGTAATTTCAACCTGTTTCTTTTTAATTAATGCAGGCCAATCCATCTTTAAAAACGGCAGCTGGGATTTATTGCTGCCCTTTTCTGAAATCAACGAATTAATCATTATATCACTCTTTCATGTTTTTTTTTTCTTTCACAATTTCTTTTAATTCAAAACATTATATATTCCTCTACGGACAATTTATTTTAATTATTTGGTAAGGAATTTGAACCAGACGCTCCAATTAATCAGACTCATTCCAAGTGCCAAATTCAATTAGCTTGCTTGATTAGACCAGTTTCCCATGGGTTCCTTGTCACTGATTAGCTCATTATTATTATTATTATTATTATTATTAGAATCCTAGGAAGCTTAGATCGTAACTTGGACCCAACCAGCCACAAGTTGCCAGACCGAAAGCCACGCGGTCAGTCTTTGCCTTGAGCAATAACAATTGCGCGTTACTTATTCGACGATATACCGCAATGAATCCACGCAAAAACGCTTCAACAAGAGCTAGAGATTGAAGGAAACCAAGAGACATGTGGCGGCGCGTGACTTCACTTTCTCCAGTGATCTCCACCTCAAAATCAACCTCGCTTGATCAGGTGCCTAACCCACTTCTTGAATTGACAAAAAAGATATCATCTTTATAAATCTAGCAGTACTCATTTTTGTCTTGTTTTGTTCGTGTTGCTCTCTGCTTTCTTTGTTGTGTTTCTTACAGGCAGCTTCTGGCTTCAAGATATGGAGATCATCATTTAGTACAGAGACACCCACTATGGTATTGCTCTCATATCTTGTTTGGTTTCCTTGTAGTAACTGAGCTAATGGTATTATCCATCAGATTTTTAGGCAGTTTGTGTTTACATGAATTGTGAAAGATTTTTGTTGTTTTTAACTTGTGATCATCCTTGTCTAATAATGCATGGGCAATTTTGTCAATTGCTATTTTTTATCCACAGTGTTTGATTTGTTCATGACTTTATGTTCGGAATAATTTGCTTCCTAATTTTTGCTTATTTGCATGCTGAAGGTAAAAGATGCAACTACTTCGTTCAAAGAGAGAAACCCATTTATTACTTTTGTCCTAGGTAGGTAATTAAGAATCTTGCGTTTATAACACTAGTTGTGTTTGTGCGCGCGCAGTGCCTGTTTTCTTGCATTTATAATACTAGTTGTGTTTGTGCGCGCGCGCAGGGCCTGTTTTTTTTCTTTGCCCTTTTTTTTTAATTTGTTGTTGGTGAATTTTTCCATATCTGATTTCCTCCCTTTCTTCTAATAGTTATGCATGATAATTAAATTAATTCCTTAACTTTCAGGGGGTCCTGGTAGTGGAAAAGGCACACAATGCCAAAAGATTGTTGAAACATTTGGATTCAAACATCTGAGTGCAGGAGAGTTGTTAAGGAGAGAAATAGAGTCTAACAGTGAAAATTGGTAATAATTCTAAGTGAAACAGAGTTGTTGAGAATCTTTTATTGGCACATTCTGAAATTAAATACATTTCCACTGATGAAGGAAATCAAATTTCTAGGTCCCAGATGCTTAACACAATTAAAGAAGGCAGGATTGTTCCTTCAGAAGTGACTGTCAGACTCATCCAGCAAGAGATGGAATCAAGTGACAACAATAAATTTCTCATTGATGGTTTCCCACGAACTGAGGAGAATCGAATAGCATTTGAACAGTTAGTGAGTTTCCTTCTTCCTTTTTTTTTTTACAACTTTCATGAAAGATGTAGTTTCTCATCCTGATGTTTGCACTGATATTCAAAGGATCTTGTTTGTTTTCCTATCAATTTGATTATAATCTCCAGTTATGTTAAAGCTCTTCAGGTAGAGTAATGGTTTAGCAGAATATCATATAAATGTTACAGGAAACTGAGCAGTGTGATAACGAAAGGAAAACAGTGGATAAATCAAACTGATGGGAATTTGAAGCGTGATTTGGTCAATGGATGATTATCATCGAATCAAATGTTTTTTTTTGCTGGCTGTGGAGCTTATAATCATGTTGGTATTGATGCAGATTGGGCTTGAACCGAATGTTGTGCTTTTCTTTGACTGTTCTGAAGAAGAGATGGTCAAACGAGTGCTAAACCGCAATCAGGTGCATATATGTTATATAGTTTTTCCCCATTCAAGTATGTAAGAGCAATTGTTGAAGTGTATTGTTTCGTTGCAGGGCCGAGTTGATGACAACATAGATACAGTCAAGAAACGTCTTAAAGTGTTTGAAATCCTAAATCTTCCTGTTATTGACTACTACTCCAAGAGAGGGAAACTTCGTAAGGTAAGTATCTGGAAACTTAACTACCTTATAACTCTGTGTCTATAACTATCTTGTTTCTATCCTTCAATCTTGCATTTCTGTTAGATTCTTTATGCATATTTTTCATGATTTATGTTATATAGCAGTTCACTTCTTTTGACAGTTACATATGAAGTAAATGATCTCTGAGACTTATAGTGGTGAATATAAATGTGTGCAGATCAACGCAGTGGGAACAGAAGATGAGATTTTTGAAAAAGTCCGCCCTATTTTTTCTGCTTGTGGTATGATGTCTCATTATTTCGCATTTTAACATGCCTTGCCACTCCTTGATCACTTTCAAATCCTATCTGCTCTATATTAATGGCCACATTTATATTAGCTTTCTCAATGTTGAATGGAATATAGGATTACTTTGAATCTGATATTCACTGGAGGAAACACTGCAAGTCTTTTGCTCCACACTTTTAAACACTAATATGAGATATTAGGTTATCAATTCCTCCATGCTTTTGATTCTAACACAGATTCTGTGAAGCTGAAAAGGCGTGTAAAACCCTCAAGGCATTTACATCCATGGAAAATTCTGCCTATCCTGTATTTTAGTCGAAGAATTAGTGTATGTCATTGATGGAGTTAATCTTTCTGCAGCGAAAATTGTCAGTCAAGGCCGAGCATCAAAAGGTTCCAGTATTTAGTTGGACTTGCAACCTTTTGGACTGCAATGACTCTTAAGTAAGTTGGCAAGCCTCAGTTTTCTTAAAGGAGTGAAATTATCAGCCAAAGGATTATTTGAACTGCACAGTGACAAACATTTCTCAGCCTCGAGGATTAAGCTTCTTTTCAGTGTCTAATGGTTTTACGGGTGCCTGTACATTGTTCAAGGTGCAAGAAACCCTTGAAGCCAACCTGTTTCAATAAGTGGAATAAAGTGGGTGCAGGTAAACTCCAATATGTGAATGATCAACAGAAAACAAAATCAGCTTTATACAAAGTTGTATGCTTCTAGATGCTCGCTTTTCTTTTTAGAAAGTTTCTGAATGGAATGTTCCAAATTATATGATCTTATTGTTCGCAGCTAATGAGTAGAGAGACATCTAGTATTTTACGTCAGACTTCTTGTATGTTATTTAATTGTGGTTGAATGTAAGATATATCGTTTTATTGCCCAAAAAAAAAAAATCATCCTAGGGGAATCCATGGGGGCTGAATCAAGGGAAGCACTTTGCAATTTGTAGTAACAAGTGCCAAAACTTGACAAGGTGCTACGTTATTTGCATTGATTACTCGCTGCATGTTTTGTTAAGCGAAAAGGAAGGTACTTTGCACTTTCACTGCGGGATTTAATGGCAAATATAGTAGGGGTGAGCATTTTTGGTTTGATCTGATTTAAAAAAAAAAATTAAATTAATTTTTTATAAGAAAATCAAAACTGAAATTGAATTAAAACCAGTTTAAACTGATTAGTTTTGATTTGCTTAATTGAAGGGAAAAAACTAGAAAAATCCAGTTTAATTTTTATCAGCATCACCACCGGAAGCCTCTGCTGGAAGGTCTTCGACCTGCTTAGTATTGGGCCTTCTTTAGTTTTTAATTTTACTGAGTTTGCATTTCATGCTGCCATGAAACCATCCAATAAGTGGTATTCGAAGGTGAACATTTGATTGTCTCTGAAATCTCATCGTTCCTTTCCCTTCAAGCTAGCTCTCCTCCAGAAAGTAAGAGAAAGTGGATGAAGATTGCTGGTTAAGATCCAAAGAAGGTTTTTATCTGGGATTTGAATGTTATCTTGATTCTTATAGAAAGATGAACAGGGGGTTGCAGTTTATAGTACCACCTGTTTTTTTTTTTATTTTTGTTTGAACCAGTCCAGTTTGGTCTGGTTTGTTCAGTTTTAACCTTTTAAAACTGAAAGTGAATCTAACCGAATCTCAGAGAGCACATTCTCATATAAGCAGTTATATCTATCACAATCTGTTGATGGAGCAAGGAGGGTTCATATTTGTGAACTAAAATACGGTGAATATTTAGTGGTATTTTATTAATGCAGGAGCTTTTTCTGAAAAAATAAATATCCTTCATGGTTGTGTTAATAACAGTTACGGTGGTGAAACTCAGGATATATAGAACAACTCACGTATAAAAAGACCAGCTGAAAAGGTTTTATTTGAAGAACAATATTATGCTGTATATAAATGATTTTTTAAAATATAGTAATGTATAGAATAAAAATCTTAAAATAATCTTTAAAATATAATTATTTTAAAGAATGATAAGCTGGAAATACAGTCAGTAACTGAAAAACTCGGAAAATCATCTCATTTTCTAGATCTTCCCGCGGAAGGCATTACATTCATGCATGTGCCATCTCATATCTCATGGCTTACAGCCACCATGTCTTTATGCCATCTCATTCTGATTTGTTGAATTATTTTAAATATATATGCTACAGCTGCCTGGACATGCATGTGCCATCTCCTTCTGATTTGTTGAATTATTTTAAATATATGCTAAAGCCTCCAAGACTTGGACTTGCATGCATCCACGACAGATTTTTCTATAAATTGGGGTATTCTCACACCTTTCAATGCAAAATAGAGTGAGAGATCAAGAGAAATCGATAAAGAGAGATCATGGAAGCTAAAATATTCATTCCAAGTAATGCTTTAGCATTGCTTCTTACTTTTCTTCTATGCATATCCTTAGCAGATGCCACCACCACCACCACCACCAAGAATTCTAGCGAAACCTACACAAATTACCTAAAAAAAGCTTGCAATTCTACCTTATATCCACAACTTTGCTTGGAGTCCCTCTCTTCTTACACCTCCACCATCAAAACCAATGACCTCAAACTATGTAACAAAGCGATCACTGTGACCCTCAAAGCTGCAAGCAACACATCAAAACTAGTAACACGTTTATCAAAGGGAGGGAACTTGAGCAAGACTGAAGCTGGTATTATTAAAGATTGCATTGATGAAATGGGAGACTCCATCGATATGTTGAAGCAGTCTTTGAAGGCTTTAGGCAGCCTAAATGGTTCTGATATTCAATTTCAGATTTCTAACATAAAAACATGGATGAGTACCGCGTTAACGGATGAAACTACCTGCATGGATGGAATTGCTGAGAGGAATATAAGTAATGAAGTGATGAGAAAGATCAGGAAGACTATAGCGAATATTGCCATGCTGACTAGCAATGCTTTGGCTCTTCTTAATAAACTTCCTTACTAGTTTTTTTTTTTTGAACAATTTGTATGCAGGCACTTCATTACCGATGAACTGTTATATCCAAAAAGTTTCTTATATCATAATCCTGAATATGAAGGCTAATTAATTTGTAATTTAGTCTCGAATGAAGGATTATGAACATATGAAAATTATTTTAGAAAAAAAATTGTCATCAGACCCATAACAACATGTGAATACAGAAACAGTTGCAAAAGAAGCCAAGGGCAAGCAAGCTCATTTTCAAATTACTGAGAAGCAATCGACAATTCCTACACTGATATGGCAGCTGGCTTTATATATTGAGTTGTTGTTTTCTGATTGATCAGATGTTGTTGTCTTGTCTTCTATATTGCTTATTTATTTCGTCTGTGAATCACACAAACTTATAAAATGCTAAAATTAAATGTTAAGTGTTAATGAATGAATTAATAAGACTATTGAAAGGTAGTTGATGGATGAAGTATTAAAAATATTTTGAAGAATGTGAAAAAATCATATGATAATGGGATCCATTAAATTTTAAATCAATATTTAATTTAGATATAATTCAAAAACTAATTAATTGATGTTTATGTGAGCATGAGAAATAGAGAATGAAAGGTAATTTAAAGAAATAAAAAAAAAATCTCAATCCTCAAAGGTTTTTTACCCCACCCCTGATAACCCTTTTCAGGGTTTAGAACCCGTTAATTTTCATGTTGGAAAATTGTAATTTTTAAAAAAGGTTATTTTTTATTTAAAATTAATTTTTTATTTTTTATATTATTTTGATATACTAATATTAAAATTAAATTTTATAAAATAAAAAATAATTATTATTTAAAAAATAATTATTATCACAAACAAATGCACTTTTAGTTTTCTGAAGTTTTCTATTCCATCCCTAAAGTACACAAAAAATGGTAAAAAAGAGTTTAAACTTGCATTCATTCCAAAAGGTTGATTTGATAGTTAAAAACATTACTTCCGGTCTCATTCTTTATTTCAAGCTCGAAATCATAATTCACGAAAGAATTTATTTATTTAAATGCAACAAATAAATACATCCTTAAATCATTTGGAAAAAAATATATTGATTCACATTCAAATTGGTATAAAACTACGTACCTTTTTATTATCATCGGATTTAAAGAAGAAAATAAAAGGGAGTTGCGTGATTAAAAAAAAAAGCTTGATAACTACAACCCCTTAATAATAATAATACTACTAGGTGCTTAGCTGCTGTTGACTGGTAATTGAGGGGAATCTAGACCAATTCGTGACCTAATTAAGATCTCACAAGGCCTCAAGAAAGATCCATTAATGTAATTTAATTTCAATGAAATATACACTTGTGTCATGATAATCACAGCACACAGGCGAACCAAATAATAATAATAATAATCGTACAGCAATTTACTTCAACACGTACGTCAGCTATTTTTAGCTGACGTACACGTCAAATCCACAAAAAATCGTGATTCGTATTTTCTGGTTAAATTGCAAGCCACTTTAATAAATAATCTACAAAAGGCATCTTAATTGAATTAAATTTGTATTCTTATAGTATCATGTTTGCAACTTCAAAATCATATGAAAAAAATATTTATTTATATAACAGTACTGAAATCTGCAGCATCGACTTGTAATTTTGTTTTTCCAGTTATGTAAATATTTTATTTTAAATAATGATCTCCAAAACCTTTGAGAATTTAGTTTGGTTACTAATTAAGTGGATGTACATATCCCACCCATCTATCTTTACAGAGAGAATGGTGGTGTTTGATTTCTTTAATTGTTTTTTTTTTCTACACAGTGGTAGTTGAGTTAAATTATGTTAGATTAATCAAAGTGTTTTTTTATATATATTTTTCATTTTTTTAAGTGGTGGGATACTCTTTTTTTTTTGCATTGTTCTTGAAAATAATCTGGGGCATGGAAGACCACGTTTGTGAATTTGATTGGTCAAAACTTGATTAATCGATGCCCTTGAGTCAAATTACAAACTTTTGTGATGCATGTGAATAAAATGATTAAAATATCTTAAAAATTCATTTAAAAGGTTGGTATATTTCAATATGAGATAGAAGGATGGATATTATTAAACTTTAAAAATATAAATGTTAAGGGTAAGAAGATTATTGGGAGTGTGTATGTGTGCGTGCGTGTATATATATATTAAGAATATTCTTTTCCAATATATATTAAATTTCTTACTTGTGATGGCAATGAAACATATTTTATTTAGCAATAAGGGTTTTTTTAAAAAAAAATCATCCAACATACGTAAGAGCCAATATAAAAAGAAATCCAATTTCTTTTTCTAATTATTTATTTATTTGTTTATTTTAAATCACTAAATATAAATACGAGATTCATCTCTACTATGATAGTAAAAGGGAATCCTAAAATGTTATTCAATTTACAATAATACTATCAAAATATTATGCTATTTTTTAATTAAATCTTTTTTAAAAAATATAAATCCTTGGTACGTGAAGAAGTATGGGATTGACCATTAAAAATAGAACTACTTTTTTCTTCATATTGGTTTGCTAATATTAATCTTAAAATTTCCCACTTGATGGGTGATTTGGAAGGAGCATATCTTGATACTTCAACCTTGCAGGCGTTTAGTGCTCATTGACTAGTTCTTCTTCTTCTTTTCGTTTTCTCTTCTTTTTCAAGTTTTTGGGAGGAAGCTAAATTAATTGTTAGTTGCAGACAAGTTTTTGTAGGCTGATAGATTTGTTATTGCGGTGAAAAGTATTTTTTTTGTTAAAAAATATATTGTTATCCCATCAATAAAATTACAAATGATATATTTTTGTTACATATGGTATATCTTAAAGAAATTGAAAAAAATTTATTATAAATATCACTGTTATTATTAACTCATTTTGATGAAATTATAAATGATATTTTATCAATGACATATTATATTTACTACTAAATATACCGACAAATAAATAAAAACACTGATAATATTACATACGATTTTTTTATCAATGACATGTTAAATTTACCATTAAAGATGCCAATAAAATGAAGCATTTTATTTTTTATGTGTCTTGTTCATCTATAAATCTATTAGTATATTTATTATCAATGAATTCATTAATATATTATAAATAAACAGGAATTTTTACAAATGATTGTTCCATCCATAAACCCGTCGGTAATATAATTATGAACAAACTATAAATGTAAATATTGATATAAATTTTGATTAGTAAATTAAACTGTTAAATTTAATAGTATTTAAGAGGTTTGTAGTTCTATAAATAAATTCATAAATCAACGGTTGGAAACTAAAAATCCTAATTAAAAAGTAAAAATACAATAAAAAATTAAAAAATAATAAAAATATAACAAAACTTGCACAAACAACACCAATAAAACTAGGCCTCACTTGGAAGCCTTTCAGTCCTCGTTTTGTTACAACTTGCTGACTTTTTATAGCACTGGGTATGTAAAATATTTTTATGATCAAATTTCAATACAGATGAATAATCAAATTAAAAATTATGATTTTTATATCAGGTTAATCACTATGCTCTTACCATGTCTCATTGTACATAAATATCCTTGCATAGCTATTCATGTATATCCCAGATATGAATAATCTGCAACTACTAATCAGAACTGCTTAAATCAATTTCACATACTTGTTCAATGTAATTTGAACTTTTACATCTATTTTATACTTGTTCATATAGAGAGTTCTCTTCTAGTATTTTTTTTTAAATTTTCTCTCTATTAATATTTCCTTTCATTTTTTATATACGAATTGAATGGAGGTGTTTATATATGCCAATTGACAATATATAATCCCTTTTAATTTTGTGGTCGTGCATTACAATTTATTTATAACCCAATAATTGATATCAATACAAATGTGGCATGATCCTAAGATTGATCGATGCCATAAGAACCAAAACTAGGAGGGCTGAGTAAAAATAGGATCGACTTCCTTTAAAAATGTAATGAAGCTTTCTTTACACAAATTTTCAACCTCGTTTTAAGCTACCACGTCATGTGATTGTGAAATGTATAGTTTTTTTCTTTTTTTAAAAAAAATCTTCATTACTTAGATTTCGTACAAGCATTGTAATATCTAAAGAGGCTAATACATACATACATACATGCATAAATACACACACACACACATACATATATATATATATATATATGGTGGGAGTTGACAGAGAAATGCACATCATGGCCGATGCTATTAATGCACAAAGTGTGCCTCACATGCTTGCTAGAGCAGTTAATGACCATCAATTAGTTTAATCTCTTGACCCTATTAATTAATTAGAGCATGGAAATAGAGGGATTAATACGAGAAGTTTTATAATATCCAAAAAGTAATTATAATATTTATTTTACGAGTTCATTTTTAAAAAGAATGGCATTAGAGGTATATATTCATAGGAGAAATTTTACATCCAAAAATTACCTATTAATATTTATTTCATGAGTTCATTTTTAAAAGATAAATAATTATAAAAAAAATGAATAAAATATTAAGAGTATTTCATCTAAGCTTAAAAATATTTTCTTAATAATCTCTTTTGTTTTTTTTTCTCCTACAATATTGATAATTGAATTTCTTTTTCAGTGTACTGTCGTACTCAGACTTCGGCTAATCATTTTTCAAAGGCCTTAATGGGGGCAGCACGTCGGAGGCTGTTGCCCATTTCCGAAGGCGACGAATATCACTGCATTATTAATGAGCAAGCACGGCATAATTGTTTTCCTTTAAAAATATATGAACATACTTTAAGTTTTTTTGTGTCCAACAATTAAAAAAAAAAGAATAAGAAGAAGAAGTAGGTTGAACTTGAACCAACTAATTGCCGGTTTTGTTTAAAAAAAAACACTTGCTTATATCTTGAATCGATTATTAAGTATATTTATTTTATAAACTTGCAATAGCATATGAATATATTATCTTATCTATATTAAAAAATTTCTATATGATTGTTTGATATCCCATCGAGCTGATCTCATTTAAATGGAAAAAATAAAATAGTATAGTTAAAACTTAAAAAAATTTAAAATAAAAAAGATATATTGATATTTATTGAACAACAGTACAGGTATTATTATATGTAAAAAGACAAACACCATGTCCATTGAGTATTTTATTGCTTACCATCATCCACGAGAATATTGATAGATAATTAGCATGTTGGTTGTGTCAAATATTTTATTGAAAATATATATATAGATTTTTAAAAATATTTTTATGTTTTTTTTAATAAGAAAAGTGAAGAAAATATTTTATAAATAATAATTCACTTAAAATATTATATAATTTATTGTATTTTTCAATTATTACTCATAAAATATTACTAAAAAATTATGTAAAAACATTTTATATATAAAATATTACTAAAAAGGTTATGTAAAAAAATTATATATACAATATTTTTTATTCCAAAAATATTTTATAGAAAACAAATGATTGATGCACTATTACTACATTGTATCCATAAATTTAATAAAATAATCTATTGACGTCTATAGTCTTTCTTTGAATGAAAATTAAAAAAAAAAATAGAAGCCAACTTAATTTATTAGTAGATGCTTAAAATTTAAAGGAGCCAAAAACCGATTAAGATCTAAGCCATCAAGATTTCGTCTCATATTAATTTAATTAATGTTATCAGATGCAAGTAATTAGGGTATAAACAAAAGAAAACATTGCCAGTGGGATGCATCAATATTTACAACTGATGATACAATTAGCATGAATTAATTATTGAAAATATTACTTGTCCTCGAATTCCTCAAAAGGACCATATTAATCAAGTGCCAACATGCCCATAACTTGCCTACTAACTTGTTCCACTATTTAGTTATTGGATGAACCATTAGATGTAGCACTGCGACTTTATTCCTCAACCATGTTATGAACCTGTCATGGATTAAGAGGCCGGATTTCTTTTTTCTAGGAAAAAAAACTCACAAATCTGATTAAAATTTATTGATTTTTTTTAAAAAATTAACATGGTTCAACTCATCTTACTCACTTGTGACTCAAACTTCCTGTGTAATTGATTCTAAGATCAGGTTTACTAGCTATGATTTCAATAAATATAAAATTGTAGGCTAATTAATAATTACGTGAGTAATTTCCAACTATTTCTTTAATTTTATCTGAGCAATTCATAATTACATGGAAAAAAAATAGAGTTTCGAAAAGACAAATTTTATTATTCTTTTCTTAATATAAATTTCACATAATATAACACAGGACACATATCAACAAATTCAAAAGGAGGTTTAAAATAACGAAAACGAGTATAATTCTTAATGCATGGGAGCACAAAGGCCCAATTTTATAGTGAGTCAATTGATTGTAATCGGCTAAGGTATCATGCCCAAATTAAGTCCAAAAGATATAATTATTTTATATTCATTTTTATTTCTCTAATTATTTTTGGAGATCTTTCTTATTTTATGATTTTTTTTTCATTTTGAACTTAGATCAGTATAGGAATTATTTGAACAATTTATAAATTATTTTCATAACAATTTTAAAAATAATTAAATTTTAAAATATATCAAAACAGGATTTTCTTTACTTTTAATTTTAAGAAATACAAATTGCTATAAAATAAGATTATTTTTTTTATCAACCAGATTATAAACAGGCCATGCCGACCGTCAAGTTACCCACAATTTATATGCCAGACATAGAGGCTACACTCTATAAATTCAATGCCTTCCTCCACTCTTAATTCACTGTCCATTCTTCAATCCACCAAAGGAAAACCTTTTCTTTTCCTTGCTATCCTAAAATATGGCAAAACCTATCGTTCTTTTGCTAGTACTGTCTATATTATGCATAACATGCCCAGCATACTCTGCAACCACTTCAAGCCCTACTTCCACTGCTATGAATTTTATTAAGACTTGATGGAGTTACACAATTGGTGTAGTTCATAAATAAATAAAGAAGAAGAAAAATATCTATTTTATATAGAAAAAAGACACTCCTAAATATTTATAAGCGTGATTTATAGTAAATTAAATAAAAATTATAAGGGATGGGCTAATTTAATGGGTAATTTCTAATGCTATTATATGAATATTTATATTATCAAAAGATGGTACTTAACACTTGATATGTTAGTGAAATTAATTTGTTTAATTTTTGTAATAAATTTTGATATTTGTAACTATTGGGATAAAACTAAATAACAACTATTTAGTTTAATTTAAAATATAAAAATTTCATTAACAATCATAATATTAAAAGACATAATATTTCATTAGAAAGTTTTTAAATATAATAAAATGTCATTAATTACACAAAAAACAAATATACAATAATAACTTTTTTTTTCCTTATCTGCTAATATTTTTAGAGATTTAAACAACTTAGTTGTATTTGAGAGATACTGTCTCTATATAAGGCAAACATACATCTTAAAATCAGTGTTTTTACATTTCTAAATCAACACTTAATTTGTTTCCATCTTAAACTATTTCTTTAACAGTTCCAACCGTTGCACTCTGTGGGCAATCTCTTTTAAAATATGCCGCTACCATCCAACGAAACAGAAGCCAATTGATCCAGTCGACAGCCTTCTCTGTGAGCCTAGACAAAGCTAAATCAACTAAGACATTAATTTGCATACAAGTTGACAAAGTTGAATGGAGTCAAGCCCATAGGGATGGCAGTTGTTAAAGACTGCTTAGAACAGACTGATGATGCCGTGGACCAGCTCTGGGAATCGATTAAAGAGCTGAAGAACATTGGTCAAGCTGAGGGTCGTCGATCAGGACTTGCAGTTTCACGCACATAAGCAATTTACAGACATGGAATAGTGCTGCATTGACCGATGTGTACTGATGCGTTTGCTGGCAAAGCCTTGGATGGAAGGCTAAGGACGTCGTCAGTTTGGGCAAGGATGGATGGTGCTGCACGGTTCACTAGCAATGCACTGGCTTTGGTTCACAAGTTCGGTACCAAGCTCTTAAGTGGAGGCTATATATACCAACGATACGTGTGGATAAGAGATTTTTATGGTTTGATTCCATCTTGATGTTATGTTTTTGTGAAGGTTTTTGAGGGATTTAGGTTCCCTTTTTGTTTTTAGTTTCTTAAAAAATATATTAATTTATTTCTTGAGAGAGTTTGGTATGTTGCAAATGATCCTTCTAATTAATAAAAAAATTTTATAATGGTTTTTTTTTAATATATGCAAATTAACTCACCATATATATGTGGGCAAACCCTAAAGCCTCCGGTTAATCGATGCAAAATTTTCTTTAATGATTTTAGTGATGTGGTAGTTTATGTTTTTTAAAATATTTTTTAAATTAATTTTTTTTACCATTTAGTATTGTTTAGTATTGTGAAGTTTATATTTTAAATTTATTTTCAAATTGATTTTTCATATAAAAAACATTAAATTGATATTTTTTATATATTTTTTAATGATTTTGATGTGTAAATAAAAAATAAAATAAAAATTTTAAAAATATTATTTTAATATTCTTAAATTAAAAATAATTTTAAAAAAATTGTTTGATGCATTATTATCAAACACTAAGTATTTATTTACGGAGTTGTTTAAAATTGAGTTTCAACCTGTTTTTTATTTAAAAAAATTAAAAATTTTACTTTAAATTAATTTTTAAATTGTTTTAATATACTAATATTAAAAAAATTATTTTAATTTATTTTAAAATTAAAAATATTTTTTAAAAAATAAATGCTGCCGGCGCTCTCCTTATAAACAAACTGACCCTATGCATGAAAGTGCCACAAGAGGACCTCATGATAATTGATAGCCTTTCTATCAAAGCTAGAAATGGTCTTCTATAGAGAATAGATTTCCATGCCATGAAGTAATCCATCAAAATAAAATATTTCCAGTCCTCTTCGCCTCTCAACATTTTCCAAAATGGTAACCATTCTCCAGCCACCAAGCTTCCACACACCTTCAATAACTCTCCACCACTACCCATCCATCACTAGCAAAACAAGCAGGAAAAAAAGAGAGCTAAAAGAGAGACACAAACAAACACAGTTCCAAAAAAACCTTAACAAAAGAACCCTTTCTTTCCCAAAATCTTGCCCAACTCCTCTCCTTATTAACCACAGACCGCCTCCCCAAACCCAACTAGAAGCCTTAGAAAATGTAATCAAAGACCTACAGTCCTCCATGGAAAAGGGCATTAGAATTGATACTCAGATTTTCTCTTCACTTTTGGAAACATGTTACCGTTTAAATGCTATGGAGCTTGGTGTTAAGATTCACAGGCTAATACCCATTAATCTTTTACGTAGAAATGTTGGCATTTCGTCGAAACTGGTGAGGTTGTACTCGTCATGTGGGGATGTTGAAGTAGCTCACCAGTTGTTTGATGAAATGTTTAAGAGAGGGGAGTCGGCGTTTCCATGGAACTCACTTATTGCAGGGTATACTGAATCGGGCCTGTATGAGGACGCTATGGCGCTTTACTTTCAAATGGAAGAAGAGGGTGTTGAACCGGACCAGTTTACGTTCCCTCGGGTTTTGAAAGCTTGCGGGGGAATTGGGTTGATTCATATAGGCGAGGCGGTGCATAGGGATTTAGTTAGGTTGGGTTTTGCTAATGATGGGTTTGTGTTAAATGCGCTTGTTGATATGTATGCGAAATGTGGTGACATTGTTAAGGCTAGAAGGATATTTGATAAGATAGATTGTAAGGACTCTATTTCATGGAATTCTATGCTTACGGGTTATATTCGTCATGGGTTAATAGCCGAGGCATTACACACATTGCATAGTATGATTCATGATGGGATGGAACTTGATTCGGTGGCTGTGTCAACAATCCTTGCCAATGTATCGTCTTTTGAGGTTGCAGTTCAAATTCATGGATGGATTGTTAGGAGGGGAATGGAGTGGGATTTGTCTATTGCTAATTCTTTGATTGCTGTCTACTACTCAAATGGCAGGAAGTTGGATCGAGCACGTTGGTTGTTTGATCACATGCCAGAGAAGGATATTGTATCATGGAATTCTATAATTTCTGCTCATTGTAAAGATCTCAAGGCATTGACTTACTTTGAGTTGATGGAGAGGGATGGTGTTTTGGCAGATAAAATCACATTTGTGTCATTACTATCAGCTTGCGCTCATTTGGGTTTGGTGACGGACGGGGAGAGGTTATTTTCACTGATGAAAGCGAAATACCAGATAAATCCTATCATGGAGCACTATGCTTGTATGGTGAATCTTTATGGAAGGGCAGGATTAATCAACGAGGCATACGCCATCATTAGGGATCAAATGGAGTTCGAGGCTGGTCCAACAGTGTGGGGAGCGTTGTTGTATTCTTGTTATCTCCACCGTAATGTAGATACTGGAGAGACTGCAGCTCAACATCTTTTTGACTTGGAGCCAGATAATGAACACAATTTTGAACTCTTGATGAAGATTTACGGCAATGCAGATAGATTGGAGGATGCAGAAAGAGTAAGAAAAATGATGGTTGACAGGGGATTGTAATAGTATACATCAGTACAGAATTTGTTTTGATATGATCGCCATCTCAAGGAGGAAATATTTTTGTGTTAGCCAAGTTGCTGTCAGATGCGGCGTCGGCCGAGCTGCATCTTTCTTTTGATAGTCACGTAAATTGAGGGGACAAAATGAAGAAATCCATGGTCAAACCAGCTGTTTTACTTGTGTAGTTTGAGTATATAGGAAGCTTATTGAAGTATCAACATTGCTAGAAGGCTAGCTGTTGCGGAAAGTAGATAAATGGATTTGGTGGTGTAAATTTCTCACTTGTAAAAAAAAAAAAATGGTGCTGAAACAACTTCTTGTGATTGTAAATGTGTAACATACGATCATCCGAGGTCAATCTCGATCCTATTTTTTTTCTTTATTCACTAAATTTGTAGATTATGATTTCCAATTTTTATAATCAATACAATAAACAATAAAAACAAGATTACATTGCCTTGAAATCCCTTAGTATTATTATTATTATTTCTTTCTTTGTTTATAAATTTATCAATATTTTTATTATTGATAAATTAATCTATAATTTATAAATTACTAATAAGAATTTTTTTCAATGGACTGTTATGTTTATGTTTATAAGTTTGTCAGTATAACATACATGTTGAAAGACTACAAATATAAATATTTACATAAAGTTATGTTCATTATTTTTAAAAAAAAATATTGCTATATTTTTTTATTAAATATTATTTGACTTTTTCCCCTAAAATTTTACAACATTACCCAGTGTTCTTTTTTGACAACCTTCCTCAAAGGTTTATACCCATGATAAAAAAAAATAATAATAATAACTCGTAGTAAAAAAGAATTATTGCCGCTGCAAGAAATACGTTGTTAATAGCTACACTTTTTTTATATATATATATTATTTTATTTTATTTTCGAACTCGCGGTAGAGCACAATTCAGTAGAATAGTTTAACCCCACGACATGCATGATTAATTTGAGGGGCTTGTCAGCAAAGCAATCTTCCATTATTAATTTAATTGTTTGTCATGAATGATTAGTAAAAGGGATTTTGATGAATTATTAGAAGGATTAGTATCTCTTAAGCCTTTTGGCCATCGTTTAATTTAGTCGTTATCTCTATAATACAGCTTTTGACCCCCATAATCATTTTTGCGTACAGGATTACGTTTTCTTTTCTTTCTTGAGACTCTTTTACTACTTTTTGCTGTATCTTCTTCTCACTTAAAGACCATTCCACATTCCTTCTTATAAAATAATATGAACTTTCACACCTGTTTTTCTCTTTGTTCACCCAGAGAGTTCTCTTCTTGTATTCTTTAATTTAACTAATTATTTTCTTGTTTAATTTTTAATATACGAGTTGAATGGAATTGTTTACGTATGCCAATTGATTGTATATAATCCCTTTTGTTGTTGGACATTATAGTTTGATAAAACTAGATTTACCAAGCTAAATCAGATCTAAATTTGACATGGTAAAAAAAAATATTATTTTAATAAAAATAATTAATCTCAACTGAATTGATTCAATTACATATATTGATACAATAATTTCAGTGTTTTTTTTTTTCAGGTCAATGTTCACAACCTTACCCAAGCAGCGGCAGCACGTCGGTGGCATCCCTGCTTCTTATCTTTCTCCGAGGGGTTATGAAGCACAACATTTTTTTTTTCTTTTAAAATATGAACGTACTTTCAATTCGGTTGGTGTCACGTCGGTACACAAAAGTCAGGCACTTTTGAGGTGGAGGAGGGCCACCGGCGACGCGGTTGGATACTCGCAAAATGCCGTGTTTCTTAAAGAATCATAAGCTAACCTGAACCTAGTATTGCCAGTTTCGGAAAAAACACCTATACAATCTTTCCTGTCTTGCTCTCGAGAGGCGATGGCATGTTTTTCCTTATCCTATGAAAGTTGCTTGTCTCTTTGATTGAAGCCAATCGTGGTCAAAATATACATCAAAACCCTCCTTTGTTCAGGTATAATTGGATTTAGTATAGAAAAGATTTTTTTAAAAAAATACCATGGATGACAAAATAATTAGCATATTTAAAAGATTTTTTTAAAATAATATAATTCAATTGGTTGCATACAATTAGAATTTTTTAAAAAAAAATAAAGAGTTACGTTACTTCTAGTAATGCAACTCTTGGAAATTAAAAAGAAATCTCAAATATTGTGGTTCTAAGAATAGCGCAACCTTTGAAATTTCATATAAGAGGTTTAGATCAATCATATACAAATTAAAATATAATTTGTAATTTATTATATTTAAAAGAATTAAAAAATAACATAGTTCAATTAGTTGAGATACAATTAAAATCAAAAAGTTGTGTTACGTCTAATAATGAAACTCATGAAAATTAAAAAAAAATCTCAAAATTACACTTTAAAAATAACGTAACTTTTAAGATTTTGTATAAGAGGTTTTGATCAATCAAACACTAATTTATTGTATTTAAACAAATTAAAAGCCTAGAAATATATCTTTAGATCACAACTTATTTGATAAAAATAAACAATTTGTTTGATAAAAATAAATATAATTTTTAATTTAATTGTTAAATCAAATACAAAATTTTCTAAAAAATTTTATTAGATTGGTTCTATGTATATGAGTACCAAACAATTTTCAATGATTACTCTACTCCTGATAGCATGACTTTTAAGCATTTTTATATTTATTTTTAAAGGTAATATTACTAGAAGTAGCATAACCCTTTTATTTTAGCTGGCACATAATCTATTAAAATTCAATATTTTAATTAACCACATGACTCACACTTAAGTGTGCTTGTTTGCTTAAAAACTATTTTTTTTTGGAAAGATAGTTTCTATAGAAAATAAATTCTTTTAAAAAATAAATTATTTTTCAATAACTATTTTATGAAAAATAAATTAAAAAAATACTTTATAGTATTATTAATTTTATAAAAAATGAGTTGAAAAATAACTAATTAATATTTTATTTAAAAAACAAGGACTATATATGATAAATAAATAAAAAAATCAAAGAGGATGGAAATGAGAAAAGAAAATTTTAATTTCTTAAATTATTTTAAATAAAATAAATAAAAATAAAAAAAAATAATGACTGAATCTAACATATAAAAAAGTTAAAAGAAAATGAAATTAAATAAAAACTTTTAATTTAATAAATTATTTCAAATAAAATAAATAACAATCCAAATTATTTTAAATTCAATTAAGAAAATCATAAGAGAGAGAAAAAACAATTATTAAAAAAACAAAGATCAAATTTGATATAAAAATTAAATTAAATCAAATTATAAAAATAAAATTAAAAAATAATTCAAAATTAAATTTATAAAAATTAAATTATTAATGGTAAAATTTGATATAAATATTAAAAAATAAAAACTTCTAGAAAGTGTATTTTACTTAAAATAAAAAAATATTTTTCTAAAAAATAAGTTAGTTTTTTAATTAAAAAGTATTTTTCAAAGATCAATTTATTAATGATAAATAAATATAAAAATTAATTTTTTAAAAAATTAATTTTAACGACAAAAACGCCCCTTAATGTGTGCTATTTTATATCTCCTTTTCAAATGTGGTAATTTGCAAATTTTCTTTTCATCACATGTGCTCTTTGTTTTTATTTTTTTTTAAAAAAAAACTATGTAGAAAACTGTTTATAACCGGCACTAACAGTTCCAGGTAAGCTTAAGAGACGTGGCATATAAAGACATGCTCGCTTTCTTTTACATTTATTTTCTGAAACCGACAAGTGATTAAATCACCGCCCACAATTCCGTACACCCAGCACACTACAACGCACCTAGCGCAAGTTAGCACGCAACAGTAGGGCATCAAATCCTCAAACTAGCCTCCTCGATAAATTCAAACCCTCTCTCTCTCCCCTTCAACTCCTACTCACCAAGCCACTCTGCAATCCAAAGAAGATCCAAGTTTCGATCTCACATGGCAAAACCTAGCCTTATTTGGCTCCTCCTCTCAATCTTGTACATTGCAAGCACGGCAAATTGTGCTAGCACCGCCACAAGGTCGAGTTCAAGGGCTTCAAATTTCATCAAGGCCTCATGCAGTGCCACAACATACCCTGCCTTGTGTGTCCAATCTCTTTCCCTTTATGCCTCTTCAATTAAGCAAAGTCCGCACCAATTAATTCAGACAGCCTTGTCTGTCAGCCTAGACAAGGCTCAGTCCACTAAGACATTTGTCTACAAGTTAACAAAGTTTAAGGGAATCAAGCCTAGAGAAAAGGCAGCCATTAAGGATTGCTTTGAAGAGATTGATGATACTCTGGACAAGCTTGTTAAGTCAGTTAAAGAGCTGAAGAACATGGGGTCATCCAAGGGCCAGGATTATCAATGGCATATCAGTAACGTTCAGACTTGGATTAGTGCTGCATTGACTGATGAGAATACTTGCGTTGATGGGTTTGCCGGGAAGGCTTTGAATGGGAGGGTAAAGAACTCGATCACGGCTAGGTTTGTTCATGTTGAAAGGGTTACCAGTAATGCTCTTGCCTTGATTAACAAGTTTGGTTCTAAGTACTAATTGACTTCAGCTAGTGGGATTGATCTGGGTTCCATCTTGTTGAGCCTGGGTTTTTCTGTTTATGTATCACAAAGAGTTTTGAGTGATGTAAGGGTGTTTTTTAATATATATAAAAAATACTTATGTGATAATGTACTATAATTTCTGGATGCATTTTGAGTGATCTGTTTTTCTTAATCAAGAACAAGAATCCCTTTTATAACCCAGTTCTAGGTGGTTGGTTTGATGATTAGAGATATATTTCCCAGAATTCAAATTTTGATTAAATTATAAAAAAAGCAATTTTTTCATGAATTCTTGATGATGTATGACTTTCTTAATTTAAATGAGGAAAAAACTCAATTAAAGGTAACATGACCCAAAGTCACCATCATGCACTAAATAGCCATGCTGCTCAAATCAATATTTCCTTTCGGACAAATCAATTTCATTTCAAAACTATTTCCCTCTTGTGATATACGATATGTGATTAAAAAGAAAACATTGAAAAAACAAAATCCCTTGATTGAACGGGACATGGGTCCTAATCCTTGACCCCTTGAAAGGAAATAAGGTTGCATGGACCCCAAAAATATCAGGCAATCTTGAAGAAACACATTGACGGGATTGAAGGGTGTGGAAGCTCTGTGCTAAGAGCAGACATGGAGGACTTCAAGAAGCAGTATGAAGCCGAAACAATATTTTTCTTGAAATAAATTACTGAAAATTCAGAGATTTAATTAGGCAGGTGACATGTGAATCTAGTTGAAACATGGGGATGGCACATGGATATCTTCAAGAAATTAGCTAAGGGGGCAAGGCCTCATTGACCCCATACTGTCAGCCATGGTTTTCTAACCTGGCTGCTTGGATTATGCTTTCAGATTTGTTTGCCAGTTTGGCCAGTCATCCTTTTCGGCTTGTGGAGAAGAAAAGGAGGCACACGGCCACAATCTACACTTCTTCAAAGGATTGTGGAATTTCAGTTATCATTTAGGTCAAAGCGTCCCAATTGATCAACTGGATTCATTGGCTTTCGAAGGGCAGAATATGCTTTCTCTGCCTTTCAGGCAGGTTTCCAATATGAAGAACATATATTTTTTTCTCCCAATTGAGTCTTTAATAGGTATTCATAACATTATTAAAGAAATCGTTGGAGTCATAAAAGAGAAAAGGAGAAAAGATTACTTGATGCTCTGCTATATATAAATTTTATAAACCAGTATATTTGTTTTTTATTTTTTTAAGTATTTTTAAAATAATTTTTTAATATTTTTGGATGATTTTAATATGTTAATATCAAAAATAATTTTTGTATAATAAAAAAATACATATTATTTTAATATATTTTTAAATAACAAGCCTTTTAAAAAAACACTCGTTATTATATTCTTAAATACTTATGAAATGATTTAGTATATTATTATAAAATTCAGCGTAATTTAAAAAATTAACTTAGTGATCCAATAACTTAAATATGAATTAAGCATAGTTTTATTTAAAATTATTTTTTATTAAAATAATATTATTTTTGTTTAAAACAACCCTGAAAAGAGTTTGGTTTTTCACCCTTCATTACCATAATAAAAGGTCAAACCTTTTAGTGTATGTTATTAATTCCTACAACCTTGAATTAATTCAGTGTAACATGTTATTAATTTGATCAGTTAATTAGCAGGGTCACATGTCACGTGAAAATAGAATCATAAGACAATTCTTGTACAGAATTTTTCAAAATGGTTTGCAAGATCCAGAAAATATATATTTTTTAATTTAATATCCGGGATTTCTCGAGTGGATTTCCCCACGCGCACAGCTTGGTCAGCCTGAAATATGTGACTTGTTGGATTAATTAAATTATAGTGTTAGCTGTGATTTTCATGGTATTAGTGTTTACTTGTCGAGACTTTGTGAGAGCTTAATTTGGCTGCTAATTGGTGGGGAAGCCCTCAATAACCAGTCAATATCAACTAAGCCCCTAGAATATATTTTTTTCCTAATCAAGCTTTTCTTTTTTAAAAAAAATCACAGTGTAACCCTCTATTAGCTAATTAAAAGGTAAAAAAAAAATCACAAAAATTAAAAAACTTCCTTTGAACCTCTCAAGTTTCAATTGATCCAGCACAAGACAACAATTCAAGCTAGCTGCCATGTCTCCTGAGGAATGCGCAATTGCTTCTAATTATTTTGAACATGATCCAGCTTGCTTGCCGGTGGCCTCTGTTCCAATTATGGAGCTCCTCACTTGGGGTGCTGGTGGTTCAAATTATTGGGGTGCTAGCTCCAATTATCATAACTTTAAACCTAGAT
Organism: Populus ilicifolia; assembly: GCA_015708895.1. Taxonomy (NCBI): domain Eukaryota; kingdom Viridiplantae; phylum Streptophyta; class Magnoliopsida; order Malpighiales; family Salicaceae; genus Populus; species Populus ilicifolia. The sequence goes on from SRLM01000273.1 coordinate 734,939, forward strand.
TGATATGATTGGAATTTTGTGATTTGAAGCTTGAACCAGGATTAAAAAGAAATAGTATTGATATGATACAATTCAGTTAATTTAATTTTAGAATTTAGAATTTAGTTGATTTATCAAAACTAATTCAGATCTAACGAGTAAAACTAATTCAGATCCAATAGTTTTTTGAAAAATAACAAATATATTATTTTAACTCAAATAATAGGTCACATCCCAAAATGCATTTCATGTCAATCTTCAAGAGAGTGTCATTTTCATTCTAGTTAATTTTGTAAAATAATGGTAAATATTATTTTTAAAAATATTTTTTATTTGAAAATATATTAAAATAATATATATTGTTTTATTTTTTAAAATGTATTTTTAATATCTACATATTAAAATAATATAAAAAAATAATTTTCAATAATTGTTTTTTTAATTTACAAAGTTCCGGTTGAACCGCAGGCAGCGAAGAACACCATCTAACAAGTTGGGTATGCCTTGGATACCTTATTCATGATCCAGTACAATTAAGTTTCATTTTTTCCTGTGAGGACACGCCATGCCTTCATTAGATACCAAAATGTGCTGTTGCATAATTGGAATCGAGTCATTACTAATAAAAAAAAATGTGATTATGATACAAGAAACTTTTGGATAAGAATTGAAGAAACTGTAAACAAATTGGCCAACCAAAACAAGAACAAGAACTAGTACTTCGTTTATTAATAAGAGCCCAAGCAATGCTAGTCAGCCTAGCAATTCATCTTAATTTTTCTCATCCCCTCATCAGATATCTTCCTGTCATCGAATCCTAGAGTGCATGTACTCTCATCTGTAATCACTTATCCATGCTTTTATGTTAGAAATCTGAAACTGAATATCAGAAACACAATATTGACTAAGATGAACATTTCATGGCTTTGCTCATGGAGCAGTAAGACAGAGACTTCCGTGATAGGAGTGAAGTGTAGGCGCCCTTACAAGAGTTGTTTCCCACAAATCATGACAGGCCCTCAGATTGTGAAGGCACCCTCCATTGGAGAGGAAGTACTTTTCAATGTGAAAGCCAGGCTCTCATGTGAAGAGGAGATTTGTTTGGGAATCACATGTGAGCTGGGAAATCCACTCCATTAGAAATAAAAAGTTTGATTTATATATATAAGATGAACCCATCTTATATGTAAACTCTCACATAACGAACTCAGGTAAAGGACCAAGTAACTCACCGATGCAGGTAATAGGAGCAGCGGAAGACAGGGTGAAAGCGAGGTGCCATTTGCCTTAACTTGCGAGCTGAAATACCCGTTTCCTGCTTGCGAAACAGCCCCGCAGGCCACAGGCTTGACAGTAGCTGTAAGGACATCTAGTCATTTACACGAGTAACCAAAGCAGAGGGAAACAAAAGCCTGTGGAAATGGCTTCCGAAGGCCAACAATAAAATCCAAAGAATGTCTATTTACAACAAATTCATAGAGAAACAGTACATCACACACCAGCTTTGCCAACATCATCACACCCCTGGCTGCACTACACAACACACAATCACCAGTTCTACATCATTTCATTCGGTTCATGAGAGAGTTTTATACAAATTAATGTACAAGTTTGGGTACAAATCAGAAATGTAACTGCCTACACTGTGTTGAATCGATGTCAGAAGGACAGTAGGGGCATTTAAAAGTTTTGGACCCGTTCTTTGACATCTTATTGATAGACTGCTTGCATAGCACGTGGCCACACTGCATCAACATCGGGGGGTTCTCGTCAGTTGATTGCTCCTTTAACACGGGACATACAAAGATGGAATGGAACTGAAATTCCCTATCCAACTCCACTGGCACTGGTAACTGTTTCATTGACTGCCACTCATGTTTCTTCCCTGCCATCACATTCATAAACTTCAAAAGAGGTGGCAGACCCTGGAACCCTGCTGCTACTGTCACACTCAATGGGCTATCAAAAGACTGCCCCAAAAGATTACAAAACTGCCTCGTAAGCTCCTCAGCCACCACATTCCAATTAGTGGGTGATAGCAAATCAGAATATGGAGAGTGATGGAGCCTTCCAGACCACAGGAGACAGGCCATAAGCTTCTGGATTTCTGAAAAATGGTTGGCACCAAAAGGAGAAATGTGAGTTCTAACATATGAGAGCGCTTTGCTTCTACTTCCACCTTGCAGTATTTCCACAAACTGCAGGCAATGAAGTTTCAGCAGCAGGTCTGACCCATTTTCTTTGAGCTTATTGGAATTGGCAGCAGCCCAGTTCAGCGCAGGTTCTAGATTTTTGTTCTTCATAGCTTCGAGTATCAGATACATTTCTGAGAAAAGAGATTTCATAGCAGCTGTAGATTCTGGTACATTGGCCTCATTTATAAAGCAGTCACCGACATCAAACAGTCCTTGCCGGTAGAAATGGCCGGCAATTATCTGGTTAACAGTGTGAGCATCAAAATCGATGTTTCTATAAGCTTTGGATATGTCTGGGTTGAAAGATTTCTCAAGCAGCTTTGGGTACTTGCTCAGAGCTATATTTAGTTCCTTCTGTGTGCCTTCCAGCTGACTGAGTGGAGCAATTTCTAGCAACTTTTTCTTAAGTTCACCAAAGACAGATTTACAGTCCACTTCAGTACCAAAATGTTCTGCCTTAATTATCTCTAATGAATTCTCAATCTCTTGTATCATCTGGGCAACGACTTCTTGTGTTTTAGAACCAGACATCTTTTGCTTTTTGGCAACACGATCAAATGCATCCTTGATGGGATTCAGATCCATTTTCACTTCACTGTCACTAGTTTGAACCGAGAAATAGATATAAAAAGCACCTGCAATATCAGAAAAGGGAAGGTCATCACCAATCTCAATTGCAAAGACCACCAACGCAACACAAAGCAATGCTTAGTTGGTAATATTTTCAAACAAAAATCTCAATACTTTTCAAAAAATGTCTCATGCTGAGTTTGAAGCATCAAAGTGCGGATAAGAGTATATTAGCTGTTATCACTGTCACGAGAAATAAAAGAAAAGAGTAAATGATTTTCACCTACAAGAAAACCGACGTTTATCCCTTACAAAGTAGCAGAAACCCATTGCAAGTTAGGAAATCTCCATCGCAAATCTGATTTAGCAGCAGATTGTCAAACGGATCCAGTCCGTTGCAAAGAGCCTCAACACTCAAAGCATTTGTAACAGATTTCATAATTCCGTTGCTAGATTAACCGTTGCAATTTTATTTATTTTTTTTGCAATGGATTTTCTAAATTCTGACACTAAATTTGAACAAAAATAATAAAATTGCTTTCAATCTGGTGCAAATCATAAAAATTCATTGAAGATCCTGTCACTAATCCATTGCAAATTAGCAACACCTTTACATCCGTTGCTAATCTGTCACCATGATCGTCGTTGTACAAACAACATAGTCAACGAATCAATTCATTTATATTAAATCATAAGTTTCCAAGGAAACTTTACTAAAAAATAACAAGAACCGGAAAAATGAAACAAATCCAAATCCACTGACACCTTCTACTTCGCTTTCCTTAAAAAAAGATTCAAATCTTCCAAAGTATCTCAGCAATCTCATGAAAAAAACCAAGAACCAAAAACAGAAGCTTTCACTTTTACTCACTATAGCAATGAAACAAGAACAGTATGATATCGGGTTTCGCCTTAATCACGAGATTATCAACCATTTTCACAATAGTAATGATTCAGAGAGCCCAACAAAATCGTTAAAAAAAAAAATAAGATGAGCAACGTTAGAGAAAAAGGAGGAGGGACGTACCACAAGATGCTGGAGGCTTGGGCGTTAGATTATGGGGAGATTTGTCTGCGGCAGGGAGGAGGTTGATGGCGGCTTGGGCGGTGGTTTTAACGGCTGTGGAGTTTTGAGAGAGGTAGAAGATGGTAGGATGAAAAAGCTGATCTCCTTGGCCTTTGAAGATCAGATCGGTTGTTTTACAAAATAAAAAAAATAAATAAATAAATCAATACGTAAGTACAAATTAGTCCCTCAACGTATTATAATTTTCATAAGTCATCCCCAAATAATTTGAAGTAAATCATTCTACCAATTTATTTATTTTTTGACAAAACAACGAACATTATTTTGATTTTGAATTTTTTAATTTAAATTTATTTTTTATCAACCAGGGTTGATCTTTCTTACAAGTGACGTGGATAATGACGTGGATGTTGATGCAGGTAAAATTCTAGGTAGAGTTTTATAAGCTCAACGACTCTTCCTCTAATACTGGTGAGCTTAACCGTTGGTTCCATTGTGATAGCACTGTTGAAGGCAGGTGGACTGTCTTACCAAAAGATTCGAAACGTGAAGGGTAAAAATGTAAATAGATTACTTATCGGGTAGCCCCTTAAGTTTCAGAGGTTTGCCATATTAAACCTTTACATTTAAGGCATTGTTCTTGCTGTGGGTTAAAAATGTCTCGACCAAAAATCGAAATTACAAGCATAAAAAATCAAAATTACAATCATTTTCATTTATTGGTGAATAAAATTGTTTTTATATACCTAATAGAATTTTAAAAAATATAAATATAAATATCAATACTAAAACTAAAATTAAAGTTATTAAACCCTTTTCGGTTATTAATTCAACTCAAAATTTAGTTTATAAACTTATATGAATTAATCTAAAATAATATTATCTTAAGATTTTTTTAATTAAAGGATAAAAAAAATTTCACTTTGTATTTTCTCTTGACAAAAATTAGGCTAGTTTTTTTTATTAAATTGAACAAATTTAATTTGATTAATTATCAATTTAATTTAAAATCTAGTTGGAGCGAAGTCTTGAAACATCATTGACTTGTAAAACTGGACAATTTAATCCTTTCATTTCACTTCATCAAAAGCCTACTTCTCATACCAAGCATACTTAATTTATGGAATTATAATAAAATAATTATGAGAAAGAGAATACAACAACTTTCCCTTTCACACGTAATCTGCAGAAATGTGGTTCTTGAATTAAGAAAATCGGACATGAATCCTCGGACTTGAACTTGAGATAAAAATATGAAATGATTTTTTTTATATATACTCTAATTCAGATATAAACTGAAGTCAACCTAATAAGGTATCTCAATGTGTAATGATATTTAATACTAACATTAACAAAACAACTAAAGTAAATGAATCGGTTTTACTATTTAGATGAACATGTAACAATTGATTTTTTATAATCTAATTAAAAAATAGATTTGAAATTATGGTATCAATATAAATTTAAAACATAAAAGACTAAAATGTAAAATATATATAAAAAATATATAGCTAACTTTATATGAGCAAAATTTTCATTTTAATATAAATCTTTTTTTTTCAGCCTCTAAGTTAGAGAGAAGATAGAGTAACTCGTTTGGAAACAACAAAAATTTAAATTAAAGAAAAGATAAAATAACTTGTTTGAAAAGAGATAAGAGAAAGTAATCGCTAATTTAGATATAAACTTTTTTTAATATAATAATTTCGCTAATTAACAACATTGATGTTAACCTCTCAAGTTTCATATCTGTTGATCATGCACAATACCACAAACTGATTAAACTTTCAATCGCAACTGTTGGGGTCCTCAGGTGGGTTGAACGATTACGTACTTTGATCAAATTATTGCCAAAAAAAAATGAATAAGTGATCATTATTAATTAATTAGTTAAATAATTACGAGACACGTCAGTTCTTACCGATATTAAACAGGAAATTAAGATATGTGAAGCTTAATGATTGAGGATAGCCTACCATTAAAGACTTAGAACAAATTAAAATAGATATAACATTCATGATCAGAATTGAAGAACCTGTATGCAAATGTTGAATAGAAAAAAATAAAAATAAAGGAAATAAAGTAACTAGTAACTTAGTTTATTTATAAATGTCAAAGCATTGCTAGTCAGCCTAGAAACATTCACTATACTTTTCGTGATCGCGCGCTTGACTGCATAATTTACATTGTTGCCATCAAATCCATCTGTACAGGTAGTCTGATCCGTTATCGCGCCACTGATCCATGTTTTCATGTTATCAATCTGAAATTCTCTGTCAGAACCTGTTAATCCGCGTAGAACCCTCAATGACTGCTTGATCTCATCAATGGAATTTCCAATTTCTTCAATGCAATCTCTAATGATAGCAGCTTCAGTCTTGCTTAACCCCCTTATCTTTGATATACTCTTTACCAATTTGGATGTGTTGCTAGAAGCTTTGAGGGCCACAGTTAATGCTGTCCTACATAGTTTGAGTTCATTGGTTTTGATGGTGGAGGTGTAAGAAGAGAGGGACTTGAGGCAAAGTTGCGGATATGTGGTGGAATTGCAAGCTGTTTTGAGGTAGTTTGTGTATGTTTTGCTTGGAGTTGTTGTGGTGGTGATAGCTGCTGAGGATGTTCGCACATTTGATGATGAGATGCACAGAAGAAATGTAAGAAGCAATGATAAGACACTGAAAGACGTTGAGCTTGGAATAATTTTAGCTTCCATGATCGATCTAGCTCCCTTTCTTTCTTTCTTTCTACCTCTCGATCTCTATTTTGCATTGAATATTGCTGTGTGAAGATCCCAATTTATAGGAAAAATCTGTCAACTGTGCATGTTACGTATCAACATAGAATTGTGGGAAATCAGATGGAATTTAAATAAATCACATGGGTGGCGTGGCTCTCAGCCATGCAGTATGAGATGCCACGCATGATCAGTAATGACGGTTGAATAAGATTACTAGCTTGATATATTATAAGGGCTAGCAAGCCTAGCATGATATATTGAAAAACTAGAAGGTATGCTAATCAAGTTATAATTTGAGATTTGAGTATTGGAAAAAAGGTTACGAAAAAATATTATAAGGAACAGATTATCTGTTCAAATACGAATAACTTATTCAAATATTTCCTTTTGAAACAAATTCAATTAATATGCAAAATATATATAAAAATTAATAGTTACATCACTTTCTATGGTTGCTGGTACGTAAGAAATACCTCAAAAAATAAATTACAAAGGTGGACTTATCTAGATGACTGCCCATTTGCCGATCTTTTACTCTTGTCTAATTGTAAGTTGTGATCACCCTATCCTGTTCCACATACTTTAATGTCATTTAAGTTGTAGTAACGTTTGAAAATATTTTTGTTGATGTGGTGGGTTATGAGAAAACATCGAAGTCCGGTCAAAAGTCAAAAACCCAGTTAATGCGAGCTAGCAACCTCGTATAAAAAAATAATCATAAAAAAATATTTAGGCTATAAACTATTTAGTTTTATTATTAAATCTGATATAACAAATTAATTTTAAAACATTTTAATTTAATTTAAATTTTAATTTATGTAGAAGTTATATTGACATAGTCTAATTAACTTGATGAGTGCAAAAATAATCGATGAAAAATATATTTTAGTTTTAATATTTTTAAAATGATTTTTTTAATATGAAGATCATGATATATATTGGATTTGTTTAAGTTTTATAATCTATTCCACCAAACCACAGCTCGGATTATAAACTCTACTGAATTTTGATAATTTTTTCTTTTTAATTTATTTTTTTAATTATAATATAACAAAAATAAATTATTACAAAATCAATAAAAAATTAAATATCAACATGTTTATTTGAGAATATAATAACTTCATAAAAAAATAAATTGAAATAAGTTATAAAAACAAAATGAAAGCCAACCAAATATCATAATATTTATTTTATACTATGGTAACTTCATAAAAAATAAATTGAAATAAATTATGAATACTAATTTAAAAATAAATAAATATTAAAAGATAAAATTTTAAAAAAATCAATAAAAAATTCAAGTATATAATAAAAAAATCATGAAAATAAAAAAAGGAGAAGTGTGCTTCGTTGACCATATAAATAGTAAAGTACAATCAAATTTCCTAAATTGTTTAGCTGTATTAGGCAATATATGTGCGTGTGGAATGGAGATGTGAACATAAATTAAATCAATAAGGTAGCTTGTAATTAATTTTCTTATGAGACCGAGAAGTAGGGGAGGTTTGGGAGTTGGATTTATTTCGGCTAAAAACAAAGCCATGTTGTTTCAATGATTATGGTTGTATAACAATGATGTAACAACAGCCTAAAGGAATTATATGAATATAAAATATCAATATAATAATAGCGGGGAAGTGCTAAGTTTTCAAGAGCTCTTTCAGCTATTTGAAGTAATGTTTATGCATCCGAAAATGATGCGGAGGATTATGCTATTGGTTTATAAAATGCTATATCAATGGTTGTGGAGAATCAAAATAACACTTTTTAAGTGCTTATATTTTTTAATCTTTATTCGGTTAGTCTAACTCCAAATGCTAAGATATCATAGATAAATTGTCCTGTTTATTTTTATATTTCAAAAATATTTTTAAAATAATATAAATTTTATTTTATTTTATTTTTTAAATTAATATATTTTTGATATTTTTAGATTATTTTAATGTACTATATCAAAAATAATTTTTAAAAAATTAAAAAATAATTTTAATATATTTTAAAATAAAAAATATCTTAAAACACAATCATAATAACATTCCAACGGGTTAAAAGAATTTGGGATTGAAAAAAGGTTCCACTTGCTTTGAGGGGTCTCCTTAATTTTAAGAGTGAAACATATATTGTATGGGTAGCATGTGATAGACTCCAACTTTCAACTCCTTGTAGGTACATCAAAAGGAGTTTATTTTATGGATAGGTAATGATCAATGCATGAATCTTTTATTTTTGCTTAAGTAGAATTCGCTTTAGATTATGAAAAGGTGTAGATCTAATCTTTTGATTGCAAGACTTTGAAAGGAATAACTCCCAATCTTAAGTCATTATTTTAAAATTTGCTTTAAAGTTTTGGGAAATTAATTTCTACAACTTCTTGAACCAATTCAAGAGGTACAAAAATTCCTCAAAATGGATTTTTACAATAATTTTCAATAAACAGCAAGAACCCAAAACAAATGTCGACATTTTATCTAACATGCAACTTGTGTCCTGGAAAGATGAGGAAGACAGAGACAGAAGAAGAACATTGCTTCGCATCGGTCAGCAAGGCTACTGAAGAAAACAGGAGGCTTTCGGAATGGAGGTGCCCTACTAATTAATTAACCAGCTCTTGAAGAAATACAAAAGGTCAAACCCTATAGCTAGTCATGTGCGTGCCCTATAAGTTCTGTATGGACACATGCCTTGGGCAGTTCACATGTGCCTTGAACTCTATCTTGCATGATTCGCTGCTCAAGAGATGGCGGTGTCCATGCTTATTTTTGGGGCAAGCTTAATGATCATCTACATCCATGTATTCACTCCATGTCAAGATTCTTTTTTCTTTTCTTGGAATATTAGCAAATATTGTGGAATATGGGGAAGATGCATTTTATCACGGCTGGAAAATAATGATGCACTCCATCACATTATGAAGTCACCTAGCATGTTATTTTTTATTGAAGGGATTAGATCCTTTTGGAAATACAGGTTAATCATTATTTAAAAAAGATTAATTTTTTTTGTTAAGATTTAATTTTTTTTATATGTTTTGTATTATTTTATGTGCTAATCTCAAAAATAATTTTTAAAAAATAAAAAAATATATAGTTTTAACATGAAAAATATTTTTAAAAGCAACTGCAACCACATTTTAAAATAAATATTTTTTTAGTAATGTAAAATAGATTAGTATCACATGGTAACATAAAATTATTTTTAAAACTCTATATAATAATTTTAAATTTTAAATTAAATAATTTTTTCAACATGATACTAGATTTTTATGACTAAAAAATTATAAATTTAAATTTTACTATTTTTATTCTAACAAATAAAATTAAATATAAAATAGTATAGATATATAAAAATTTTAGTAATATAAAACTATTTTTAAAATTTTATCTAACACTTTAAACTTTTAAATAAAGATAATTATTAATTTTTTTAATGGAAACTTCTTTAAATTTAATGCACCATTTTCCACGCAAATCAATGTCTTTGTATCATTGCTAGCGACTTTTCTGGTAACAATAATTTATATTGAATATACTTTCTTCAATTTACTTTCTAAAAGATTTCTTGCATTAAATCGTACTAGTGAAGTGATAAATCCAATGGTTGAAATTTTATGACAAAAGAATTCGAAAATAAAATTTCAATAAAGGAGAGAAGATTTCTTAATTTAAGATTGCAAAACTATTGTGCAAGGGAACAAAGAGAGTGACAATATCTTTAGTGTATTTCTCAAAGAAAACCATCGACAATCAAGCCCGTGGTGGAGATGGAGAGGTGCAGGAAGCTGAGTGTATTTGATATTATGTTTTAAAAATATTTTTGAAAAAAATTTAATTTTTTTATTTTTTATTTTAAATTAATATTTTCAAATTATTTTAATATGTTTATGTAAAAAATAATTTTTTTAAAATAAAAAATATTATTTTAATATATTTTAAAATAAAAATATTATAAAAATCAATTACAATTATATTTTCAAGCAATTCAAAAAATAGGCATAAGGAGGGAAGGATGCATGATATGGTGTTCGGGAGGGCAGGATTATAATATTCTTAATTTTGGAGGTCATTTCAGAATAATGATTTGAACTCTCCACATGAGGGGGCATTTTGGCACTTTAATAAACTTTGGAAGCATGATTCATGATTCGAAGCTATGGGCCTTATCAAGATTTTAGCCCAAACAATACCATGTTTTTAATCTCGAGTAAAAAGGGGAATTTAGGTTTGAATTTTTGCTATGTTTCCATTAAAAAAAAAATTAACATTGATTTTTTTTTCTAACCTAGATTTAAATTAGGTTGTTTGGCCAAATGAAATTTATTAGATGATTGAGCATTGTGTGTTTTGTACTATGTTCAGGTCTCTTTTTTGTTTGGACAACGATGCAATGACTTGGGGAAGAGCATCATTTGAAGACATTAGGCAGACTTTTGTGCATGAATATTAGGCTAATGATTCAATCACCCCCCCCCCTTCTCTTTTCACACGTTAGGAAAAAATAGCATGTATTTGAAAAATTAATAATTTAGGGAAAAAAATTATAATCACATCTAATTAGGGTCGACCATGAACTTGTACATGCAAAAAAAAATAAAAATCAAAACACTAACAAGTTTGATTGAAATGGAAATTAAGTTTCTCATGGCAACTTGAACATTAGAAATTCAAATATTACCTCTACCAAGAACACCTATATTTTGTTTAATTCATGCTACATTTAATTCTGGTTCCACTAATTTCTTCAAAGAGATGGATGCATATCTAGTCCTAAGCTATATTTATTCTGGATTCTTTAATTTGGTGTGCCTAATTACCTAATTAATTAGTGAACTCTATGCCTTGGAACATGCCTACCTAAATTAGCAGAGAATAAGGAAGAATCAGTGGTCTCTAGCACAAACAAAGTAATACAAACTTTATTACAACCAACCAAATTGCTAGAGCAAACAATCCATGGATTTGCTTTAATTTGTATTGAGACACACTAGAGAAGAGGAGTAAATAACTTATGGGATTTCCTTTAAACCTAAATATTTTACAATTGAGACACACTAGAGAAGAAGAGTAAGTAACTTGTGGCTAATTAAGTTCGCTAGAGCTGATTAATGAATACTGTTAATGAGAGCTAAGGAAATGCTAGTTAACTGAGCAACTGTCACGATATAGCTCGTTGTAGTATCCTTAACCTTCCCATCCATGGAATTTTCTTCAAAGTCATCCATACAGGTATCTTCGTCCGTCAAGGCAGCACTTACCCATGTTTGTATGTTGCTCATTTCCATTTCAAAATCTGGGCCTTCAAGATCGCTCATTGCTAGCATTGACTTCTGAAGTTCATCGACCGAGTCTTTCATGGTTTCGACGCATTCCTTTATGGCGCCAGCTTCTCTAGGCCTTAGCTTGCGCTTTTTCAATAGCTTTTGCACCATGATTAACGTGGACTCTGCGTTTTTTAGGGTCTCTGATAGTGAAACATTGGCTAATTGTGTAGGATTATCTTGAATGGTATCAGCATAAGCTGAGAGTTTCTTGTAACACAAGTCTGGATACCTTGTAACCCCACATGAGGTTTTAATAAAATCATCACCAGACTCAACCTGAGGCTCAAAGTTTTCAGCCAAGCAAGTTTTCACTGCACAAAAGAATGCTAGAGTGGTACTAAGGATGGCAAGGCTATGGCAATAGGATTGCTTTGAAACTGCTGAAGATGCCATTACTGTGGAATTGTTATTGAGGGATGGTGTGTGGATGGTAAGCAAAAGGTCCTACTGTAAACCTTTTAAAGGATAATGTGCCCTACATCAATTGTAATGAAGTGCGAAAATGTGGGGCACAATTTCTTGAATTAGTGATCGGTAACAGAAGAAGCGATTGGGAAAGATGAGATCGAGCATTACTGATTCACATGCACTGAAATAGGATTGTCACTTTTGGAAAACGATTGAAACCTTCAGATCACTTTTAGAAGAGTTGTAGTTTTGTCTGTGGTCCTCTATTCACAATAGTCAAAGGAATCTGAACAATTTTTTTGTTCTTTTGAATGTCCTATATGAATTTAATCCAGGAGAAAGGATTCAGGAAAGTTTGTGAAGCTTAATCTAATCCGAAAAACTTAATTTCATGTCTGGACAGTAATAGCTCTATGAAAAGAATTAGCTTGAAAGAAAGGAAATAAATTATTGTCAGCCATAATCTTATAGTTTCTGTCTTGTATATATTCTGTGTGTGTGTGTGTGTGTGTGGTGTGTACTACTGATAGATCAGGAAATCTTCCCCAGAGCCCTAGGAATAGAATTGTAGAGTCTATGAAACATCAGAAATTGCAGAAAGTTTTCTAGAAATGAAGCTATACACGCCCGCGGATGTAAACAACTACCTCTGGCTAATAAAAAAAAAAAATACTAACTCTAGCCAATATTAATATCGTTTTGTATAATGGGACAATAATCCAAAGATAGATGGACTTGGGCCTATAGTTATGTTTGATTGTATTGCTTCAAAAGACATATTATTATATGGGCTGTAGCAGCTATACTGTGGGCCTATTTAATTTTTTTCAACATAAATTAAATTTAAAAAAAGAATGTTAAAGAAATAAAAGTATTTCTAGAAATATCAAAAAGTAATTCCGAGATTCAGGTCATTATCTTAGCTGAATTTAAATAATAAAGAATGTTCAAGCGATGCTAATGATTTAAAAAATAATAATACCAGAGTCGGGTTATTGATTTGACTAAATTCAATAAGTTTAGTTAATTTAAAAATATAATTTAAAACAATTAATATTAAATAAAGCAAAACAAAAATAATAATAATTAACTATAAAAAATGAGGTGCCAATACAACAATACAATATTACAAGAGAAAAAAATCTATTAGAGTTTCATTGTTGTTTTGTTGTAGATACTACTTCACTACTAGAAAGAAAACCAAGTAAAATATTAAGAATTGAATATCTCATATTTATATTTAATTAATTAATTAATTTAATATAAAATATTTCACTAAAAAAATCTAAATTTAACAAAAAAAATAAAAAATCTCGAGAAAATATGATTCATTTTCAAAACCAGTGAGAATTCATACATAAAGTCAAAAAAAAATAATAGAGACCAAAATCTAATTAAATAAATATCAAATAATAAAATTGAAGGACATGAGTTCAAAAAAAAACTAAGCAAACCCGAGTAAATCTTTTAAATTAGATTAATCCCCTAAACTTGAAATTCATGAAATTTTAGACTTGATCTCAATAAAAAAAACTTAATTTTGAATTATTTTAATATTTAAAGATGAAATCGAAAAAAATATCAATAAAAAAATTATCAAAGTAAAAAGAAATAGCAATTAAAAAAATAAATATCAAATATAATAGAAAAAACTTAAAGAATAACATCAAGAAAATAGATCAATTGTAAAAATCATTTAAAATAAAATAAATAATAATTAAAAGAATAAAAACTAAATATAACGAATAAAAAAATTAAAAAATATAATTCAGTAATTATTTTATATAGGATAAATAATTGTTAAAAAAACATGGACGAAATCAAAAAAAAAAATCAAAGGGCTGATTATAAACTTTAGAATGTCATCTACAAAAATAAAGAAAGAAGGAAAAAAATTCCCTTAGCTCCAAACCTGAGGTCGGTTGGCGCCAAACCTGATTGACATGGTTAAGTAGGAAAACATTTGGTAACCATGATTTTCTAGTGCAAATGAAAACATCACATGTCGATCACAATGTGAAAGGTCTGAAGGCAGAGCTATGTTAACAACAGTAGACGCAATTGCCTTCTGAATCTCAGAAAAATGTACAAGTCAATTATCAGATGTGAAAGAAAGAAAATGGGGCCATCTACGCCATCAAGGAAGAAACATTTCCAGCAAGCAAAAAGCTGGCTATAGTTGCATGACTGTTAGAAATGATAGATTACAAGGAATTAATCAGTGAAATCAATTCAAAGGCAACATCAACAAGAACAAAAGTCTCAATCTCAAATTAACTACTCGAGGTCGGTTATTTAGATCCTTTTGCCAAAGCCCCAAATCAAAATCAATTCAAAGCTACTGTAAACAATTTCTTGCAGCTATGTGAACATGTTAGCGAGAATAGGTGTCTTGAAATGGTTGTCTTTTGACTTTACATCAGCTAAGATGGAATTCTAACTTGAGTTCTTTCTCCTGTTCTTGTTAGTACGTGCAGGGGTCCAAGCATCCTGATCTTTTAACAGTACTATCAGATGATATCAAGCTCCTTTGCATTCATAATTGAATGACGCTTGTGAATTCTTCGATCCTGTGTAAGGAAAACAGTAGACACGTATGTAAAAGATATATTGAGGTAAAGTTGTGTTCAGACAAGCTTGAAAAGAATCAAAGGACACAGAAGATCACAAAGCACTTCTCTTTATGAAAAGGAGTCTCGTACAAGGTTATCTTTATAGATTTCTTTAAATCTTCTTCCAATTAAGTATCTTGCTTTTTTCGTCATAGCTTTGATACCACTAGCCCTTGCATTCCTTTTGATGGACACTGGCTTTCAAGTCTAATTTGGGGCTGAAAGGCTGAAAAACAAAGGGCAACACGTACTGCTATATATCAAAAGGATAGAAGGATATAAAATAGCCTTTCATTTTATTTTTCTGTGTGGAAGATAATAGGTAATTTCATTTATTATAAAAAAGAAGAAGGTATTTTCAGAATTATTTTAATACATACAAATTATAACAATATATGTCATCATTTAAATATGTGAATATTTGGCTTTCCTTCGTTTTGTTCATGCATAGAGGCCAGATCCCACAAGTTTGGAGGCGTTGAATTAGTACTCTACCGATATTGTTGTCACTTGTAGAGCTTCAGGCAGCCGTGGAACGGATATTCTTAGTGAATGTATAGCATCGTGTATTCTACTACTGATAATGTTTTCTCTAAAATATTTTTAACTGTGGTTTTTAAAAAAAATAAAAAATTTATATTTAATTATTATCATGAGATGGATTTTCACATACAAAATAAATAAAAATCTTTTTTATAAATAAAAAATATGTTATTTTAGTTTGTATAAAACTAAGATAATTGTAGTTATTTCAATAATAAATTAATCAACTATTATTAGAAAAAATAAATAGTAATGATGTTAGCCCATATTTATGATATGATTAACTCTATTTAAGAAATATTATTTTTATTTATAAAACTTAACTGACATGACTCAAGAATTAGATTATAGGTTGAATGAGTTGACTTATTAGTCCAATATTAACTCAGGCTATATTTTATTTTAAATAAATAAAAGATAATATCATATTAAAAAGAAAAAAAACTAGTTCAAGTATCCGTTAAATAAAAAACAACCAATTGATTTGAAGGGAGAAAAAAATTAAAAGCAGCCCACTATAATACTCGTAGCCTTAAGTATGCTAGCAGACTCTAAGTATCTAGAAATGCATGAATATCAACTCTCAAGCAGCCAAAATATCTCCATAATGCATCAATAATGCTGATATTTTTGGAAGCTTTAGACCATGCGTGACGATTTTCGAGAAGTAATTAATAACTGCATCAAAGGAAATAGAAGTTTAAACAGGACAAGCCTGCCCTGCAGCCTTGGATAAGGTCTGAATTCTTTGGTCCAAATTGCTAAACCAATCTACAAAATTGGTGACTCAACAGGCTAAGGGAGAGTTCCAAACTTTTGTTTTATGGCCACGGGATTCTCCTTCAATCCTTCTGGGTAGAAAGGGAAGGCGAGCTAGGGTCAACATTCAGATACGTCTATGGCATGGCAAGGAAGACGACAAATCTTAATGGGAAAGGGACTCTATCAGTTTAGCATCCATCTCTTTTGGAATCTTAATTAAGACCCTAAATCACATGCACTCTACTCCGTGAACAAATTTGATTTTGAATCCCAACACACTGTTTTGACCTATCTTATCAAGGGTTTTATTCCCTTGTTTTAGAGCAATTTTCATTTTTCTATTTGAGGTGCCTCTTGAATGGAAGAATTACTAATCATAGGCCATCACGAGATACAATGAATCATAGACAATAAAAAAGGAAAATAAAAAGAAAACTAATGGGGCAGCTTGAATTATTGCGGGAGTCCTGGTTGAGGTATTTTTCTAAGAATGTTTCACTCTATTTTATTTTTGGGATATAACTAAATTAAGTATTTTACAATGTATCTTTCTCTTGTAATTAAAGGAGCACTGCAGAAAAGAAAAGGGAAGTAATAAACTGCAGAAAAAATTGACAACACCCTTTTTTAACTTGGAGAGTGTAAGATGTGGAAATTGATGAGAGATGAGAGAGAGAAAAGAGAAAAGTAAAAAAAAAAAAGAAGTTATTGGAACTACACTTAGGGTTCCCCGTCAACACATAATGCTTGATAGGATTGTCATAATTCATTTTTAGGGGTAATTATGTATTGTTATTTTATATTTTATTAAAAATAAATTATATTTTTATTTTTAATTTTTTGAATAATGGATAATCATCATGATACTGTATATATACAATAAAAATAATCATTACTGAGATGATTTCATCAGCATGCTATAAAATTTTATAATTTTTTGATAGACTGAATCTATTGACGTGAGATTTAGATTTTATCAACAATATTTTTAGTGACTAAATCATGAACGAAAAGCATCTATTTAGTGAACATCTTTTTTAGCGACTAAAGGAAAGCACACGTTCCATCAAAGTATATTTATCTTTTTCATGTGTTAGTGTGTAGTATAAGTATCAACTATTCTTCCTCCATTATATTTGATATGGTTAAATAAGAGGTTGAAAATTTGATTTTTTTAAATTTAATTTTTTTAAATTAACAAAATTAAATTAAATTTTACTGAATCATGTATCAAGAAAGCTTTGTATTATGGTGAAAGGACTTGTCTTTTTTCTATTGTATCTAGATTCAAGTCGTGGCGTGCATGCTTGTCATCCTCGCAGTACCTTACATATCTATTGGATTTACAGAGTATTCAATAAGCCATGGAGTTAATCATAATGCACGTAAACTGGCCGAACATTAAATAAAAAAAAAAGCTTCGTGTTGCAAGACCCCATAACAAATCAACCGAAAAAATCAACTAGTATAAATCTAAGTCTATGTACACAGAAGGATCATTCAGAAGAATAAAAGAAAAGGAAAAAAAAAGTTAAGTTACCGAAAAAACAAATGAAAAAAATCCAAAGTACATTGTGAGTAGGATCATATTAAAAAGACTAAGCCTTTTTAGTCGTGGGTAGAGTCACGGTAAAAAAAGGAGGCCTTTTTAGTTTTTTTTTATATATATATAAGAAAACCATAACCATCTTTTAATAAGAAAAAGCTTAATCATTTAGTTATATTTTGGTTATTAACCATCAGTTTCAACAAATACATTGTACTAAACCGATAAGAAAGGTGTATCTATAAAATCGTTTAAGAAAAAACTTAATTTTGATTGACGTGTAATCTACTTAAGAAATATCCCTAGCATCAAATAAAAAATATTAAAAAAAAATCTATGGCCTACGAGGATAATATATATATATATAGAGAGAGAGAGAGGAGGGGGGGGGGAGAACATAGTTGAAGTGAAATTATTAGAGAATGGTCTGGAGTCCCACTTGCGTAAAGGGGTCGGTCCTCTTTATATATAAAACGTGCACTTATGGACCCAACCTCTTTTTTTATTAGCTTAAAAAAGAAATATCTTTCTTTTCAGCAATTTTCGAAACCATAACATATCCCCCTCTAATTAAATACTAATTTCATTGCAAATTCTGGAATCAACCCCGTAAACCATTTTTATTTAATTTTTCCTCTATATATTGGGAACCTCCCCTCTCTGTTTTCATCGTCAATATCCAACACACTTTACTTTTCTTTTTGGGAAAAACATAAAGAGAGACATGGCTGGTTCAGCTTCTAAGTCCTTTACTCTCATTCTTCTTGCGATGAGTTTCTACTTCAATTCTAGCTTGGCTGCTAGAGCCACCCCTCAAAGCAGCATAGAATTCATAAGAACATCTTGTAGCACAACAATTTACCCAAAGCTTTGCTACGCTTCCCTCTCAATCCATTCAAGCACAATCCAAAAAAGCCCTAAGCTCCTAGCCAATGCAGCCCTTAATGTAACGCTATCATCGGCTAAATCAACTTCAGCCAAGATGTCAACTCTCTCTCAAAGCCATGGCTTGAAGCCTAGGGAGGTATCCGCCATGGAAGATTGCGTAGAGGAGTTGAGTGATGCAGTGTATGAGCTCAAAAATTCCATTGATGAAATGAGTCATGCTAAAAAGTCCTTTAGGCTGATGATTAATGATGTGCAAACTTGGGTTAGTGCCGCTCTGACTGATGAGAGTACTTGCAGTGATGGGTTCGAAGGTAATGCAATGAATGGCAATTTGAAGACTGCTGTGAGGGGAAGGATTGTGCATCTAGCCCAGTTGACTAGCAATGCCTTGGCTTTGATCGACAATTATTCCCAACGTCATGGTTAGCTGCTCTAAGTTTGCAACTTGTGCAGTGCGATGTGCTAGCTAGTTTGCTAGATCATAACATTTGCTGCTCCTTTTTTTATGAAATACAAGAGTTCTGTAAATCAACTGTTATAGCCAATAAAAACATGGCTTAACATATATAGTGTTGGATCATAGTATATTTTGTTTTTGTTTTGTGTCTGGGCTCATATAGTTAAGAGGCAAGAGGCCTTCAGGAGGGTGTTCAAGGAGGGTACAGGCAATTTGTATTATACTAGTGAAGTTGCTTTGTGTAAATTTGTGGTTCAAATTTGTATTCTATTAAGTAAATCATCATGTATAAGAAAGTTGTTCTTCGGTTTAGCTGTCTCCATGAATTACTTTAACATTAATTACTTTTTTCTATCAAAGACAAGAAATTTTATTAAGCTGACTATCTGGGGAATGAAAAACCCGTAAAGTAAGTCATACAGGTTCTGCAGCGAAGGAATTAAAAATAAAGAAACATGTAACAATTTGGATTAGAATTAATTAAATTAGGATTGATGAAGGAAGTGGCAGCCTCGAAACAGGCCCTGTCTTCTGAATTCTTTATTCCAGGATGAGAGATGATCATGTCTTCATTTCACGTGACAGTACAGTCTTGCTTCAATTACTAAGTTTGTCTTGATCGTGACAGCATAATTTGACAGTCGTTTGCAGTCACTGTATATTGCAATATCTTCCTTACAGTGACATGCACTCTTTTATTTTATAATTTTTAGGTTCCTTTATCCTTTTCCTTTTTCTTTTTTATGGTACTAGATTTTCAATTATGAAAAAAAAACTTTAACTGTAGCAGACTGTCTTTGTTCTTGGTCAAAATTATATCTGCTGGACCATCATCAACAAGGGGGACATAAAAGAGAGTATGCCTGACCTTGTGTTGTTAAATAATAGTTAATCACATACTTAAGTGTGATTTATAGATGAAAATCATTGATATTGGTTTTACTAAAGAACAGTTATTTATAGCTAAATTCTTAATTTAATTTCTCGTCTTCCGTGTCAAAAAAATAAAAGACAATAAAGATTAAAAAAAACACATATTTTTTATTTTGAAATCATAAAAATTCACTTTAAAATTATTTTACAAAAAATATTTTATATATTTAAATAAATATGTTTATGTCATCACAACACACACATTTATATATATAGTCACACTACAGCAGGGCTTTGAATATTTGAGGTGAGAAAATGTAAAATCTAATCCTGATAACCGTCAGAAACCAAGCATGTCGGCAGACTCCATGGAAATGTTAACTTCGAAGCAGCCACTTAGTTCAAATATTCTTTTTCCATGTAATCATTTACAATTTATGGTGAATTGCTGTAATGAAATTAACATTTTGCTCTTGGGTTGAAAAATTAAAAGCTTTCGCTGTAAGAGTATTTTGATTTTTTTTTTTATAGACTGATTAGCTATTAAAAGATTAATTAGGAGTATATTAGTCTTTTTTTTTTCAAATTTTTTACATTGAAAATACTCCTTTAACTACTCCTGAAGCAAATAAAATTTAGAATTATTTATTAAAAGTTTTTCTAATCTTTTTACAAAATTTATAATAATAAAAATATTTATTTATCTCTAAAATTAAAAAAATATTTGAAGCAACCGGAGCTCTTTCGGTTTTATACCTTTTTAAGTTATAGTTAAAATAAATTTTTTTCCTTAAAAAAATAAAAATAAGTTATTCATTTAGGAATGTTTTAACCCATTTTATATTGGTTTATATGTTATTTTCAAAATAATAACAGATATTTTAGTAATTTTATATTGATTTTTTAATTAAAAAATTACAATTACATGTTTTTTATATGGCAGTGCGTGAGTGATATTTATAATACGCAGGTGATGTTTGTGATATCTCTTGATTGTCAAACTTAACTTTCTACTGTGTTTTTAAAAACATCACTACATCTTCATTCTCTTGATGCGGTGTATAAAGATAAATGATAAATGGTTAATTGACAGTAATTATTATTATTATTTCATTATTATTTTTTCTCTTTCAAATAAAACAAAGCTTGTGCTCTTATTTTCTTTTATTTTTCATCTTTGATGTTTTTAGCAAAAAAATTTATATTTTCAATTCAATCTTTAAATTACAGTTTATTATTTTTTTAATTTATTTTTTATTCTTTTGATTTTGATTTTTATCTTTAGTTTTTTTATTAAAATTTTATTGATTTTTAATTTCATCGTTTAATTAAAGTTCATGTTATTTTTTTTCAATTTAATCCTTGGTTTTTTTATATATTTTGATTTTGTTAAAATTATTTTCTTTTCAATTTAAACCTTGAAATTAATTTTTTTATGTCCTCAAATTTATTTTTATTATCATTCTTTTAATTATAACTTTTTATAATGTTGGTTTTTTAATTTGATATTTAATTTATTTAGAATCAAACTTTGAAATTTTATTTATTTATTGTGCTTATGATGTCACGATACAAGTTGTGTTTTTTAGTTAATTTTAATTTTTTAGGTTTTTAATTTTGGTCATTTAATTTATAAAAAAATATAATTTTTTTTTAAAACTCAATTTTGGTCGTTGAAAGGTTTTTTTTCCTTCAAAAAATTATAACTTGTTATAGATTAAAGGAATGAAAGTGAACTCTGAAAAAGATCACGATTAACCAAAAAAAATTATATTTTTTTAGGGTTTTTATATGATTGATTTTTTAATTTGATATTTAATTTATTTAAAATTAAATTTTAAAGTTTTTTATTTTTTACGCTACTGATTTAATGATATAAATTGTGATCTTTTGGTTAATCTTAATCTCTTTTAATATTTAATTTTGATCGTTTAATCCATGATAAAATATAATTTTTTAAGAAAAATACTTAATTTTGGTCATCGAAGGATTCTTTTTTTTTTAAAGAAAATTATAATTCGTTGTAGATTAAAGGACTGAAATTGAACCCCGAAAAAGATAAAGATTAACCAAAAGAAAAAAGAAAAAAGAAAAAAAACCTATGGGAGAGTGAGATAAGGATGGACAACAGTGTTTGCAATTTGCATTTGTCCAACTAGCCATTTGCATGCATAGCAAATTTACAAAATTGATCACGACTCAGCTAACTGCCAAGGGACTCAGGGAGAGGTCCCAACTTGTGCTACGTGGACACATTCAGGTTCTGCGTACTCATAAAGGCAGGCAAGGGTCGCCCTACGTCTACATCTCGACCAGCTTGGTACCTAGCTAGGCACTGGGCTACGAGCTAGCACTCGTCTTTTTGAATCTGAGTTCATATCATGCGCGCATATTGCATTGTATATTTTAACGGCTATGCCAAACAAACTATATAAGATTAATATTTTGATAGTTTTCAATACAGAATACTTTGTCTTGGCCTGTCTTATCACGTACGTTAAGTTACTCTTTTCTTTGGAGCTATCCTTCATTTTTCTATTGAGTTGTCAGTTGAACAGAAATAATTAATTTAATGTTAAATAATAAATTTTTAAAAAAATTAATTCTATTTTATTTTTTAAATCATTAAAGCCAACCAACCTAATATTTAAAATTAATGAACTTAATCACAACATTATAAAATTAAAATTTTAATCAATCAAATATTAAAAAATAAAATTTAAAAATTAATAAAAAAATAAAAAATAAAATAAAATAAAGATTAAAATTAATATAAAAAATAAAACCAGAAATGAGATTAAAAAATAATTAAAAAATAAAAATATAATTTTATATAAAAATTAAATGTTGCTTGCATTTAAGAAATAAAATAAAATAATAATAAAAATAATAAGAATAAATTTGATTAAAAAATAATGGGACATCAATTTTAGTATACTAAAATGTATGTTTAGGAGACCAATTACCACACCTCTGACAAGACGCATCGAACCATCCAGAAACACTATTGTGGAAGCCACCGTTTAGCCGTCGAGGCAAACGGAAGTTGCACGCATGATTGGAATTCATCCGAATTTTTTCATTTGTTGACGCGTATGTTACATGTACCATCCAATTCATCTTGCTTGTTTACCCTAGTCATTATATTTTTTAATTTCAATTTAGTCCCTTAACTCTTAATTTTTCTATATAAGTTAATTATTTTTATTTTACAAGATCAAGCATTAACTGAGTACCAAAAAATTCCCTTAACATTGTAAGATCCCCATATTAAGGCAACCAAAATATACTACAGATTCAAATCCCATATAAAACCAATTTGAAAGGATCAAATTGAAAAAAAGAAGATAAAGGGACTAGAATTAAAAAAGAGAATGCCTCTTCACTGTGCAAATCAGGCCCCAGTATTAATTGACCTCATTTGAAGAAAAATATCAAAGTAAATGATAAGGAGAGAACTTAAAGAAAAAATAATAAATAAATTAAATAATAAATAAATTAAATACACACATTTATATTTTAGAAAAAGCAAGGGATAGAAAAATGAGTGTAGCAAAAATAAGTTCAATAGAGTCTAATCACTGCCTTGTTGTGTACACCCGTAATGCTAATAGAAAGAGAAGGTTGAGGTACTTTAAATATTGCCTTGAAAAGCGATGCTTGGTGAGAAGGCAACGCTAAACACAACTGAAAGGTGTAGCAGGTATCACCCCTTAATTGATATGTATCCAATAACTTCTTTTTTTTAAACAATACTGTTATTATAAAAAAAAGAGTCAAATTATCCTATTATCAACTTGTTTATTACAAAATAATCAATAGAAAAGGACAAAAAAAACTATTTATATAAGTTTAATAATTTTTAGATGAAAGGATAATATAGTTTTTACGTTGTAAATTTAAAATGTATAAAGATCAAATTACCCTCGTGTAACATTTTGATTTTGATTTTTGAAGGATAATATAGTTATTATATTATGCTTTAAAATATTATTCTCAATTAATTATTTTTAATTAATTTTATAATGTTTAATGGATTTTTAAAAAAAGATTATTCGACCTCTAATACCAGAATAAATGGGTAATTATATTACTGTGATGAGCAATAATTTGTGTCCAAATTCTCTATGGATTTTATGTTTTTCTTTTTTTAAATTGTAATTGTAATATAGTTTTTGGAGAGGATGTTGGCCATGATCCATCAAATCACTAATAAAGCCAGATTTAGCCTCCAGCTACGACCATATAAATCTATCTTATCTACTGAATCAAACTTCTACAGGTCACCTCAAGCTTTAGTATATACAAAATTCTTTATCGTTCTATAGCAAAATACAAAAAAATATACGAGTCAACTTCGAGATCAGAGAGAAAAGTGATTCAAAAGCTATTTGTAGTTTGCAAATTGATCATTGTGTTCAATTTTTTTTTTGTTTGTTTGCCATGGCCCATCTTTTATATCTTCTTGTTCTTCTTTTCTGGAGACCCATTGATACAGCTACTCTCATGTAACTTTAAGAGCCCATTATCCATGAACTTCTCACTCAAGTATGCTAATCTCTTAACCATCTAGGTGGTGGTCAAGTGGTAATGACTTGGGATCAAGGGGTTTGCTCCCTCTATGGTCTCAGGTTCGAGTCCTTGGTTGCTCATATGATGGTCACTGGAGGCTTACATGGTCGTTAACTTCAGGGCCCGTGGGATTAGTCGTGGTGCGCGAAAGCTGGCCCGGACACCCACGTTAATCTAAAAAAAAAAAATGCTAATCTCTTGATTATCCAACAGCATCTAATTTTGGGTAATCTCATTCATTGAGCTTGCAATCTTGGGCCAAATTTCAGGCATAACTTGGCCTTAATCAATTTATTTCTGATGTTGAATATAGCCACTTTACAAGACCGATGGCTCAGCTGGCTGCCAAGGGAGAGTCCCAAGTTGTGCTGTGGTGCCAAAAGGCGGCAATGGTCACGATTCGACATGGCTGTACAGTTGGCCGAGGGAGAGGACCACCGTGAGAACTACTGGGCTAGCACTCGTCCCTTCAGGCGTATCTTATCATCATCACGCATGTTCTATTACAAATTGTTTTAGGGCTGCCTCTCTTTCTTTCATTTTCCTACTTGAGAGGACACTTGGACAGAACTAATCAATATGGCCCCTAAATAAAATGAAATAAAATCGTGGGGCATATGAATTATTGTTCTGGGAGTTCTAGTTGAGATTTTTTGAGAAATAACTTACATTGTTTTCTCTTTATCGAGAGGTTCATAAGAGCTTATGTAGAATATCTTAAGAGCAACAATTTAGTTCTTCCCGTTTCTAATACAAGTAAAATTCAATGAAATTTACTAAAATTAAAGGTATTGTCTATACAGTTTGCCAAGGATTGTCTCAATTTTGGATAACTCTTACCTCTTACAAAGAAGTGGAAGTGGATGTGGATGTTAATTAAGTTAAATAATCACTGCAGAATCTCTAATTTTTCATTTATTGGAAAAACCATATTTGATCATTTACTTCATGCAAAGATAATTGGGAATAAATAATAAACTGTTGAGCATGTGCTTACATGTCAAGTGTGGATTCGAAGCCAACCATGCTTATTTTTAATTTATTTATGAACTTTATTTGATTATATCGAGGTGGTTATGCACATCAATACGTAACTCAATTAACTTGATTTAATTAAGTGAAAGATTGATAAATTCTAAGAATTTGTTTTTTATTTTTTGTATTCAATTTTCTTAAGGTTTTGTTTTTTCCCCTCAAATATATCATTTCAATTAATTTTTTTAATATATATATATATATAAATTAACTCCTGAAACTTATAAATTAATCTAGTAAATCCAAGTCTTTCACCTTAAATTAGATCATATTCTAGAGTAAATTAGATAACTATGGTATAGATTCCCATTATGCTTAATTGAGGTAAATAGATGTGGTTCGTCCCTCATGTAGACCATGCTAAACAACTTTTTTGGCATTATAAATTGGGAACTTTCCATCCCTATTTTCATCATTTATAACCACTTCTTTTTTTTTGAGAAAAATATAGAGAGAGATACAGCAGATTTAACTTTCAAGTCCCTTTTTTTTAATCAATTATAAAAATATAATAGATCAAAATAATATAGGTTAGGAAGTTGGCAAGTTATACATACACATATACAAAATCAAAAGTGAAAGAAAACATGCTCTCATTCATAAAAAAAATACAAGAAGATAGCTAACCGGAAAGAGAATAAAAAATATCACATCAATTAGTTAAGAAACCTAGAATTGAGCAGGTGTCAAAGATAACCAATTAAAAAAAAAATTCAACAGTTGATACAATTTACAAATGAAACATAAAAAAACCACCAACGATTATTGAAACACACAAGAGCCATTAATAGAAGGCCCGCAACTCCAACATCGAAAGCAAAATAAATTCAACCAACATTCAGTCAGGAGTGGTTCACGGCATGAAAGTGGAATATTGTGTAGAATAAAATTTGAAATCCCCTGAAGACTATATCAACCATGAAGCACTTTTCTTCAATTATCCACTTGTTCCTTTCTTTTTATATAAGGTAGACATTGATGCCCAAGAAAACTTTTTGCATCCACGTTTTAAGATTGCTTTTTATAAATACCAGACCACGCAGAACATGATACAAAATCATCATGTTCTTGTCCATCCATAGCTAAAACTTAATCTTTCCCCACAAGCAAAATATTTATTAACATGCAAAAAACAAATGGTCATGTGACTACTTCTCATATTAACAGAATACATAAAGGGGATCATTAGAAAAGAAAAACAATCTATCTCGAGTTCGAAGCTTCCTTTAAACTATCAGCCACAAAATAAAACATTGTTTTGGTTGAGATTTTTTTTTTTCATACAACTCTTTTTCACGAGACTGGGGAACCAAATGGTCGAAAACAATTATAAGCATGAGATAAAAATTTATCCATTCTAAAGTTCTAGCTACTCATCAATGCAATATTCCTATATTGACTTCCACAGAACTAGATGATATAGTCTTTAAAGAAGATAATAGACTTCCACAGGTAAGAAAAAGAATGGTGGGTAGAAGGAGTTCAAATTATTCATAACTTCCGAGTCTCTCATTCTTATTGCCATCAGTTTTTTCATAAATTTTAGCTCTACAGTTGCAGTCACCCCACAAAACAGCATAGAATTCATAAGAACATCTTGTAGTACAACAATTTATCCAAGACTGTGCTATACTTCCCTTTCAATCCATTCGCGCACAATCCAAACAAGCTCTAAGTTCATAGTTAATGCAGCCTTTGATACAATACTATCATCAACTAAATCAACTTCAACCATGATGTCCACGCTCTCTCAAAGCCATGGCTTGAAGCCAAAGGTGGTATCGACCATGAAAGATTGTAGAGAGGAGGAGTTGAGTGATGCGGTAGATAAGCTTAGAAAATCTATTGATGAAATGAGTCATTCAAAACAGTTCAATTTACGTACAATAATGGGTGATTCTCTTTTATTATTATTATTATTATATATCAATTTTTTTAAAATCAAGCAAACAATACATTATTGCTTGTTTTTCTATTAAGATAAAGCCCTGGTATGTGATATTGTTGAGACTATATAACTTAAGTATTTATTTTCAAATTTGGAAGTCCCTTATATGCTTATCATTTGATGATGACAATTTATATTTTTTGTGTTTATACTAAATATGTTGATGTTGAGTTTATTATTTTGTATGTTGAAAGAATTACTAAAAAGAATAAAAAAAATATTTATATTCACTTTATTTTTTTTAAGAATAAGCTTGCAGATGTTTTTATTAAATCATTTTTTATTTTTTTTCTAGTATTTGATTTAAGCTTCAAATGAACTTTTTACCTTTAACTTCTGAGGGGATGTATTATAAGAAATTATATAATATAGAATATATATATATATATATATAATGAAAAAAGGTTTATAAGTTTAATCTTTGTAGTAATCTCTGTATTAAATATTGTATACTATTCTATATATATAAATAAAAAAAAACTTACTAACTAATTGATTAAACTTCCTGTTATTCTCAACTATAGTCTATAAATAATGGAGCCCGGTAGGACAATACTCTTCTAACTAATGTCCTGAAATGTGAAAGTGAAAGAAAATATTGAAATGCAAACCCCGGCTCTCTTATTGATTTTATATTTTTCAAGAACAATGCATTTACCATTCAAGTTTTTTTCCTCTTTTTCATCTTAAGACTGAAAAACGTTTGACCTGCAGCAGGGGCCGGCCAAGAGGCCCCAGAGAAACTTGTCGTTGGCCAAGCTCTTAGAATGAAAGAGCAGTGCGAGCTGTTTTGAAATTCAATTTTCGTGGGGAGTAAAATCATTTGCAGACGATTTAAATATATGATAGGGTATATTGTAAGTGGTAAAGTGATTATATTGCCACGAATCCACAGAGATTCAGTTCTATATCATTTCGACATGATAAATATTTTGATAGTTATCCAAAAAAAGATTGAAAAATGTTCTCTTAACAGTGCAAGAATAAAAGAAGTAGAATGTTTTAGTTAACTTGCTTGTGTTCATGTCTTATTCCACACACAAATTTGGAGTGTAGAATTCGCACTTAACTGGTGATTGTCGATGCATGAGTCCGGTGGGCACCAATTGTCAGCGTCATACATAAACCTGGACTGAATTGGCTTAACAGATCAATTCGATAACTTAGAATTTGGTCCAAACAGGGTTTCAAAATAAACTTTGTAGTAACCGACTTAGTTGATCTAGTGGGTTAAATTATTATCATTATATCATAATTATTTGTATTGTGGTCTCATTATGAACATGTAAAATATATCCTCCACATAGTTGCCGTCGTTTTAATTAAGCATGTTAGCAGACTGTAAATATCTAGACCTATAACAATGACCACCTCGATCAACCACAAATATTTATTATACATCAATTACATTTGGATATTTTTTGGAAACTTTAGACCAAGCATGCAATAATCTTTAGAAATAACAACAGCAACTGAAAGAGAGATCTTAACAAGAAGAAATAAATTGGATGAATGTATGCAGTAGCAACCTCTTGCCAACCTTAAGTTAGTTTATTGCTTAAATTATGCTATGTGATCTAATTAATTCATTCTCACCAAGTTGTGATGCATCAGCCTCATGAAATTATGCAGGGTTCTCTGCGTTATGTCTTCTAAGTTGAGAGTGGACGTTTCACTGACAGTTGCAATTTTTCCTTCTAATAATTGGTGATAGATATTGTATAATTTGACAGTTGATTTTGCTTGCAATCACTGTTTATAACGAATACTTTGCCTACAGTTACAGGCATAGTTTTAAGACCTGTTTCAAGTGGCTGGCCTGGTTTAAGAGTTAAGTTTGAGGTTTTAACTGGGTTATCGAATTGATTAAGTTAATTTTTTTAAATTTAAATAATATTGTTTTAATAAAAAAATAAAA
This sequence comes from Populus ilicifolia, assembly GCA_015708895.1. NCBI lineage: Eukaryota > Viridiplantae > Streptophyta > Magnoliopsida > Malpighiales > Salicaceae > Populus > Populus ilicifolia. The sequence goes on from SRLM01000273.1 coordinate 764,326, forward strand.
GTTAATGAATTTATAATCAGGTCTTAACTGAATCTTGCTGGGTCAAACAAGTTACTGGATTGTACTGTGTTTTTTTTTTTTGTTTTTAATTCGACTTGGTTTTAGCTCCGGGCTAGTCAAATTCTAAATCAATCCACTAGATGAGGTTAGATTTCAAAATTATAATTACAAGTTTTAGGTTTTGTTTTGGTGGGAAAAAAAGAAGCATAATTACCATCGAGATTATATATAAAAAATCATAAAACCAATAGCCTTAACCCCATGCTATTCAGCATAGAAAAGAAAGCTGCAGCATTCGCGGCTACATCCATTAGAGGTAAATTCTATACCTATGCGAGAAATGGATGCACTACATAAATAATGTTGTTCAATAATGCAATCACTGTAGAAAAATCTTGAGATTGGTGTCTTAAAGAAGCAGAATCATAAAGCTCTTGTCCTTCATAAAAAAAAGGGTATTCTGTTAACTACTTCAAGTTGTTCATATGCAACCAAAATATATTACTATGAATCAAATAAAAACCATATAAAATATCCTATTAATCAAATGATAATTTAATTTTAAATTCCATTGTCACCCCCATAAACTACCTTTGTAGTCGTATAAATTGGGAAGCTTCCTTCCCTGTTTTCATCATCAATATGCAATTAACTCCTTATTGAGAAACAGATAAAGAGAAGTTAGCTATGGCAGCTTTATCCTCCAATTCTTTAGCTGAATTCCTTCTACTTCTTGTTGCCATTAGTTCATACTTAAACTCTAGCTCAGCTGCTAGAGTCACCACAAAATCCAGCACAGAATTCATAAGAACATCTTGTAGTACAGCAACTTATCCAAGACTTTGCTATACTTCCCTCTCTATCCATTCAAGCACGATCCAAACAAGCCCTAAGCTCCTAGCCAATGCAGCCCTTAACGTGACACTGTCATCAGCTAAATCAACTTCAACCATGATATCGACGCTCTCTCAAACCCATGGCATGAAGCCTAGGGAGGTGTCCGCCATGAAAGATTGTGTAGAGGAGTTGAGTGACGCGGTGAACGAGCTTGGAAAATCCATGGATGAGATGAGTCATGCTAGACAGTCCAACTTTCAGTCGATGATTGATGACGTACAAACTTGGGTTAGTGCTGCTTTGACTGATGAGAACACGTGTAGTGATGGGTTCGCAGGAAATGCCATGAATGGGGATTTGAAGACTGCTGTGAGGGGAAGGATTGTGAATATAGCACAGTTGACTAGCAATGCTTTGGCTTTGATCAACAATTATGCCTCAGACCCAGAAATGTTGGGTTGAGTGTGAAATTAGTTGATGAAACGAGAAATCCTTTGCTCACCTCAGATCCAGAACTGTTTTGGTTTTAATATGTATCTGGTTATATCTGATAAAAATACAATCCACCTTAGTCAAGTGATTCTGATGACTCTATACCAAATCCAAAACGTCAGATAACACTAAATTGAGTTTGTTAAAAATCAAAACATATAATGTGAGAAATTGATGCACAAGGGACCGCCAATCCATTTGATCGAGGGCTGCTACAGGTTCACATGCATACAAAAGAAGGAAAAATTCGGTCTTCTAAGATGATAGCTGGTAACATCAAAAGCCATCAAAGCTAGTAAAAACCCATATATTTTGCCTACTTTTCCGGTTTTCTTCTTCTTATTTTGGTTTTTTCAACAGTTCGAAGGATACTACTAACAAAAGCATACAAGGAGGAGAGTACAAAAAAACCCAAGCAAAAGCTTAGGCCAAAGCAGGAAAATGATAAGAAGGAACAAAGAAATAATAATAAGTCTACATGAACACTAAAAAAAGCCCTCTCTGTTTAGGGCGGACCTACACAACATATGAGTTGTAGGTACCACGGCACCTAAGTTTAAAATTTTGTTAAGATCCTTGGTTTAATCTTTTAATAACTTGCACCCCTTAGTTAGCCCCTCTAAACTCTGAAAAATCACACCCCTGATTCTTAATTTTTTATTCCGACCGTCTCCTTGCTACTCTGCTGCATCTTTTCTTCTTTCTGTGGTCACTGGCTGGGGATATGGAAGAGTTTGATTGTTCAAAATTAATAATTTTTGGGTTAAGAAATGGAGGAGATTTAATTTGTTGTTGTGTTTTTTATAAATAATCCTATAAATTTGAGATTTCTGATTTTGACCTCATAAACTTTTACTTTTTAGCTGAAAAACCCACCACAGGTGGAATATAGGCAATTATAACGTAGTCCCTGTGTTTATAAACAATACTTAATTAGTTACTATTATATAAGCTGATGAATAATTTAGTATTTGAATAAATATAAAATATAATTAAAAAAATAATTGGCTTATGAAGACATGTTATATGATATTTTTCCAATAAAATTATTTAATTATTATATTATTAAGTAACATTTAGTTACTATCTTATAATAAAAAAAAAATCATGAAGAAAGAAATAAAGATAAGATACAGTTATTTTTATCCCTTGTATCACAAAACCTTACTAATAACAAAATGAAAAAAAATGAAAAGTTTTATTTTCCACCTTTGAAGAAAGCCAAGGCTCCAACCAAAGGTGCATTGATGTACGTAGTTGGTTCTGATTGACTGGCATTGAGACGACTATCAAGAAATTGATCGTTGTTGTCTGGTCCTCCAACAATGGCCCCTACAAGGACGTTCCGGTTAGGCATTTTGGTCACCAAATAGCTGTTGCCATCATGACATCCAATATGCGCATGGAAAGCAGACGTGGAAGGCAGGCTCGATCCTCGGTGATGAATTCTCTGTGGGAATTTTGGGCCATATCCAACCATGTACGACATCCCTAATGGATTGCTTCCTAGTATGTAATCCACCTGCATCAAGCAATGCGCCATTACTTTTTTTTTTCTTCTTAATTTTAATGACCATGATTTTCTCAATGGGCTAGAAGTGGACTCGATAATATATTTAAAACCTGGGTTTTGGCGACCTCGACGAGTCTCGACGGGGTGGTAACCACAGAACCACAATGAACTGATCGGTTGGCAACTTGTAAATAGCGAGAGTAAACAATAAGAAGAAATGATAAAGCCGTTGCATGTTGCAAGTTACATCCTCCTTGTTTGAACATAAGCCCGCCTGATCGACATAAGAAATTCATCATTACCGAAACTTTGGCAAGATATGGGGTAAATCAAGCTATCCAGAAAGATCGATGTCAGAAAATGCTACCTGGGGAGTATGTGACTGATTTGGTAGGTGACTCAGGCAACAAGGAACACACGAAACTGTCAGCATTGGTAACGAAGGAACTACCAGAGGAGTTCATCACCTTCTGTGGATCGAAATAAATCTTAGATTAAGCTAAAAATATTCACGAATGATAATTAGAAGAGAAAAATGGAGTTGAGTGATTACTGGAGAAACAAATATGTTAATCCCACTTTGTTTTGAATCCCATCCGAACTCAAAAATACTGCCTCCTAGAGTTGCCATGTTCTTTACAACATAATCCCAGTACTTGGGGTCCTGAGTTGCCTTGGATAACCATGCTGCTCCCCAGATCAGTTCATCCTGTAAGACAAATGTATTCATCATGTATATATGATAGTTTTAGATATTGGATAGATGGATCATTACCAATATTGTACTATAGTTTATAAAATCTTAGCATCTCCATATCTTTCGTTAATATTGTGATCAAATACATACATGGTAGCCATTGATATCGCAATAAAATGGGCATGCCCCTTGTCCGATACTTTCATTGTAAGATCCTTGATAATTGTTTGCAAAGTCGAAGACCTGAAAGATTATCAAGACATTGTATAGCATAATTAGAAGAGAGAAGAAATTAATTAGATATCAAAAGTGCATTGCCTTATAATTTAACAATTTTGACACCCACAATTGTTATTAACTTTATAGAATTAGCTACTATCAATTACCTGGGATGCCCTCCGGAGAAGTACACTAGAATACCGTTTGTCTTTGTCCTTGAACGCGATAGAAGAGGCAGCTAGAGCAGCAGCAATCTCGGCTGAAACTTCTGATCCAGGGTGGGTTTGATTAACAACGTAAGTAGTTCTGAGAGTGTCCATGTCTTCAGGTCTCTCCCAACATGTGTGGTCGCTGATGGGATCACCGACTTGGGCAACAACCATGCCAGGTCTTCTTGTGGCCTTCAGGAAATAGTCTGTTCCCCATCGTAGAGCCTCTAACGCATGTTCCAAATCTGAGCCCATCGATTCACCAAACTCTACTATACTCCACGCCAACAACGTTGTTGTGAATGCCATTGGAAAATGGAATTTTACGTTGTCACCAGCATCGTAGTACCCACCAACCATGTCCATCTACAATGATGTTAAGAACATCAGAGTTTCTTGTCAACAGTACGCACATAACTATATATATAGATTTCAATCGGGCCGGCATAAATGTGTTAAATTTTGGGTAGCTGGTTGGACTTTATTATGTATTGTATTTGTGCGTCCATAATTTATTAAATAAAACAAGCAGTATTTCTTGCGAAAATGAAAACATTGTACTTCAATTTTTATTAAAATTTATGTACTAGATGATATGATATAAAGAAAGTTATAAAAAAGATTGATCGGAACGCATTAATCATAAAAAGACACATCATTAAAAAAAATACTAATATAATTGAAAATGGAGCTAGGTCTAACGTGTTTAGCATTGCTGGCTTTTCAAATAAAAAAAGACTTGTTTAAAATTATTTTTGTGTGTTTTTTTTACCGTTTTGATATATTGAATCAAAATAAATTTTAAAAAGAAAAAAACATGAAATGACATTGAACAAATTTACAAAAATAAAATAAAATAGAGAGCACTAAAAATTTAGCAAAGTACAAAAGCAAATCAGATGTTTATTTGTAAGTCAAGCATACAAAACCATAGAGCAAATTTGTGAACTGCATGCTTGAATATGCATGGAAAGACATAGCCACTTACACCAATATCAGATCCATCTTTAAGGGCAGAATCCTTCCTCCAATTCATCCTTTGATTAGAAGGCAACTTCCCTGATCTCTGCCCTTCGAAAAACAAGATGCTTTTTGTCAACGCATCTCCATAATCATGTGACATGGCTGCTGTCACCACCGTTACCCCTAACAACAACATCAGTACAGACATATCCATCATGCTCTTGCCACCCATTCTTTCTCTCAATTCCAATTCTCCTCTACTACCAATCAATTTAACAGGCATAATTGTCAACTTTCGATGCACTAATATATATAAATTAAGGGCTGAATGTTGATGAGGAAACCGTGTGTTCTGTTACCATTGTGATGTTAATCTCGGTATAAGCTTGTTAGGAAAGCATTAACTCTATTCCCACTATGGTTTTGTTGTTAATTAAATTTTTAAAGCCTAATTAACTACTAAGGTTTAGTTAAGTTCAGTGCATCATATGGTTTCGTTGTCATTTTATTCCCGTCTTTGCTTGATACTTTTTACTTTATTTTATTGATGTTTCTAAAAAGGAAGTTGCAGGATGATTTGTTTCCAGTTCCAGTTCCCTTTATTGTTTCTGCATTTGTTGATTTACCATATATACATAAAAAAAATATGTCATATATATCTACCAATATATGGACCTTTCGAAATCTCTTTATGGATAATTTGACATGACGGATGCGTTCCAGAGAAGATTCTAATCACATTGCTTGTCTGTCAGAGGAGGATTATCTAGTGCAGCGTACGGGTAACAATTTCATATACAGATTTCAATGGAAGGTAATTTTATATTATATTAAAAATAATTAGTACGCTCGTATTTATTGTTTTTTAAGATTTGTTTTTAAGAAATAATTAAATAGAAATAAATGGGAGAAAAAAATTCTAAGTTGAAATATTCTTATTATTTTTAGCGGGTCATAAATTTTATTATTTTTCTTATATTAGTATGTGTATTTTTGTTCAATGTGCATTCTATGACTAATTAATAGGATGTTATTAATTACTCATAATGCACTGCAAAATATATGGATATTATCCCACATAATACACACACATTTATATCATATAAATATTAATGCATGATTTTTTTTTTTAAAATAAATATTTTCTTTATTTAATTTGATGTTTTCCTCTTCAATGCTATTATACTTGTTTAGTTTTTTTCCTATTTAATTGGAATAGTTTTTTCACTCTATTTTTTTATTTAATATTACTAGGGTTTTCTAATTTTATTTCTATATAAAGGGTTGTAATATTTTGAAAAGTGGAGACTTTGATGAATACAAATTGTGTTCTTTGTTCTTGAGGGCTTTTACTTGTAATAACCATTGTTATACTTCATTTCCATTTGCATTGTTAGTATCAAAACTCAAAATATTATATTTTCATTTGCATTTGCATTAGTTAGTATTAAAACTCAAAATATTTTTTTTTTTACTAGAGGATGTGCATGATGTGTATTAAAGCTCACTAATTTCTGTATTTTTGGTTGGAGGATATAGAGAATATGTACAGAGCTCATTGATTTCTAGTAGTTAATTGTTATGAATAGTTTTTCATAATCTAAATTTTAACCCCTCTCAAATATCCAACAAAGAGTCTGAAATATTAAAAAAAAACAGGAAAAAATAATTGGTTTCATAAATAAATAAATACTTCAAAAAATTCAAGAAATTTAATTTAAAAAATAAAAGAAGAATAAAATACAATTATGGGTGAAATTGTGAAGAAAATTGAGAAAATAATTGAAATTGGCTAAATTATTAAAAATTAGAAAGTCAGGGACCAAGTTGGAAAAGCCACCAATATTGAGGGACTATTTTAAAGTAAAGAGTGATGAAATTGAGAAGAAATTAAGAGAAAGGGTTGGAATTGGATAAAAGATTGAATTGTAAAACCAATTACTAAGCAGGAAAAAGCATCAATATCAAGGGATCATTTGAAATGCAACCATGGACAAAATTGAAAGAAATATTAAGAAAAAAGGCTGGAATTGGTAAAAAAAATAAAATAAAGCCAAGGATCAAATTCAAAAAGGTGTTAAAACTGAGGAATCAATGTGCAAATATGAAATTCCAATTAAATGAAATGGAGTCTTCTAGGCAAAATGAAGTTGTTTCATGCTTTAATTCAAAAAAGAAATTAAAAAAAAAACGCACCGTAATGACATCATTTTGGTGCATTGTTTTAAATAATGTCCTTCTTCAGCATGCCTTCTACATTTTTTTTTCTTCATGATAAAAATTAAAATTTAAAAAATTAGTGTTTCAACCACGTTATCAAATAAACTCTATATTCTCACCTAAAAAATGTATGCTCAGGCCATTTAAATCCCCTAGAAAATTAGTGCAAAGAAGTCAACTTAAGCATGCTTAGTTAGAAAGTAAAAGGCAAGAGGTGCTAATTTAAAAAGAGAAAATAACGAAAGAGAGATAAATAGTGATGAGTTGAGAGAAGTGCGGGTTGAGTTAGAAAGTAACCAAAAAAAAAAAGAAGGGTAAAGTAACTAAGTAATGTGTGGATGAAGGATGGGAGGAATTATTTTTAAAATATTTTTTATTTTTAAATAAGTTAAAATAATATTTTTTAATTTTTAAAAATAATTTTTTGATATCAGCATATCTAAATAATCTAAAAATATAAAAAAAAATATTAATTTAAAGTAAAGATAAAAATAAATTCAAAATTTTCAAAAATATTTTCAAAATGTAATGCTAAACACTTCTTCGAAGGCTCTCTTAATATTTAAGTTAGTATAAAGTATTAATGGAGAAACTCTTACAGAAATTAAATAAAATATGTAGAACTAAATATAGGGGAGGAGAATAAATTCTAGGATTTTCTCAACATGTGAGATGACTTCCTTGTTAGCTAGCGTCCATGAAGTTTACATCGGCCTTCGTTAGCGGATTTGGGAAAAAAACTAGGGACCCTGTGCTTAATCTTGTCAGTAATAAATGAAACATATATTTTTTAAAATATTTTTTATTTAAAAATATATTAAAATAATAACTGATATCAATAAATTTGAAAAATTGACCAGTAACAAGAGATTTATAAACGAGCCCTTGCTTGGATTGAAGAGAAAATGTAAATACGAGCGAGCACCACAACATGTCTAACATTTGTTTCGACGATCTCTCAAACCCATGGCATGAAGCCTCCGCCATGAAAGATGGTGCAGAGGAGTTGAGCGGTGCGGTGAGCGAGCTAAGAAAATCCCTCTGTTTTTTTGTTAATTTTAGGATAATGCTAGGAGAACTTGAGTTTTTTACTAATTAACATGGCATTAGTTTTAAGTAAAAGTTTTCAAACTATAGAATATGAATCTTATCGCATTTGGAGATATAATAATAATAATATAGAGTATATTAACCCCCATTTTGTGGTTGTATAGTACTGTACTGCTCTACCAACTCATTGGCAAAGAATATAATTATAGTTGTAATTGTAATTGTAATTGTAATTAATCCCTTTCTTCTCCTTTAAGGAGAAAAGAAAACATTAGGAACAGAATATCAGCAGGATGGGGGGGGATTCTACAAGGGCGGATGTGATCTGAAGTAAGCCAAGAGGCCAACAAGAGGTGCATTAATATATGTGGTTGGCTCTGTGTGTACAAAATCTGCTCTAGAATCAGAGTAGGAATCCCCTTGATCAGGTCCACCAACAACAGCTCCTATTAGCAGGTTAGGATTAGGATCATTGCTTTGGAAGTATGGAGTTCCACCTTGACAATTGATCCTGGCAGGGTGTTGATCAACAGAAGGCAGAGACGAGCCGCGGTGGTGTATCTTCCGAGGGAATTTGCTGCCATATCCAACCATGTATGACATCTTCAATGGATTAGTTCCCAGTATGTAATCCACCTGCGTAGATTACCATTTTGTAACATTTCCTTAGCTAATGTAAAAGACCGGTGACAAGATTGATCACTTAACCAAGGATGGAGAAAAGATGTAGGCCTACCTGCCCTCCTGCGAATTGAATAAGTCTAGCAGGAGTGGCAACAACATTACCGCAATGAATTTCTCTATTGGATTGATTCAAATAACGAGCATAAGCAAGAAGAAGAAAGGATAAAGCTGTGGCATGTTGCAAGTTACTTCCTCCTGGTTTGAACAGAAGTCCACCTGAAAAGAATTTTGGAACCGATTTGAATTGTTTACTGTTCCATCACAGAAATGAAATGCCCTTGAAGTATGAATTGCAAAAGAAATTCATGAACAAATTAAGGCTACCTGGAGAGTATGAGACTGAGACAGTAGGTGATTCAGGCAACACAGTACAAACAAACTTGTCTGCATTGGGAATGAATGGACCTACATCAGAAGTCTTGCTTGAAAGCAACAACTGTAAAGAAAGCAACAAGAAGAATTTAGAGAGGAGCATATTATAACAACGAACAGAGATGCTGCAATCAAGTTCGATAGTCACCTTTGAAACAAGTATGTTAATACCAGCATTCTTAGTATCCCATCCGAATTCAGCGAAGCTACCACTGCCATAGCCGACTCGATCAGTATGTTTGGCAACTTTTTTTTCCAAATCGCTTATGTTTTGCACAACATAACTCCAGTAATTAGGTGCTTTGGTCGCCCTATATAGCCATGCTGCTCCCCAGATCAATTCATCCTGTAAAGACATCATCTTTGATAACCGTACTTAATTTGAGAATATGATTTTGCAACGGAAGCAGAGATTTATTGTAATTCATATTGACAAGTTCTGAATGTTCTGATGAGTACCTCATAGCCACTGAAATCGCAGTAAAATGGGCACACCCACGGTCCCAGGGTATCGTTGTAAGAACCACGGTTAGCATCTGCAAATTGAAACACCTAATCCATTTTTTTTATTAGTGATTAAGTATGTTTAGCCGATAGTTTAAAAACAAAGTACATATGAAATACGAATCGATCTCATTTACCATTGCAGCTCTTTTGAGAAGCCTGGCAGAATATGCAGGATTGCGAGGCCTAAACACCATGGAAGATGCTGCAAGTGCAGCTGCTATCTCAGCTGACACCTCTGAGCCTGGAAACTGTTTACTAGCTGCATAAGGGATTCTAGGTGTGTCCATGTCTTCAGGCCTCTCCCAGCAATTGTGATCACCATAAGGATCACCAACTTGAACAAATACAAAGCCAGGGATGCTTGTGGCTTTAAGGAAGTAATCGGTTGCCCACTTAATAGCTTCTAGTGCATGTGGCAGGTCTGGACCCATGAAATTGCCAAAATCTAATACACTCCATGCCAGCATTGTTGTTGAGAATGCCATTGGAAAGTTGAACTTGACATTGTCGCCGGCATCATAGTATCCACCAACCAAATCAACCTAAGAATGTTCAGAACAATCTTTATGTCCCCACGTGATAGCAGAATAAAACTAATCTAGCAAGAAGTGATTTTCCAAAAAACTTTTCTTTTGTGTTTGGATAAAGGGAAGGAATCACGGTCCACCCTATGCACCAACGTGTAGAAACAGCCCCTCGCCTACGTGCCTGACAAAATCAGGCTGCCTGATTTGGGTTTCAAACCTAGAGGTCCAAGACAATGAGTTTACTTTTTCAGAACATTTAAGTCAATTTCAATTTTCCTCTAGAGTTAAGTGTGATATTTAAGAGTGGTCTAGATTTACTAGATGTGTCAGACGGCGCATATGGTTCCAATTTATTGCACAATTTCGTCCCTTTTTGCATGAGAGATGGTTTGTTTTCATTTACAGAAGAGCTAAAGCTGTCAGAAAAAGAAGAGCACAATGTGATGAACCTTGTAAGTAAGTCGTCACTAACATTCACTAACATGACCAACATGCTATAAGAAGCCAAGAGACATCGGTTACAAGTGAATGAATTAACTCAATCCGTGATTCTTAGGTCACATGTGTGCTCTACTCACGAGGAAAATCACTTTCACCAATCATTTTCAAAGTCACAAGCAATTAGGTGTCCTTCCACGTTCTTACTAAAAAATTTGCACCCCTCCCCTGTAAGCAACTACGGTGTCTCTCCTACAGCTGTAATTTTTAAGAATATTCATGTTATGAGCAGAAATTTATCAGCACAGTATGGCACTCAAATGCTGTTGTTAGTCTCTAGTCCCCGGTTGAACCCTCGTCGATCCAAGTGAAGTTAGTGGCTGTCCGAAAGGACTTGCACCAACAAGTTGCCCTGATACTACAGGTGGGTAATTAACATATTGCAGGTGGCAATTCTCGAAAACAGATGCTGGCTTTTTTTCTGAACAACTCTGGCCCAAAACAATGCAATGGCAATGGCAATAGCAATGGTAACAGAAATAAAAATGAAGTGGTACATCAATGAAGAAACATTCACACACACACACACGCACGCACGCACAAGCGCACGCGCACACGCGCGCGCACAAAACCGGACTTACACCAATCTGAAAGCCGTCTTGAAGACCAGAATCCTTCCTCCAAGTCATTCTCTGTGTAGGAGGTAACTTCCCTGACCTCTGCCCTTCAAAGAACAAAATGCTTTTAGTCAATGCATCCCCATAATCATGTGAAGCCACTCTCATCACCATAACCATCGTTATCAACACTCCAAAAACCAGCGCTCTCTTTAACACACCCATCTCTCTCTTTCTCTCAAAGTCAAAATCAAACACCTCTAGCTAATTAACTTCCTCCTCCTATACTTTCCTAACCATTCAAGCAAGATTTTTGTAATAGGATGGGTACCAAAAGAGAAGAAGAAACATAAAGGGTACGTACATTCACTTGAAAGAGAAGCTGAAATTAACTAGTCGGGTAGGAAGAGTTTTGATCGAAAAAAACAAAAGATAACAATGAAGGCTAGGCATTTCCGGCGCCTCCGTTTACGGTGGTGACTAATGCTGTTAGTTACAGTGTATTTGGTTCGGATGATTGCCTTCTTGAAGAGGACTCATAGTCATAATATATATGTGATGGTTGATGTGTGCTTGCTTCTTCTTCTACTGTACTCCTTTGACAAAGTAGTGGGAGTCTGGAACCACCGTACACTTCCTGTGAACGTGGGGGTGTTAACTAATTTTTTTAGGTGATTATCTTGAATTCAAATTCAAAAACAAAGTTACAAAAAAAATAAATTTTTTAAGGGATTTAATTTTTCATTTGTATGAAAACACATTCAAGATGACCCAAATAATTAAAACCAAAATAAATAAATTCAGAAAGTAATTTAACATGGGCTACCGAAGGGTCGACCATTTTTGTGGAAATGTGTGTCACGGGGGAGCTACTCTTATGCATGAATTCATAACCTGTGGAAGCCAATCATCGCTACCATCACCTAAAATTGTCACTCAAATTAAATAATGAGCAAGTAAACCGTGTGCTTACAATGGTTTTGGGAATTGGTTTTAAAAAGAGCATTATAAGCGTTTTCAATTGGTTTTTCAAAAAAAAAATTCTCAAAATTGTATCAAAATAATTATAATTATAATCAGTTGCAGAGTAAAAAAAAATAAATGAGAGAAAAAATTATTAATATATATTATATTATATAGATATATGTTAAAAATCAATTCAAAACAAATATATTATCTCATATTAAGCAAACTTAATTTAAAAAAAAAATAAAAATAAAATTTATATTATAATTGTTCTTTTTAAATTTTTATAATAATAAAATTTAATTGGGTTACATAATTATATAACTTAACTGAATTTTGTTTGATGAAAACAAAAAAATAAAAAAAAACCAATAAAATAAAAATTATTCAATAATTTGTCCTGCTTATTTTATAAAAAGTACAAAAAAATTAATATTATAAAAAAGATCAATTTCAAGTTAAAATAATTTTAATTATACAAATATCAATCTGTATTAATTAACAATAATTAAAATATTTATTTGTTCATCTCATGAAAAAGTTCTGTATCATAACCAATTCAATTAAAAATAATATAACCTTTAATTAATCTAAAATAATCAAATCAATGTCTATTATTCAAAACAATCAAAGGGTTAATTGCCCCTTTTGCTTCAATATAGCTTTCCGCTATTGATCATAATTATAGAGGATGTTTAAAAATAAAATAATAATTGTTTTTTTTAATAAAAAATTCAAGTTTTTAAAAAATATCCTTCCATGCACGCCACCAAATGACTCGTAATGTTGTGCAAGAAAATCTAAAATCAAGAAACAAAGCTAGGTGATTATCACGTTTCTTGAATATAGGACATCTCCATACGCCTAATCAGAAAGTGTATGAAGAAGGCAAGCAACAATGCCTTTTTTGGCATCTCAAGTAACAAAATGCATGTTTCTAATATTTTACACTGATGTCTCATAGTTTTAGGGTTTCCTGGCATGCTTAAGGCTCACCTTTTTTGTAGGCTTCGGCTTCCATCCCTATCGACTTGAATAAAAGCACAAGTGTTCTTCAAGCTTTTCAAGAAACGTTATGACCCATCTACTAGGATGCAACTTAAGGCACTCCTCTGTGCTTTTTCCCCTTTCCATTTTTGTTAAAGTATGACTCAACCTCCAGTTCCAAGCAATGATATAAAACGTAATTTGGTTTGGTAGGACAATCTAATCACATATTGATTTAAAGCATTTTCTTTTTATTGGGTTTTATTTTAAATTTAATTTTTTAAAAAATATAACTTCAAAAACAATCATATTTGGGTTTTCAGTCAGGCCGTGGATTAACTTATTTAATCTTAATCTAAGGCCACTTCTTAAAAATAAGATTCTAAGTCTTTGTTTTCTGGGCTCAGATAAGGGCTATTTTGGGCCTTTTGCGGAGGTCAATGAAACTGATTCCTTGGAGGGCTTTTGTAGCTATTGGGGGCTTTTAACCATTCAACCTTGGAGACTACATCTTTGGAGTTTGGACTGCTGAGACAGAGGAAGAAATGACTCTGTGATTAACCTTGAAGGACTTTAATTAAAACCCAAATGCTATATCATCAAGACATTGCTTGTCTTTCTCGTAAAAAAAGAAAAGAAGAATATATATATATATATGTTGCTTGTCTAAAGTTTTCATATACTGATTAGGAATAAAAAAAATTATTCAAAACTCAAGTTCTTATCTCGATAATAAAAAATAATTTCAGATAAACTTAAGTACTGTTAATCAAAATTATTTTAAAAAAACATATTTTAAGAGTATATCCAATAACCACCTAATTTAATTATGAGCATTTGTTTTTATATTATAGCTTGTTTTTTAAATTGCTTTTCAAATAGTTTTTTTACTAAAACAACTCATTAAATTGATTTTTTTAAGCTATAATTTAGAAATATATGAAAAAAATATTATGTAAATATATTTTTCATTAAAAATATTTTAAAAAACATAAACGAGAAACTAATTTGATGCGCAAAAAGACCTAAAGTTAGCTCTGATAATTATATCTTTAATGCAACCGGGTCGAGGGTAAGAGCTTGACCCAGTGTAGTTTGGGTGGCGATGAGCCTAATTTGCTTAAAACAGGCATTACAAACTAAGAATTATTAGAGCTAACTATGAAGGTCACCGAAAGTACATATATTTAGCTACCATCTATCTGTGGGCTTGGCTTGGCTTGGGACCCTCGGCCTATTTACTTATATATATATTTTTTATTATTAGAATTATAAATAAAACTAAAATTTACTAGCACATATTACGACCATTAGTAAAAGAGCCCTTTAATAAAAAATAAAAATGAACACATATTTAGGGATAGAATTGTATTTTCACATATTTATTGCATGGTATAATCACTCTTATACCCTTGAAAAAAAACAGCATAGGTAATGCTTAAGGGATATTTTCAAATTTTTACATTTTTGTACAGTATAACTACTGAGTTCAACTTTTTTTTTTTTACCCAAGTTCAAGAGACATTTTAGGTTTTTTTAACCTTGGTTTTCTTGCAAATGTCTTGCAGGGTCAATGATGTTTTGATCTTTCTATAGTTTAAAAAAACAAAAAGGAGGCACTAGCATCTTTTGGGCTACACTTGTGGTATTTTTCAATTGTTGTTGGTTGCCTTCTTCAATGGCGTCCAAAACATCTCATCACTTTATACACAGTAAATCAATGTGTGTTGGCGGCTTCCATAGAACGGAGAGGTTTTGATAATATATATATATATATATATATATATATATATATTCAATCTCAAAAGGTGTATTGAACTTATAAAATTGAGCTTCTCAATCATTTAAATTTTATTAAATTTATTTTTTTTTAATTTTATCATTGGTATTTGATTTTTAATATTTTTTAAAGAAAATTTTATCCTCATTCTTTATATTTCTATTTATTTTTTTGATCATTTTTTATTAGATTTGTTTATTTAATCCTTAATTACTTGATTTTATTTTATTTTGTTAAATTTAATCTTTTTTATTATTATTTTAATTTTTTTTATTTTGAGTTCTCTTCTTGATTATTTTTTTTACAATTTCATCCCTTATTGTATATTTTTATTGAATTTTTATATCATATTTAATGCTTATTTTTTTATTAGGCTTTTAAAATCCAGTTTAAGAGTCGACTCTCGTCATGTCCTAAGCATAAATTGGATAGAATAACCAAGATTAGTGGGGTTTATCAAATTTTTTATTATGTAAAAGGTAAAAATAATATTATTTTGATAAAAAAAATAATGGCACAAAAATCAATGGGCGTTGACATGATTTTCTCCTAACTCCAGTTGTTTGATTTTTTATTTAGCTAAAAACTAAATATAATAATATTTTATAAAAAAATAATGGAGAAAAAACTCAATTATAATCCTTTTTTTATTGGTATTTTTTTAGATTTTTTTTAGTTTCATCGATTTGCATTTGATTTTGTTTTGTTTTTATATTAAATATAGTGCTTATTCTCTTGATTGTTGCTTTTTTATCATTTTCTTGTTTTTTCTTTCAATTTTGCCTCTTAACATTTTATTTTATTTCTAGATTTACTCTTTATTTTTTTAATTGCTCTTTTTTTTATCATTTTCTTAATTTGTTTTATCTTTCAATGTTGTCTCTAAGCATTTTATTTTATTTTTTATCCAATTTTGGCTCCTTTTTTATTCTATTTTTCAATTAGATCCCTCATTATTTTTTCATTAGTTTTTATATCAGATTCAATTCTTATTGTTTTGATTACTATTTTTTTTCATTTTAGTATTTTTATTGTTAAGAATTTTGTTCAATATTTATTTTTAGTCTTTTATATGGTCATCTTGATCTTATGAACAGAGTTGTCGGTTTCAAAGATTAACTCGATTTAATTTTTATTTTTTTAATTTTATCATTTTATATTAGGTTATTTGACTTTAAACGTTTTTTTTCTAGGGTTATCCTAGATAGCAGGTAACCAAGTTAATTCGTATTCACTCAAATTATAAATATTTAAATATTTTATATATATATATATTTTTTAAAACATAATCCGCATCACAACTTAGCACAAGTAANATTTAAATATTTTATATATATATATATATATTTTAAAACATAATCCGCATCACAACTTAGCACAAGTAAAAAAAATATATGGTATTTATTAAGTGGGATATCACCCTATCTTTTCACAACATCATAACTAATCTACCACAGCTTAAAAATTACATCTTTTTTTTTCCACTTCTAAACTAAATTAATATTTACCATTTAAATTTAATATTTTATATATTCATCTTTTGACATTAAACATAAATGGTATATTTATCAACTTGGTAAATAAACTTGAATTAATAGAATTAATTTAAAATAATATTGTTTTAAATTTGTTTTAAAAAATATATAAACAACATTATTTTAATTAAAAAAATAAATTTATAAGTCAAATCACTTGACCAGATCAAGTAGATCAACTGTCACCCAGTTTAAAATAAAATTTAACTCATCTTATATTGTAATTCAATAACTTCCTAATATTAACTAGTAATTAGATTGTCTTACTAAATCAAGATGAGTTTACCAACATTACTACCACAAACACAAGTAAAAATAATTTATAATCTTGTTTTCTAATAGTTACGGGTTCAAGTTTTATCATAGTTATTGAAAACTTCTCTGATCATTGATTTCAGGATCTATAAGATTAGTTGAGATATATGCAAGCTGGGCTAAACATCTATGTTAATAATAATATTAAAAAAAAATTTCATCGTAAGTTTTCTTACCACATGTATATATTATCAAATAATTACTTTGAGAATTCAAATAAACTTTTAAGTTTTCTTACCACATGTATATATTATCAAATAATTACTTTGAGAATTCAAATAAACTTTTCTTTTTTGTTAATACTTGCTAGCTTTTATTTTTATTTTTATTTTTATTAATGCTTGCTAGCTATTGAAACTTCAGTTTCATGATTGAAGTATAAAGAGAATATTATAGTTATCTTGATCTACAATCTAGAAATCACATGGTTGATTCAGACTTTTATGGCTCTTTCGTCATCGGGATTGCTTGAGTAATAGTTGAGAATTTTTATTTATTCCTTCAAAGGAATTGTTACTTCACCTGTACTTGAGAAGAAGCACAATAAATAAATACAAATAAAGAACGAAGAATAATGTTTATTTCTTCAGAACAATCATGTGTACGGAGCATGTTTCTTGTTTTTCGGCTAATCCACATAAAATACTGTTGACAGATATGATTCATAGCTTGATGAATGGAGCAACTGCTAAAGCAGTTGACAAAATGACAAATGTGATGAGCTCTGAGTTTTGCTTCAACATTATTAATTACGAGAATTTATGTCAAAGCTTACACGGTTAAGCAAGTCGAAGTAAATTTATGAATTGATACGTGTATAGTTCAAGGAAACTTCATGGGATACGTTTTCTCTTGCAAGCATAGCATGTCTTCTCTTCGCAATGATGGCCGACCTGAAACTTTAATGTGATTAATTAGGCGGCTAATTAGCATATGCATTTCATCACTAATATAAACCAGAAAGGCGAGCAATCCTATGCTTTTTTGCCCTATGAACATGATAGGAAGCAAGTTTTTCTTACAAACGACATCAATATATAAATGAAAAATAATTTCAATATTGAAAAGGGGAACCACTATATATTAAATAAAAAGAATTATTAATTCATATTGGGCATTGCTTGACTTGGCATGTCATTTTCAATTGTGCACTGCACAAGTAAAGACAGCACGTATTGTAGTGTCATATCCTGCGTTTGCACTTATATATGGCATATTACTCTCCGCCCTCCAAACAATTTGTCAGTCCATCAAATTAACCCTTTTCTTCACTCTACTATATCAAGAAACACTTTGCTTACATGTTATTATGACCCTTAAGAACTTCAAGGTCCAAATCAGAAACCATGGCAACCAAGATTAGGCTATTAGCAACATTGATAGTCTTCTCTTCAATCTTCTCATTCGCAGCGTCAAAGAGCACCAAATCCAACATAACGTGGTGGTGCAACCAGACACCACACCCTTCAACATGCAAGTACTTCATGAGCCATAGCCACCACCATTTTGCACTCAAACATAGGTCCGAGTTCCGGTTAATGTCGGTCAAATTAGCCCTCAAGAAAGCCCTTATTGCACAAAGGCAAGTCTCGCAACTCGGGCAGAACTACGAGCACCAGCAACAAAGAGTTGTATGGACTGATTGCTTGAAACTTTATTCTAATACCATTCTTCAACTTAACCGTACCCTAAGAGGGATAAGGAAGAAGAAGCTTCGATGTACAGATCTTGATGCACAAACATGGCTAAGTACAGCGCTAACCAACATTCAAACATGCAGAACCGGGTCTTTAGACCTTAATGTGTCGGATTTCACTATGCCAGCCATGTCGAAAAATCTATCGGAGCTCATTAGCAATACTCTGGCAATCAATGGGGTTTTGCTTCAAGACAACAATACAGTACAAGAGTTTCCAAGCTGGTTCTCCAGGCCCAACAGACGGTTATTGCAATCTGCATCAATAACGGCAATGGCAGATCTCGTCGTGGCGAAAGATGGTTCGGGGAAATTCAGGTCTGTTCAGGCAGCAATTAATGCAGCCTCAAAAAGGAGGTACAAAACTAGACTGATTATACATGTGAAAAGAGGAGTTTATAAGGAAAATATTGAAGTTGGAGTTAACAATAACAATATTTGGCTGGTTGGTGATGGCATGAGAAATACTATAATCACAAGCAGTCGGAGTGTTGGAGGTGGCCATACAACTTATAGTTCTGCTACTGCTGGTAAGAAAATCAATCTTTCCATCTTCGAAACATCCATTATCATTGCTATATTTGCTAGCCTTCTAAGTGGATACATGTTTGTCAATATCGAATTAGTTAATCAAATATATTTACGATGTCGATTAATTTCTTATTGAATTTGAGATGAATAGAAAGGTAGAAGATGAAGTTTCTTTTGGTTAGAAAGAAGAAGAATGAGGTTAATAATTAAATACGTAATTGTTGAATGGTCCATGTAAGTTCTTTCAATGTTTTGATCACTTCACTTAAAAGTTACGATTTCATAATAAAAAAGGGCAGACGTAAAGAGTATTTTAACGAGAGATGTTTTGATTCTCAAATAATATTCCATATGATTTTTATTCTCTTCTTCTTCTTCTTCTTCTTTTTTTTTATCTATACAATATTTAAATTGTGAAACTTTCCTCAGCTTTAGAGCGATTGTTCAATTGCTATATTTAATTAAAATATTATGTAAAAAAAATTAAAAAGATATCTTTTTTTATCTGAAACGTTCTGATCCATGAAAAAATTATGTTTGTTTTATTTTAATTTATTTATTTTTTTATAGAGTAATCAATTATGTTTAATTAAAATATCATGTCAAAATATAATTTAGAATAATCAATTAAAATGTCATGTCAGAATAAAAATAAAATTAAGGAGACAACTTTATATATATATATATATATTGTTGACCACTGTGCTCCTCATAAAGTTTGTGTTGTTTCACATAAAAATCAATTATATTTAATTAAAAATTACTTTGGTTAAAAGAAAACTAAAATTAAGAAGATTTTTTTCTTGGACCATTTTTATTCTAATAAAACTTATGTTATTTCATCTTAATCAAACTGTCATTTCAAATTTTAATATAAATTCCATTTCAACACAGAAATAAAATTAAAAAAAAAACTTTTTTTTCTAAACTATAGTGCTCCTCAGAAAGGTTGTGTTGTTTCATCGAGTAATTAGTTATGCTTAATTAAAATCTCATGCATGTCAATAAGATTAAGGAGGCATCTTTTATATTTTATCCTCCTTAAAAAGATTATATTATTTTATTTTAATCAATATATTGTTTTACATGATAATCATTTAATTTTGCTAATTAAAATGTCATTGTCAAAACAAAAATAGAATAAATTAAGAAGATATCTTTTAAATTTTTTATGAATCGTTGTGCTCCTCCGAATAGTTATGTTGTTTCATCTTGGTCACAAGTGTGATTATATTAGATTTTTAATTAAAAATATTTAATAGAAGAAATATTTGTAATCAGCATGTTGTTTCGCTAGTTATAAGCGGGATGGAGAGCGTTTTATCATAAAAAAAAAGGGATGACGAGTAAAAAAAATTCAGAAATAGAATTATATATCCTTAATCAAAGATTTCTGGATTATGAAGAAAAAATTCAGAAGGAATGAAATCAAAAGTGGCAAAAACATTACTAAATTATTATTTTTTCCATAGATATCCTGCGAGCAAAGCGTAGAACACAATTTTCTATAGTTTTGAAGATAAGATTATTTTTGTTTGAAATGATATTGCTCGTGATAATAATTATCATATGATCAAAATTTTCCAGTACTTTAATTTGTGCTCCCTTTACTTGTCCAGTACGGTGAAAGAAATTATATGCCTACTTTACCTAAAAATTGATTTGCAGGTATTGATGGCCTTCGCTTTGTGGCTCGTGGCATTACCTTTAGCAACACCGCAGGTCCACTGAAGGGCCAAGCCGTTGCACTCCGATCAGCCTCAGATCTCTCAGTCTTCTATCGATGTTCGTTTCAAGGATATCAAGACACCCTTTTTGTCCACTCTCAACGGCAATTCTACAGAGAATGCTACATCTATGGCACCATAGATTTCATTTTTGGCAATGCAGCAGTTGTGTTCCAAAACTCTATTATTCTTGTGAGGAGGCCTTTAAAGGGTCAAGCAAATATGATCACAGCGCAAGGCCGCAATGACCCCTTTCAAAACACCGGGATTTCTATCCATAATTCACGAATTCTACCGGCACCAGACTTGAAGCCGGTGGTTGGTGCATTTGAAACATACCTGGGGAGGCCATGGATGCGGTATTCTAGGACAGTTATTCTTCAAACTTATATTGATGGTTTTATCAATCCAGCAGGCTGGTCACCGTGGCTAAACAGAGACTTTGCTCAGGACACCTTGTACTATGGAGAGTATAAAAACTTTGGGCCTGGCTCTTCAACAAGAAGGAGGGTTGCTTGGAAAGGATTTCATGTTATAACAAGCCCATATGTGGCGTCGCGTTTCACTGTTAGAAGCCTCATTGCTGGCCAGTCATGGCTGCCAGCAACCAAGATCCCATTTACTTCTGACCTTTGATCATGATGCTGTGGTATTTGTCACTATATCTATTTTCTAATTTAATTGTATTCTTTCTGTACATTTTAACTCACTTAAAGTATAAATAAGTTAATTTACTTATATTATTACTTGATTGGAGCAAGTCAGAAAGTTTTTTTTTTGTTTTTGTTTTGTGGGTATGAATGTGTTCAAATTTTATTTAAGGTAATAAAAATATTGCAAGATCATGGCCTCTCCGACACAAAATACCAGCCTCCTCATAAAAGTGCATGTTGTCGAGAGTATTGGGCTTATTCTACATAGAGACAGCATGTGATTTTTTTGTTTTTTTACACTTTTCTGGGAATGAAAGCATGGAACTATAGTTATTAAATCTTAACTAACTCAAAACTGTCATCTCTAATCAAATTAAAATACTATTGTTTGAAGAATTTATTTTTAAAAAATTAAAATAATATTTATTTTTAAAAAAATTAAATCATATCCCCAGTTTGTCCACTTCAACTCTTAATCTAGCCTAAACCAAATCCCAAGCTAGTTAGTCACCTGGTTTAAAAACAACGCATGGAACTATACAAGCCCTTTTTCGAGCTCAAGATGTGAGGCCTTACGAAATGTATGGCCTGTATTCCAAGAAAGAACTTTATAGACCCAGCTAATTTTAGCCCACATTCATTCTCTAGTAGAACTAGAGAAGCGTTCAAGAGATGACCGGAAATTAAGCTGTGGAAAATAAGATAATACCAGCTAATTGTGCTAAATCTTAGATTTTCTTTAATGGTTTTCAATATTTATTTTTCAAATTCAATGAGATCGATAGCTGCTTGTTTGGTGCTTTATTCCATGTGTAATGACCTTTGCGATAGCGATAGACATTATAAGGTCAAACTTTTCTTGTTTCCACAAATATTTTAATTATTGCGTAGGTGAGAATTAAATTAATTTGTTTAACAAAATTAATTAAACTATACAATATTATATATGCGGTATCCATCATGAAGGTCACGAAGCTGCCGATCGATAGACCTTACCAAATTAATTAATTTAATAATGCTCTCTTACATGTACCCTTATTCTTTGTGTTTTATTCTCATGATAGCTTTTTATGGCTCCAGCCAAATAAATAAATGACCGCTTCATAGATATAGTTGTATAAGCTTGAATAATTAATCGAGAGCCTCCTATAAATTATTTGCAATCATGCCTATGCAGTTGGGTTCCTCATAAGATATAAAACGAATAAATAAACAGCGGGCAAACTCGTGTATATATTCGGGTTTATTAATTTCACGTAGTTTTTTTTTTGAAAAAAAACAATTATGGAGACCTCAGGATACTTAGATTGTCAATGAATTAGATGTTTTAAAAAAAGGTCTGGTGATTTGATTTGAAAATAAAAAATAAAAGAAGGATTTAATTGATATATAATTAGAAATGCATGTGGTAATTAATTAAATATACTAAGGATACATTAACCTATATCGAGTGCAAACTCTAAATTACTTTTTTAAAGCGAAAAGAAGAGAGACAGAGAGAGAAGATGAAAATGGTCATCACGTTGACATAATCAAATCTATGTGCCTTTGATTACGCGTTTGGTGCAGCTGCATGCCTGTTGTTCAAAGTCAACTATATAGAAAAGTCCAATGTCTTACACTGTCGAAGAGAAGGTTATTGGCACGTCATCTATATATATTGCACTGTTCTTCACTAACAGAGAGGCGTGAGATTTACAGGCTACGTACCTGGTCAAACAAATCCTTCCAGGTACCATAAGAAGACTTTCAATTTTCCTCTTGCTGTTTTTCAAAAAAGGGTAGCAATAATACTGAGAATGAACAGTTTATAGAAGGAGGCGAGCCACAGTAAGAGAATGGTAAAAGATAGATGCCATGAATGATTTTTAGCAAATTAAATTGTATTTTGATGACATATATACACAAGATTCTGTGATTTGATGTTCAAGATCCTCACAAAGAATCGATTCTCATCAGAAACAGTTTCAGTTCATTTGAGAAATTAAAAAAGTTCATTATATATAAAAATTAAAGTTAATTAAGGGTTAATTTTGAAGTATTCTTAGTAGACAAGTTGATTATAATTCGAGGTGTTCTGTCGTTGTCTAGATCAATCCTTCACTCTCATTACATTAAATTATTCTAGAATTACTAAGCATTATTCTAGAATTAGCACAAAGTGAAGATAATTAAATTATTTGCAAACAAAACCGTGTTCTCATGTGGACTTAATTGCATAGAAATAATTAAATAAATCCATGCAACTGGCATCCCAAAGAAAGTCTCTCTTTTCCCCAGCAATGTAAGCTTGATTTTACCAAGTATACAATTATTAATCTATGAAAAAGGATAGCATTCTTTATATATATATATATATAACAAGACAAGAGTAGCAAAAGAGTTGTTACAAAAATAATCTGAGTATTAAGCAAATGATTAATAATTAGTCGTTTTCAACAATTAATATGTGTACAGAGCTGGCCAAAACCTGGCTGTCACCTGGCACACCATAACAAAGAGAGGGAAAAAAGAAGAAAAAGTCCACCTTCCTTATTCCCCTATATAAAGAGCCACATCGACCCATAGCCTTGATCATTACAACATTGATATATCTTCAAATATTTCCAACAATTACTAGCTAGGCCTCCCAAAAATGGCCACAAAGCTTTGTTTATCACTTTTGTTCTTGTGCTTATGCTCATTGCTTTCATCATCTATTGCCTCTAATGACCAGATAGATTACTGGTGCAGCAAAACCCCAAACCCTGAACCATGCAAATACTTCATGAAGCAAAACCCAAAACACTTTGTGCCGAAACAAAAGTCTGACTTCCGCAAAATGGCTATCGAATTAGCCGTGCAACGGGCTGTGAATGCTCAAAATCACAACAAATGGCTAGGAACAAAATGCCGCAATGAGAAAGAAAAGGCTGCGTGGGCTGACTGCTTAAAGCTCTATGAGGACACCATTGCAGAACTCAACCACACTATTGCCTCCAACACAAAATGCACCGAGTTTGATGCTCAAACTTGGCTTAGCACTGCTTTAACAAACCTTGAAACATGCAAATCCGGGTTCAAGGATTTTGGGGTTTCAGATTTCGTGTTACCTCTCATGTCTAACAATGTTTCAAAGCTAATTCGCAACACCTTGGCTTTGAAGGACAATGCTTCATCAACTTTACCCCAAACTTATAATGATGGTTTCCCTAGTTGGGTTAAAGCAGGTGATAGAAAGCTCTTGCAAAAATCTTCACCATCTCCAAATCTTGTGGTGGCTCAAGATGGTTCAGGGAACCACCGTACCATAAAGGCAGCCCTTGACGCAGCCGCAAAGAGGAGTGGCAGTAAGAGGTTTGTTATTCGTATTAAGAGTGGGGTTTATAGAGAAAATCTTGATATTGGAAAGAATTTAAAGAACATTATGCTTGTTGGTGATGGTTTGAGAAATACCATCATCACCGGGAGCCGAAGTGTTGGTGGAGGTTTTACTACTTTCAACTCTGCAACTGTTGGTAAGTTTTATGCATACATCCTTTCCCTTAACTTCTCTTCATCTACTTTTCTAATAAGGTTTGGTTATTATCTCAAGACAAAAAAAATAAAATTAAGATGGTATACAAAAATTTATCTTTCTTTCTTATTTTAAAAATATAAAATTTTATTGATTTATTTTATATTTTCATCTCAATTCTTTAACTAAACATGCATCTTTTTTGTATTTGTAGCTTTTATTGTGAAAAACTGAACACTTTGTAAGAAGAAAATGTCCACGGATAGACTTGTTCACGTCCTACACTCTTTGATTAATTAGGGCACTAAGAGGAAGTTTCAATTTTCAAGCATAAAACCTTTGGATAAACATTAATTAATTAAAAAATCAGAATTAGTCTACATACAAATATACATCAACAAACAAGTTAATTTTCATGAATCAATCTTAGTCTACTTACCATTAATTTTCATGACTTTTCTATTAGAGCCATTAATTTTATTTTTCCTTGCAACATCAATCTTTAGTCTACGTACGTACCATTGATTTTCATGAATTTTCAGCCGTGACTGGGGAAGGATTCATAGCTCGAGGCATCACTTTCCGCAACACAGCTGGTCCACAAAACCACCAAGCTGTGGCCCTCCGATCAGGCTCCGACCTCTCAGTATTCTACCGTTGTGGCTTCGAAGGTTACCAAGACACCTTGTACGTCCACTCCCAAAGGCAATTCTACAAGGAATGCTACATCTATGGCACAGTCGATTTCATTTTTGGGAATGCAGCTGTGGTCTTACAAAATTGTATGATATATGCACGAAGGCCTATGGATAAGCAAAAGAACGTCGTAACAGCTCAAGGCAGGACTGACCCCAATCAAAATACTGGGATTTCAATCCATAACTCTCGAGTCATGGCTTCATCAGACCTTAGACCAGTGCTTAGCTCATTCAAGACTTACTTAGGACGCCCCTGGAAAGAGTACTCTCGTACAGTTTTTCTTCAAACTTATCTTGATTCTTTGGTGGATCCAGCAGGCTGGTTGGAGTGGGATGGTAACTTCGCTCTAGACACTTTGTATTATGGAGAGTACAGAAATTTTGGTCCTGGAGCCTCCACTAGAGGAAGAGTTAAGTGGCGAGGTTACCGGGTTATAACAAGCTCGACCGAAGCATCAAGATTCACAGTCGCAAACTTCATAGCCGGAAGGTCGTGGTTGCCGGCTACTGGTGTCCCATTTTACCCTGGACTTTGATGATATTAACAGTCCCATTCGGTACCATTGATTATATCAATCTGTTTGTTCTTTCATTGTTTCAACAAGTTAATTAATTTTGTGGATTCCCTTCTAATGGTTCACAACTTATCATGAAGACATTTATCAAATAATAAAGAAATTATTCTCTTCATTCCATTGCTTGCAATTTCTCATGAACCACTTATTTTCCATGAAAGCAGTACTGTAAAATACAATGTCAGGACTCAGATTATACAGTAGTTGATA
Organism: Populus ilicifolia; assembly: GCA_015708895.1. Classification (NCBI taxonomy): domain Eukaryota; kingdom Viridiplantae; phylum Streptophyta; class Magnoliopsida; order Malpighiales; family Salicaceae; genus Populus; species Populus ilicifolia. Next base: position 790,840 of record SRLM01000273.1, read on the forward strand.
ATGACGTGGTCGGGGTAAATTGACTTGTTGTAGGCTTTAACTAAATTAATACATGGAAAAAAGTACATCTCTCTCGTATTTATGGAGAGAAAAAAATTAAAAGAAAATAAGCCTTTAACTTACAGCACCTCCTTTTTAATTTGATTTTCCTCATTTTTACACCTATTTTTGTCAATATTTTTTATAAAAAAAATTTCCCATTATACCGTGCTGATCAATAATCTTGATCTTTTTTTTCTTTTTTAAACTTTGATTCCATGGAACCTGGTTGGCTTCTTTATTGCCATGGAATCTTTGTATGGGTTCTATGCAAACCAGAAGATGTGAAACTAGTACACGTGTTTTGTTTAGCTTGTCATTCGCTCTCAGGGAATTAGATACATAACTTTATGGATAAGTCGTCTGTGTAGTTAGCTCATTGTTCAACCGAAAGTTATGTATTAGCTTTGCACCGTTTCTAAATCATGCATTGCTTTGTCAAGAAGTGAGAAGAAACTGTTCATGGAAGAAAGTGACAATTAGGCCCAAGTAACATCTCCAAGCAAAGAAAAAGAATATCTTCCTGTGCCTCCAAAAGCCATTCTCTGTGACATGTTCACATATAAAAGATTGTGAAACATTCTTCCTCGACAAATTAGACCTAACAAAGGCAGATACTTGCTCAGCCCCCCTGAAACACATGTCCTTGATCAATCGCCCTCGTGTTACAGTCAGCGGAATCAGAAGAATGAGAACTTTTCATTACTTCTGGTGTCAAAATTGCCAGCGTACGTTAAGGTTCACCTCCTTAAACCGACTTGAAATCTTTTGTCCGCATTGCTTTAGGGAAATAAATCATGAGCTAGATGTATCAAGGCCCAGGCTTATTGCTGATCTATCTGGCTTAGAGCCGTCTCCATGTGCACGGTTGTTGGGTTCTTTGGCGCAAATGCTCGATCCTCCTACAAGGCGGCAGGATGCTGATCTTGGTAGAAGAATCAGATGGGTACCTGGAAGTTCCAATGGACCTTGGATTACCCTCCAGTTTGTGGATCCTCCAAGCCTGCAAAGACCTGCTATCGCGGCACCACAGCCTGTTATTCCTCCAAGTAATAGTGGTAATGACAGAAGCCATATTGACAATTTTGGTAACGATGAAGATGATCTGCTCTCTCAAGCTACGACTCATACTGAACAGCTAGGGCCACCTCCTGCACCAGTTTCGGCAATTGAAGCGTTGCCGGTGTTGAAAATCACTGAACAACATTTGTTGAACGACATTCATTGTCCTGTATGTAAGGAGATATTTGAGGTTGGTGGTGACGTGATGAAGCTACCGTGCAAGCATTTGTACCATTCTGATTGCATTGTTCGTTGGCTAAACTTGCATAATACTTGCCCAGTTTGCCGGTATAAGCTGTGTGACGAATCTGACAAAGATCTTCCAGGTGAAAATGCTGATTTTTTTGTCTTTGAAGAGCTGACAAACAGCATAAATTGGCTGAGGAATCAGCTCCATTCTTTGCCGCCGATTCGTGCATTTTCTGATTGGACACAGCGATACCTTGATTTCTTAGACAATAGACTTGTTACTTCGCGTGGAGGTGAGTTTGGAATTTCCTTATGCTACTTCCTTCTTCTCTTTGTTTTCCTTATTTCTGGTTTCGAAAGGCTACATGTAATATTTCAGGCACTTAGCCTGTTTTAACTTGGGATCTTGATGGAGGAATTAATAGAAAATTAAGCTCAAGCATCTGGAAGATATATTTATTTTTATCTCTTTATCCAAATATATTTCTTATTTATTTTTATCTCTTTATCCAAATATATTTCTTTCTTTTCTATATATATATATATATATATATATATTTTTTGTGTTTTGGAACATTGACTAAACACAAAATATTCTCTTCTATTGATGTGTTGGTTGTGTTGATGTTTATTTTCACGCATATAATTTCCAACAAGAAAAGGAAATTCAGAAAGAAAATTCAAATTGATCAATTTCTTCCCTCTAATAACTTTTAGAAATTACACAAAAGTAATTTGGAAGATTTTAATCTAATGTTTAGCTAATTATGTGCTGATGTTTCCTGCAGCCGGCTCTTGGTGGCGTTCTTGGTTCATTTTTTCACTCTGAATTCCAAATGCCTCTCAGCTTTAAAGCTGTACATATTAGCCTCATAATTGAATCATTTCTCAGGCAGGTATGTCCATCTACCATTAATTTTTAAAGGTAGCTGGGATGAAAGATATCGAACCAGCTTACCAGGTACGTAATACGTACATATATTTCTTTATTTTTCTACTTTGATGTCCTTAAAATGCCTCCATTTTCCTAACCCAAGTTTTTGTTTCTTATTTAGCAGTTGCAAAAATGACTACATCTGCTAAAAGAATAGTTCCATTTGTTCTAATTAATGTTTCTCTCTTCTGTCAATTGTTACATTTTCATATATATTAAAAGAAAAATATATACATGGTTCTGGGTGAAGGAGGATCTTCATATTTGATCTTACTAGCGTGATCAAGGTTGGGAGAATGAAGAGAGTTTGAGAAAGAGAAGCCTTGAGAGTTGGGTGTAAAAACAAACATGTTGCACTGTAATGCCATTGGTAGAATCAATGGCAGAGCTACCTTAGAGGGGCAGTAGGGGCCTTCACCCCTTTGGATATTTTATGTATGTATGTATATGGTATATGATTTGTGTACAATAATTTGAAAGCTCTATATATCCATGCCATAAGATCAGAAATATCCCATTTTCAGATCTTGTACTAAATAATTTAAGTATGCAAATTTTATTTTTGCTGCTAGTTTTTTCTTTTTTTTAGCAAGAAATATGTAAGGAAGATAGGACTTGCATGGACCTTTTAAGTTGAAGTCAATGGTCCTTAAACAAGATAAAATTTCTTTCTTCTTAAATATAATAATGCACTTTTTTGAGTCGAATGTGCTTCATGGACTTATTCATGAGTGGGATAAATGAAGTCTAAAAACATTAATGCACGAACGACTTTGGATTTTATATTTATCTAAGCAATATGTACTGGTTTTTCCTAATAGGTTCGCTTGACCTTGTAGCTCGAAAGGTGGCTCCGCTGTGGAGCTCAACCACCTAATTTGTCGTTAGATTCACAACCCAAGAACCTCTCTAAACTAGTGCATTATTAACTCAGATTATAGTCGAGGAAGTGAAATGTAAACCCATGAACCTTATTGACAAGTAGTCTCAAGATAACTTGAAGAATACTACATATCCCAAAATATGAGCACATGAAGTCGACGTATAGAGGCTATGTGAAATTAATAAAACCCTAGGTCAAAACTTGTAATTGTTGTCCATTATATCAAACAAAACAGTTTTATTTCTTCTTAAACATGTACAAGAGGTGTAACTGCAGAAGTATGATGTCAAATTAAGCATGGAGGTTATGGCAAAAGATAAGTTACAGTAAAACATTTATAACTGCACTTATTAATTTGATAAAAAACTGAGTTCTTGGTTGAAATTTGTTTTTGTTTCCAACATATATAGTCGCTTCTCTTGAAGGGAACAACATATACATTATAGACAAAGTATTAAGATCTTTGATCTTATATCTTAGCTTTTGTAGCTTTCGGTTGTGTACTTTCCACCAAACTAGCCAAAAGCTGCAAGCTGAGTACTCACCATTTTCGAAAAAGATTACATTCACGTTTTCAAGAGTTGTTAGGCCTCCTAAAATGGCTACAAAGTTTGGCTTATCTGTTTTGTTCATAATCTTTTGCTCATTGTTTTCACCAACATTGTCATCTATCACCTATAATGAGATAGATTCATGGTGCAGCATAACCCCACACCCTGAACCATGTAAATACTCCATGAAGCAAAACCCAAACCACTTTATACCTAACCAAGAATTTGAGTCTCGTAAAGTGGCAATCGAATTAGCCTTGCAGAGTGCTCTCACTGCTCAAAATCACCACCAGCGGCTATGGCCAACATTACGCATTGAGAAAGAAAAGAATGCATGGAAACATTGCTTAAACTTCTACAACAAGACCATCGATGAACTCATCCTCGCCCTTGCCTCTAACATAAAATCCTCCAATTTTAACACCCAGACTTGGCTTAGCGCTGCGTCAACCTATCTTGAAAGTTGTAAAGAAACAATCAATGATCTAGGGGTTTCAGGCTCTATGTTATCTCTCATGATGTCTAACAATGTTTCAAAGCTAATAACCAACTCTTTGGCTCTACATAACAAAGCCTCGTCAGTTTTCCCTCAAACTTATCAAGATGATTTTCCTACCTGGGTTAAAGCAGCTGATAGAAAGCTCTTGCAGGAACCTTCACCATCTCCAGATCTTGTGGTGGCGCAGGATGGATCGGGTGATTACAGTATCATAAAGGCGGCACTTGAAGCCGCAGAAAAGAGTAGTGGGAATGGGAGGTTTGTTATATATATTAAGAGTGGGGTGTATAAGGAGTATCTTGAAATTGGTAAGAAACTTGAGAATATTATGCTTGTTGGTGATGGAATGACAAAAACCATTATCACTGGGAACAAGAGTCTCGGTGGAGGAGTTGACACCTTTCACACTGCAACTGTTGGTAAATCTCTTAACTCTTTATTTGTCTTAATTTAAGTGCAAACAGCCTTCTTCTTATCTATTATCTGTGAAAATCACGACCAATGTTAACAATTTGATGAATCCTCAGGGGTCGATGGTCAGGGATTCATTGCTCGGGACATCACCTTCCAAAACACAGCTGGTCCACAAAACCATCAAGCTGTAGCCCTTCGATCAAGTTCCGACTACTCTGTCTTCTACCGTTGTGGTTTTGAAGGGTATCAAGACACCTTATATGTCCACAGTAAAAGACAGTTCTATAGGGAATGCTCTATCTATGGTACAATAGACTTCATTTTTGGAGATGCAGCTGTTGTCTTACAAAATTGCATGATATATGTAAGAAGGCCATTTGGTAGCCAAAACAATGTTATAACAGCCCAGGGCAGGTCTTGCCCCTATACTAACACAGGGATTGTAATCCATAATTCACAAGTATTTTCTGCAGAAGACCTTGGCTCATCAAAAACATACTTGGGAAGGCCATGGAGGAAATACTCGCGTACAGTTTTTCTCTCAACTTATCTTGATTCTTTGGTGGATCCGGCAGGATGGCTTGAGTGGGATGGTAATTTTGCCCTAAACACTTTGTATTATGGAGAGTACAAGAACACCGGACCTGGAGCTTCGACTAGTGGAAGGGTTAAGTGGCCTGGTTACAAGGTTATAACTAGTGCAGAAGAAGCATCAGAATTCACAGTTGCAAACTTCATAGGTGGCCGTTCATGGTTGCCAGCTACTGGTGTGCAATTTGCTGCCGGACTTTGATACTATTGACAGTTCCCTGCACTATATATTGTTTCAATGCTAGTTCTCTCATTTTCAATAAGTGTTGTGGCTGGATGCATTGGCATCCATGAGGGCAGCCACTTTCATAAGAGTGAATTACTTCAAACCTTGTCGGGTTCTTCTCCTAATTTTCTAGTAAAACTAAATGCATGTAGCTCCATGTATGGAGTTTTTGAGACATTTTTACCCCCACTGAGCTGTGAAAACTTGATTGTTAAATGAACATAAATGAGCATGGATTTGTTGAGTTAAAAATCATTTGTCCCGGATGTTGGGTATGCGACCAAAGTCCCACATTGGTTAGAAATGGGGAGGATCAAGGGTATATAAGGATGGACAAATATCTCCATTAGCATGAGACCTTTTGGGTATAGCCCAAGAGCAAATCCATTAGGGCTTAGTTCCAAAGTGGACAATATCATACCAATGTGGAGATATGTGATGTCCATAATCCTTACACCGGATTCACATATACTGTAGGCTTGTGCTGTTCTTACTTTCCTTTTGGCCTTTTAAACACAGAGTTAAATATTAGCAATTAATTTATTAGTACTCGAAGTTGAATTCTATTTAAGTTTTTTTTCTTGTTCAAGTTCCTTAAAATAAAAGGAAAACAAAAGAGCGTTTTCTTAAATGGTTCTTCAAGCTTGTTTGAAAAAATTACCTTAAAGAAAAACACTCGATTTATAATTAGGATGTTTTAATTTAAAACATGTTTCGAATTCTTGTGTTATGTTGTGGCTGAGATGTTTTGTGGGATAAAAGCATTACTTAGTAACCAGTGTTGTACTAATAAATGTTTAAAGGAATTAGTATTTGATTAAATTCTATTTCTTTGTTTTTAAGACATAAAATTAATGACCAGTAAGGATTATATTTAAAATATTTAAACAAATACATTTCATTTATATTAAATAATCTATGAAATATTCTTAAATTTACATAGCATGTTAACATATTTTTTATGAAAGTTATTATTAAGTTTAAAAAATATATTGAATAAGGTAATAATACATATAGACAATTCAATTTCAATAAAACCAACGTGGAAATAAAATTATGCCAAATACCAGCATACTTTGTATATATAGCTTTTTATTAAAAATAAAATAACGAAGAAAGTTGTCAATTTTAATAAAGAAAAATATAGTAATACCAGAAATGCATATAATAAATTACAATTTCCATTCAATAGAGTTAATAACGGGCACTTAAAAAATAGCAAAAAACGGATTTCTTAATTATTATTATTATTATTTTGAAAAGCAAAATAAGCCTATAAAAGGCGGGCAAGGGATCGTAAGGGTTGTAAGTCACAAGGAACAGACATCTACAACGAAGAAAGCAATGAAGGCTAATCAAGGCTCTGAATACATAGCACAAGAGAATTAACAAATGATTTCTTAATTAATTAACACTTATATATAGTCCTTTCTTGAATAGACTAACATGCTATAGATCAAGCATAGCATGGGATTTAATCCTCTCTCTCTTTTTTAGTATTAACTTTGGTTTCTCTTCCTTTTACTTCACATGAAGTTTTTTCTTTCTTTTCAGAAGTAATACATATATATTTGTTAATTTTTCACAAATAATTTCTCAGTAGTTTCAAGAAATTAGTTGAATTTATTCTTATATCTCATAGTACTCTAGTTATTACTAATTTATGCTTTATTTTAGATGATTTTTCAATCTATTCTTTCAATAAATATTGTTTTCCAAACTTGTAATCATAACCCATCATGAGAAATCCAAACCCAGCCTTATATAAATTCAAATGGAAAGCTTATATTATGCAAACAAGGCTGGTGTGCGTGTGTGTGTGGACTATCTAATTAATTGGTAATTAATCCATGCTCTATTGGATCTCTGTAATGGGTGAGTTGTTTTAGGAGTGTGGGCATGGGAACATGGGCCTCATTTGGACAATAAGTTAGATTTAATGGCCTGAACTGACTTAATTCTAACAATCTCAACTCCAGGGCCTTTGACTTCGACATTGATCCACCCCACTAAATATATCCACAAGCCCATCTTGTGGTAATAATTAGACAAATTGGAAAAGAGAGGGAAGGGGGAACAGAACTAGCTCAAGGTCACAGATTATATTTTTTTAATATTTAATTACATATATTTATTTTAGGGTTTTATTTATTTATTTACATTAATTAACTGACATGTTATTATAGAAACTATGACAATTTTGTCTTGGTGTTTAGGTATGTAGAAATTTTGTAATCTAGAGGAGCTGGCACTCCGTCCCTTCCAAAAATTAATAATAATAATAATAATAATTAAAAGCCTAGTTAATCTCAAATCTGTCATGCAAGTTGATTTGGTGACTTCCAACCTGGAAAAAGTTTCAAATTAAATTAAATATACTTTGATTGATATGAAAAAAATAACATGTATTTTAGTTAATTAAATAAAATCTTGTTTGGTTTTTTTAAAATGATATAATTTTTATTTTTTAAAATTTTAAAATAATATCATTTTAAATTTATCTAGTTTAATTTGAGTTAAACTCAGTTAATTTATAACCAAAATTTATGGCCAAGTCGGGTTAATAACTTTGATATAAAAAATCTAAATTATATCAATATTAAAAAGTAATTAATTTTTGCTTTGATATGATTTAAAATTTAAGTTTGTTTCTTGATTTATTATACCATTATATACAAATGTAACAACATTGCCATATAAACATAGATTTTACACTATTTTACAATAACTGTAATACTCATGAATGATATCATTTTCCATGTAAATCTTGGGGTGATTATCGAGCTAAATAAAGCTAATTAAATAAATCAATTGATAATTGTGCTATCCTTTTTCATTAACAATATATCATTATTTATCGAGTGAGCATGACGTTTTGCTTCCAATTACTAAATATTATCACAATTTTTCCAAGTTCATCATTTAACAAGTAACTAGCTCAAAATAATTAGTATCCAGCACGATAACCAACTAGCTACAATTAGCTGTATATCATTGCGACACACTATACATTTCAGACAGTAATTCTCTAGATAAGCTGTAATTATGATCTTAATCATGTCAACTTCCACTCTTTTAACCTTTTATTTGTTCCCATTTCGTATTATATAATTATATTTATAAGTTATAATTACATATTATTATTTTGAGGGTGACCTATAAACCATAATGCAATCATAATGTCACTATATATATAAAAATCCCATGCTCTTTTTAATTTATAGTAAATAAAAAATTAAGCCCTATTTTTTTCAGATGAATTAATGAAAAGCAAAATTAAACGATTAATCTGACTAGTTAAATCAAGGTGTGCCTCTATAAAATAGCACAGTCAGTAAAAATATTTTAGAAACTAATATAGTTGAGAAAATTTTAGAATCTAATACACTTTTATTGGTTGCTCTATCGTCTTTGAGAGGTAAATGGAGTTTTTTACAACTAATAGTGTAATAAAAAATTCTTTTTAATTGTGTTAATTTCAACTGCAATCCAATAAAAATATGATAGTTCTCAACATTTTTCCATAAATATACTCAGAATCTCGGCGCACTTCACAACTTGGCATCCAAGTTGGAGCTCGAATCAATCATCGCCATAACCTGCTGACTATAGGCTAAGGTCCCTTGTCATGTAGACTAGGGTATAACACTATAACGCTGCTTATAATGCATACATGTGATGGAAAGCCAAGAACATACCTTGGTCATAAAGGGTGTCGACGGTGTGTTGGAGATGGTGATGAATGTTTTTTTTTTAATTTATTTTTTTAGATTTAGTTTTTATATCAATATGTCAAAATTATATAAAAAACATTAAAAAAAATATTTTTTTAATATTTTTAAGTTAAAAATAATCTTAAATAGTTAGAGAGTGTAGATTCATATCTTAAGCTGCCCATATGTACATTTATATATATATATATATATATAGAACGAGCAAATTTATTAAGAAAATTAAAAGGCCAAAGTACAGAAAAAGTTGAAAGCCAGAGAGCTTTAGAACCATGTCAACGCCATATTACAAAAAACAGTAATTTCTCCAGTTACTTTCATAGCTATAACATTCATCATTTAATCAAAATTTTATATTCTATAGAAATATTTACTCATCATTTGATGATTTGACACTATTTTTTATAATTTACTTGGACCTTCGCTCCAATGACGTAAAACTAACAGTCACCTTTCAAGAAATAAATACCCCTACCCCTTTTTTTATTTTTATTTTATTTTGAGAATATATTTAAAAGAATTATTGTTAGTGGATCATATATATCAAGAAATTGGTCCCAAAAAAATCTTCGCATGAAAGAAATATCCGATAAAAAGTATGCAACCTAAAATATTGGTCCCAGTTACTTCCAATTGGGACCATGATCAAATTTATAATTAAATAATTCATAATTATCATTGCACATATAGACTTCAGACAAATATGAATGTTCACTAGATTTTATACCGACTGGCGCCCCTTTCTAGCTAGCTATGGAGAGGTTTATCCCTTTCGGAGGTTCGGTCTAATAAACAAAACATTTTGTTGGACCCAGAGACTTTTTCTACCACTTTCTTGTTTTAATTACTTTTTTTTTTTTTTTATCTTCTGTGTAAAAAGCTGGTGAGCTGTCCTTTCAATTTCTATACAGTACATGATTATGTAGAATTTCTCTATCACATATGGCCTACCCCGTGTATTCATACCCTATGCTTTGAGTATATCATACTTCTGGCAGGTATACGTTATACTCCTAGATATTTTTTGTACTTTTGATTCCAAAGCTGCCCTCATATATAGTTGAAACAAGATGAAGAGAGAATACACATACTGAAAATGTCTAATTTATGCCTAAAGGTAATCTAATAATTACCTCTACATGTACAAAATAATTTCCATGTTGAAGGTTATTTGAAGCAAAAGTAAATATTAAATATTTATTGGTAGATTTAAATATTTAATATAAGGTCTCTAGTTCAAATTTATTTCTTCAAATCCAGGAAAGACAAACGATTTAAAAACCTTCAAACTTTTTTTAATTTCATATTTATAAAATATCACAAAAGGGTATTTTCAAATTAATTATATTATAGACTTGCTTAGATCTTTTTGTCTATAATAGCTTGCAAAGTTAAAAGATATTTACGTATGATCAACAAGAGATTGTCACGCTTAATTTGATACATGCATGAAGCTAAGAAAAAATGGAAAAAATAATTTTATTAGTGGTGTGAATACATATACACATGAGGGAACTAAAGGAGATTTATCCTCGTGAAAATAAAAGGTTAATTATACATAAACCAGTCTACTAACTTATTTATAGATTGAAAATATATTAATAAAAAAATTTTATCACCCCAAGTAATAAAGCATTGGAACAAAAATCTATTTAATTCAATTTCATATATTCATAAAAAATACCTTAAGAAATCTAAGAAAAAAAATTATGGTATATTCATAAAAAATAACTTAAAAATTCATGGTGAGCACGCAAACACAGCAAAAGAAATCACAAGTGGGTTCCAGCGAGTATTACAGAAGTCGCATCCCTATTGGTTGCTGCTAAGTTCAGCCATCCAAACGGTGCCACGTCATACAGTGACGGTGCGAACCCCGAGACGTGCGGTCCGAAATAATGACTTCTTGCAGCTGTGACGATAGAGAGCAGGACCCACGTGGATAAATCACAGCCCCACATCATAAATATTAGCACTTCTCGTGATTTTTCAAATCTAATTTTAATTTTAATTGTATAAAGACAAGAATGAATCAATGAATGCCTGAGCTTGGTGCTTCGAGGCTAATGGGTTTTAATCACGTGTTTGGTTGTTTTTTTTTTTTATTTTAATATTACCTGGTTTTGTTTATAAATGTGATAATAACTAGAGAGACGATGTAAATTTGGGTGGAGGGATGTGAGGTTACCATTAATTAATTTTATTTAAATTTAATTATAATTTGAGAGATGATGTAAATTGGGGTGGAAGTGATGTGAGGCTACTATTTGATCATATGCTTGAAACTCTTGGTGCGCGTCATAGAAAAAATTAATGGCTGCTTTAATTCTACTCGACTAATTAATAAAATTAAGCTGTGTAGTCAATCAATTATAATAGATGAACAAATATATAAAAAAAAATTATATGTTTGTAGTAAAATAATATTTAATATGCTCATATTGTAATTGAATATTGGATGAAGGATTTTATTCATTTAACATTAATTCCATCGTAATTTTTTATTATCAAAAACCTTAAAAATCCAATTCAGATCTAAAATTAGTAAATCTTCATTATTAATGATGGGATAAAACCCCTCCCCCACTTAGTGATAAATCAGAATGAATTTTATTTTAATTTTAGTTAAAATAAATAAAAAATTAAACACATTAGATGATACAAATAAGGTTAAATTCATCTATAATTATACATCATATTTTTAATTAATTAATTTTTCAAGGTAAAACAAGAAAGGCTTTTCTCAATGTACATAATTTATAATTAGCAAGAAAAGATTAACTGAAAATATTTTTAATGTGAATTATTAAACAAATTTATTGTGTTATCATTAGAGCAACGAATAAAAGAGTATTTGCCGCTTCATTTGCATAATTTCATAAACAAATGCACATAAATTCCACGTGATCAAGACTCTTCTAAAGTGTTTATTGCATTATCAATCATTTAGGATCACTATATAAAATCGTTAATTTGAAACTTGAGTATCTATATTTGATAATTTTAATTTAGAATATGTTTGTTTGCAGAAAAATTATTTTTTAAATAAATTTTTTAAAAAATAAATTTTTGAAAAGTGAATTTTGAGAAAAATAAATTCTTGAAAAGTAAATTATTTTTCAATATTTAGTAGTATTATAAAAAATAAATTGAAAAATAATTTCCAGTATTTGGTTATGGTATAGAAAATGAACTGAAAAATAATTTATTAATGCTTTATTTTTCTCAAGTTTATTAAAATAATAAGAAATAAATCTTACAAAACAAATTAAAAGGTTGAATGATAATGAAATTAAAAAAACAATTCATAAATTATCTCAAATAAAATAAATAATAATCAAAATAATAAAGATCAAATCTAAAAAAAATAAAAAAATTAAAATAATAATAATTAACATTTCATAAAGTATTTCAAATAAAATAAGTAACAATTAAAAGAATGAGGATCAAATTTGATACATAAAAAATTTTAATAAAAAAATAATAGGAGAAAAGTAAATAACAATTATAAAAATAGGACCAAAGTTAATATAAAAATTTAATTTTAAGAAATGAAATTGAAAAATAAATATTCAAAACAAAATATATATATAGCAATCAAAAGTTTAAGGATCAAATTTGATATAATCTGTAAATAATAATATTTTTAAATTTTTCACAACTTTCAAAAAGTGTTTTCCTCCCAAATTTTTTAGGAAAATACTTTTTTAAAAATCAAGCTAAATTTTTCTTTGACTGGAAAGTGTTTTTCGTTTACCAACTTTTCTAATAGCAAATAAACATAAGAAAATTTGAAAATTATTTTCTCGAAAACTACTTTTCAGAAAACAAACACAGTTAAAAAGAAAAATATTTTCCTGAAAACTAAGTCAAATTTTTTTTTGACTGAAAAATATTTTTTATTGACCAGAAAGTATTTTTCATTTAACAGAAAATATTTTCTGTTGACTGAAAAGTGTTTTTTATTAACCGAAAAATATTTTTCGTTGACTAACTTTTATAATGACAAACAAATACGAAACAATTTGAAAAGTAGTTTCTCATAAACTATTTTCCAAAAAACAAACATGTTAGATTTAGTTGAATTTCAATAAAAATAGAGAAAAATAAATTTAGTATAACTTGATTAAAAACTTAAGATTGATCGACATCCTGATTAAATTAAAAAAATTAATTAAAATTTAGTTAGAAGTAGTTAATTTTTTTAATTTTTAAAATAATATTATTTTTAATTTTTATAAATTAAAAAATTTATTTAATTTAATATTTTTTTTCTCGATACTCCTAAGTTGTGATTAAAAACTATGCTGATAAAAGTTTTCTACTTTGTACTGACTTAATTTATGAAAAATACAGACTTCAGGTAAAAAGTTGGAAAAAAAAAGAGAGAGCACCAAAATGCTTGTAAAATTCACGTGTTTAATGTGGAGCCCACTTGTTATAAGTAGGTCCCGCAGAAACAAGCCAGCAAAAATACGATCCTGCAAGTTGCGAGCTTAATGATAGTGGCTAGCCCAGGCCGGACCGCGAGCCGCTCCCGAGTACAGAGAAACCTCAGGCTCCATCATTCCCTATCTCAAGTGGGAACCATAAGCCAACATAATCTGCTTGGCTCACCTAGATCTAGCCGGCTTCACATAGAATTTTCTATAATCCTGTAGTTCGGAGGATCGTCCCTTTCTCCAAAGCTAGTGGCCGGTTCGTAGGCCCACTTGTAAGAATATAGCAGGAGTAACTATTAAGGTTTGGTTATAGAACATGAACAGACAATTCCACTTACTTCTGCTTTCTTGGTGCTTTCAATTATTGTATTTATCGAAATCAAGTCTATGATAAGTTATTTAGAATCTCACCACATGTTATGCAAGTAAATTAGGAGTAAATTTAGCCTAATAACCGAGTCATCGATGTTAACTACATGTAATATTCAAGTTTTTAAGATAATGATTTCTCGATTATAATTATATTAAATGAAGGATATTTTCCATTGTATAGTACAAGATTCATAGAATTTTATATTGTTTTAAATAGTAGTAATATTAGTAGTATTAATAATAACAACAATAACAACAATAATAATATCATATGTTATTCTACTTGTATCTATATATTATTTATTTTTAGAGTCAATATTAGCAATTAATACAGTTCATCTAATAATAAATTTAATCTGAATTTATTATAAAGCAATGACACCATAATGAAGAGAATATTGATTTGAGTCTTACCTATTTAATGATGAATTTATAAAAAAAATAAAATAAAAAAATAAACTTTCACAAAAGAATTTATTTTAAATTGGATTTTTGTTGATTATAGACTAGAACTATAACTATGATTTATTTATCATCCAAAAAAAAAATTCTCTTTTGATTTTTTTATATCAAATCATGAACACAATTGAAAACACAATAGAAGAACTAAATCTTAAAATATCCAAATTAGACATAATAATAAAATGAAAGTTTGAGTTCAAGAACTAATTAGGTATCGAACGGGAAAAAACTATGGTTAAAAAAAACCCATTGAGAGACAAGAAAAGAAAATAACAAACCAACCAAACCCAGCCACCTTTGACACTACTTGCCTAGTTAATAGCCAAAAACACTCTGAATCCAAAACGGAACGGGGTAAAAGCACTGGCTGGAACTTGAACGGGGCTTGAGCTCCCGTAGCAAGACACCAACCTTAAAGACTATTTTATACGTTTTAAAAAAAAAAGGGGGTAAAAGTAAAAGACATTATGATTGTGAGCATGGAAACGTATCGGTCACGAGCAAAACCGGTACGTTAAATAATATTAAATTATAATGTAAAAGGGATTCATCTACTCCTTAGCATAGATATAATACTTAAACCCATCCAGCATGTCAAGACCTAGATTCTTGCTGATTTCTAGTTGGGGTTGAAAAAATTAATAAAGAAAAAAATTTCTTTGGTTCAATAAAAAAAATATGAGTTAATTCGACGACTTAATCGAATCATGCTTTATCTAGTTAAAACTCAGAATTTTTTTTAAAAATTATTAAAATAATATTATTTTAATATATTTATTTTTTAAAATATTATTTTTAATTTACCTGTTTTATCCTGGTTTAAGTTTTATACAACTATGCTTCTTAGTATGCCAGCAAATTAATTTGCATTATATAGTAGAGTTATGATTTTTCACAAAAAAAAAAATTACGTGAAGTTCTATTACGGTATAGTTTTATTATCTTTGAGATTTGATTTTTATAATGGTAAGTTAGAAACTTTTAGTTGGAGGAGATGTCGATGAGTGCATGCTCAAATAAGAACTTCATTCGTACATACAAAAGGATTGATGCATACAATAAAATTAACACTAAAAGCTAGGCTAAAAAATAGTTGAAAATTCTCAAAAGTTCTTAGAGCAGCGGGGAACTGTCATAGTAGTTTCTTTGAGGGCTGTGGCATGCCTTCATTCCCATATATACTTTATTAAAAATCGATCGAATTCTTATTATTAACTTAGTAATTTTTTAAATATATAAAGAACTTTACCAAAAGGAACGGCGTTTAATTATTATTTTTTTACGTAAATCATTAGAGTTAAGATTTATATTAGGATGGAAAAACAAGTAATAAATTAAACAAATTAGCATTCAAAATTCAAGGGACTGGTATAGTTTGGGTACCGGCGCCTACTTCAGCCAGAACACCGGTGAATTATTCCTAGCCGAAGTTTTTTTCATTTTAAGAGATTATTACTTGTCCAATGACAATAACAAGTATTGGCATTAGAGAGACTTCGAAATTATTGTTTATGCACAAATGACATGCTTTTAATTTCACCTCAAATTAAGGTGGCTATAATCTTGTTGCCGCAAACTACCTTGAAGATAGCACCTCATATATAGCTAAAAAACAGCACGACTCCTATGGACATCCTAGCATTCAATGAAGTAAAATGAAGTCTCCTTTCTTGTTAAAAAAAAAAGAGGAAAAAGCTTGAGGTTACCATTTGGTATGTGACTAGCAATACTTTAGTGCCTAGCTAGGAATTGGATGTATAGGAATTGAAATCTGCTCATAAAGGTCATAATTCAGCAATTCCAAATAGATCATATGTCATGAAATTAACCATAATGTATAGACAAATTGGATGGTTCAATCTTATAGGAAAAAAAAAGTTTGCATCACATAAAGAAATTAAATATCCATATCTTGCCCATACTAAGAATTATCACGGTGATTATAAAACTCACCAATCTATTTACCCCTAAGTCTAAAGAAAAAGAGTAGCCAATTCTATGGCCACACCTATTGGTGCTGGACCACAATACTGCGATAGAGAGACCATGGTAGATCCAACATCATCATTCTGGTTTTATCACAGTTACGACTTTTAAGAAATAGTAGGGACTAGAAATGGAGTTTAGGGCTAGCAAGGGCCACCATGCCACTTTCATGGAAAAATAAAAGAAATAGAGAGTGATGATATGTAGTTTGTGTGTAACTTTGTGGCTAGTGGTTATTCCATTATGTCACCACCAATATCATCACTATTTTTTTCCTTCTCTTTTTGGGGCCTTCTAGCTACTCTTTTAAGCTTTCTTGATTGGTCTGTTCAGTGAGTTTATCCCTTGACAATTCCACCATTTAATCACCCCTCTATATATATATATCTCTCTCTCCCTATTTCTTCGTGTGTGCTGGCTTCTCTTCTCAATAGGGTCCTTATCAGTTGCGGGTAGGGGAAGAAGTAAAGAGATCAAGAGAGGAGGAGTTTTTGGGTTACCTAGCTAGCTAACCTTCTATTTTTGCCATATTTTTCCCGCTCAAATCTTGTCCACCAATCTAGCTCAATTCGATAACGAAAGCTTATGATGTTGAATAACATTTATGAATCATTGATGATAAGAATATTTGGCCTTTAGGGTTTTCTCTTTTCTTGGTCTCTCTTTTTCTCTCTCTCATTTAACCCTACTCGTTATCCCTTCTTCCATTCCTCTCTTCCTCAGCTTTTTTCCTTGTAGAGTGTGTGATGTTCTTTATTTGACTTCCTTGGGATCTAATCCAACAACAAGACAAGCACATTTTTAGATTGGAGTGAAAAAAGGGGGTCAGAGTTCAATTTTCAAGGAGAAGTTATAAAGTGCTTTTGTTGTCTTGTTTCCTTTTCTGATTTTAGGAGCTTCCTCTATAGTTGGAGTAAAGTTAAGAGCTAGAGCAGCCAAAAGTTCCTGTCTTATCCTTCTACTTTTGGAGAAAAAACGGTTTTGCTTTGTTAAATTCGAGGAAGTTTCAGTCAACAATACAGATCTCTGTGGGTTACAAAAACTAGAGATCGATCTTGGTCTTTTGATCCGTGAGCTCTCTCTTCTCTTGATTTTTTTATTTTTTGCTTATGCACGGAATATTATAATCCGAGGATCATTTCCTAACAAAATCAATGATATTTCATGTTTGAGACTAGATGAAAATGAAATTAGGAAAAAGGATTGATGAAGAAATCAAAACGGTGGATGTTCATACAGATCCATAATAATCTAAGAAATAATTTTTTCTTGAAAATTAAAAAGACAAGGATATATATATATATATATAGCTAAACAGGATTTTGTCATGATCTTGAAATACCTAGTGCATTTTATTAATCATGATTAACAGTACAATTTCATTCATCACAAATGTTCGATCTGGTATTTTATATTTTATACCTTTTTATAGGTTGTCTTACTTGTTTTTCTCATGTTCCATATAATGGAATGTCCATAATTTTGCATCATAAAAATGATATATATTGTGTGATGGTTATGGCTTTGCCAAAAAATTATCATCACATGCGTGCTCATTGAAGAGGAAAGTTAGGAAAAGATATCAGCATATTCAGTGGCTAAACCTTCTTTGGAAATAGTCCATGTGCTGAGACTTTTTAGTTTTGTGTTGACCTATTACAATAGTTTTTTGTTGTTCTCGTTACTGCAATCATCCTTGGTACGATAAAAATGGAGCTAGAAACAACAAGCTTTTTGGTCTGTACATGGTACTTAAATAAAAAAAAACCTAAATTCAGTACTTAATTCATTCAACCAGTTGAATATTATTTCATGATTACATTATCCTTTTTCATAATTACACTGAAAAAATTGATATTCCCTTCCAATCTTGCCTTTTCCATCTTAATAAGAACCCTTAATCCATTAATCTTTTGTACAAAAACGTCTTTTCTTATCATTTGACCTCAAGAAGAAAGAAAAATAGAAAATGTTAGAGAAATTTTGATTTAATTGGTCTTAATATCTGCATGCACATGGTAAAAAATGTTTTCCTTTTATTCGGTTCAATATTTTTATTATTATTATTGGTTACACATGGTAAAATGATAAAAAAAAGGAAAAAAAAAAAGAAAATAAGATGATACTATATATAGCAACATGATTTTTTTTTCTCTTTTTGATTTGCATTAAAGATCTTCTACATGTTTGTTTATTTTAATAGCATTTAGTTATTGTTTTGAGTTAGAAAAGACAGGAAAATAGAGCAAATGAGACATGTTTCTTTATATTTTTTTATTTTAAAAATACATAAATTAATTCTAATATTTTATCATAAATATCTAAATGATTGTTTTGTCTCTATGAACCAAATATATCTCTATCTTTTTTGCATCTATTTTATCAATTCTTGGGCCAAAAATATTGTTTTTTGGGATAGTTCTTGAAGTTTCTTCTGTTTTCATATTATTTGTAAATGATTGTTTTGTTTCTATGCCAAAATCATCTTTTAATATGGAAAAATAGTTTACGTTATACAATATCTCCCCAGCTTACCCTTTACAAGAGAAGTGGCCAAGAAAATAATGCTTCTATGGCCAGAAAAGATTGCTTAGTTTTTGGATTTTCTTATAACATTCTTATGATTTAATCATGTGGATATATGGTAAAAATTTAAAGTCTTTTTTTTTCATTTGTCAAAATTATCATGGTTTAGACACAATAAATAATATGTCAATAAACGGAGATGTATGTATGTGTATCTCATATGGTATTCATTAACCAAGAACAAAATTTAGTATATTATTATAAATTGATAATTATAAGTGTAGGTTGGAGCTCATATCTTGATTTATATTATATGGTTGTGCAGAAGAGAGCTGAAATAGTGAAACTTGTTGCATATATAATCATAAACTAATTCATTCTCCAGCATATGGCCTGAGGTTTTTCTCTCTTCATCCAAGCTTTCCAATCTAGAAATCAAGGGAACAAAAGGTGTGTGGCGGCATGCATCATAGTTACCCTGATTTTTGTTTTTATAGCAAGTATAAAGAAAAAACAAGATTTGGTTTGAGATGATCTAGTCAAAATAAATTTACAACTTGAAAAATGCACTTCATTTAAAATGAATTTTGAACAATGAGGTGTGCATATGATAGCTATGCAGATGGAGATGTGATCATTTCTGCCACAGTATTATTGTACAGGAACTTGAAGAGAAGGATAGACTTACTTTTATTCATTTAATGCTGCTCCTGTTAAATTTCTTCTTGGAGAATTATTGTTTTTGTTTTTCATTTTAAGGGAGGGAGAGCCAGCCATTTAACATGCTGGCAGGTTACACAAATTCTTGGTTTTTCA
Source organism: Populus ilicifolia (assembly GCA_015708895.1). Taxonomy (NCBI): domain Eukaryota; kingdom Viridiplantae; phylum Streptophyta; class Magnoliopsida; order Malpighiales; family Salicaceae; genus Populus; species Populus ilicifolia. Next base: position 810,563 of record SRLM01000273.1, read on the forward strand.
TCAGGAATAATATTAAAAAAAGCTGGAAAATCTATGAAAATAAGTCCTTCAACCCAAGTATAAATTGATATTTGAAAAAATAACTTTCTACGTTCTACAAGGAAATTGCTAGTATATATATACATTTTTCTTGGATCTTCACCCCTTTCAGAATTTCTAATAAACAAAGGGGAAGGTTCTGCAATGCTATGCATTTCAGTAACTGTCAAAGATATTGAATCTTAATTTAAAGTAGAAGTAAAACCCAAATACGGCTTATAATTAAATCCATTAATTATGAAAATGGATTTTCTTCTTGTATAAATTTGATAACTGGATGAAAATATGCACATGCTAATGTGGTGTGATAATTGGATTGCAGGACTCAAGGCCTAGCAGGATCAGAATATGAATTCTTTTACACACGTTCCTCCTGGTTTTCGATTCCATCCTACCGATGAAGAACTTGTCCATTACTACCTTAGAAAAAAGGTAAATTCAAGAAGGATTGACCTAGATGTCATTAAGGATGTCGAGCTTTACAAGATTGAGCCATGGGATCTTCAAGGTGGTACTGCAAAAAATTCTTGCAAATACCCTATATTTGGAGACCATGAAAGTTCACTAACTATTGTGTTTCTTTTGCATATCTTGAGCATATAAACAGAACTATGCCGAATAGGAACCGAGGAGCAAAATGAATGGTACTTTTTTAGCCACAAAGATAAGAAGTATCCTACTGGCACTCGCACAAATAGAGCCACCGTTGCAGGATTTTGGAAAGCAACAGGTAGAGACAAGGCAATTTATTCGAAGCACGACTTGATCGGAATGAGGAAGACCTTAGTCTTTTATAAAGGTCGAGCTCCGAATGGACAGAAATCGGACTGGATTATGCATGAGTACAGACTTGAAACAGATGAAAATGGGACTCCACAGGCAAGTATAATCATAAAAAATTCTTCATTCAGTGTTCTCTTGGAAGCCATTAATTTTTAAGTCTCAACCATAGCTACACAATTTTTTTCGAGTGTGAGTTTTTTTTATGTAATTTTGTTGCAGGAAGAAGGTTGGGTTGTGTGTAGGGTGTTCAAGAAGAGAATACCAACGATGCCAAAAGTGAGTGAGCATGAATCAGTTTGCTGGTATGATGATCAAGTTGCATTCATGCATGACTTGGATTCACCACAGCAAAACTTCCAGCCTGACTTGGGTTATCAATTCCCTTACTCCTGCAAGAAAGAGCTGGATTTTCAGTACCAAATCCCTCATGATCACTTCCTCCAGCTCCCACTTCTACAAAGCCCTAAACTTCTGCAATCGGCTCCTACATTAAATTGCAATTCGATCAATGCTGCATATGGCCTAGACATAAACCAGACAAGCACTTTGCAATCCTCAACACTCACTCAAGAAGATCAAGTTCAACAGACACATGAACAAAGATTTCCCACCATCTATGGTAACAACAACAGCAATAATGAGCAAGCAGTTGATCAAGTCACAGACTGGAGAGTGCTTGACAAATTTGTTGCTTCTCAATTGAGCCACGAAGATGTGATCAAGGAAACTAACCACCCAAATGCTAGCAACAACATTTTCAACACATCATCAGTCCAGGCAGCAAACATACTTGTTAGACACTTGAATAAGCAAGAAGCATCCGTGCAGGAAAACGCCTCGACGTCAACCTCCAGTTGTCAAATTGATCTATGGAAGTGATGATATCAAGCCAAAATCTATTATTCATGGCATAAACTGATCATAGGATGTTTCAGTTTGAAAGCCAAGTGAAATTATTATGATTTTAATTAAGTTCATGTACATAATAAAACATAAAACAACATATGTAGCTTTAACTGTTGTTGTTCTAGCAATAGCACCTATAAATTAAGTTAATACTACAAAACTAGACTGTCGAAAACCATTATGTTTAATTTCTTGTAAGATGAAATGTTTCTTAAGTGGATTGTGGGAGCTGAGAGTTGGTGTGAGTAAAGGGAGTACTTGAAGCAAGAACGTAAAGGTTTAATATTGTGTAGCCTATGGTCTAGCGGCCATGTACGTGCTGTTTATGGGATCTATGAGATTACGGATATCAAATCTGCCTGTAATTTCAACTTTGAAATGTTAGAATAAATGCTTTCTGTTCCTCTTGCTGCATTGTGCGAAGTTGTATTTTCGTATTAGATCACTCAAGCTCGAGACATCACCCCTCTTCTTATTTATATATAATTGGCAGGATATGAGTAGCATTAAGCCGAAGGCCCTGGCGTTAGATAAAGAAAAGCATTATTGGACCGGCCACCTTATCTTGGAATTTCAGCTATACAAATCTATGATACTGCATGATGAAAGCATGCATTTTTACAATATATATCATGATATCATAAATTCATGATAAGTTCATGCTTTGCTGAGAAGTTCGGCAACTGCACGTATGTGAATTATATATGCTCCCTTTTTAAGCGTGGAAGGCACTCAAAAAATCCAATCAGCTGGATTTTTGCATAAAATCGGTACCACTAGGAAGATATAGCTTTTGTTAGAGCTGGGATTTACTATCTATGCATGTAAGACAAGATTAATTAACAGATAATTATTGAGCAAGCTCTAGCTTTACTTGGTCAATAAGAAAAATATCAACAACAACTTAATAAAGGTAGTGAGAGGCAAAGGACGCATGGCAGACAAGTAAAATTCTAGAAGTGACTTGTCAATTTGTCACTAAACCGGAAAAAAAAAAAATCGAATCTTGATCTAGCCCATTTTATGGATAGGCAAACCGAATCAACCTAGCTAACATAACTCAGTAACGAGGTTGGTCTCTGCTAGTTTTGAGACTCAAGCTTACCTGACAGTTTACCTTGAAAACTTGTCACCGCGAATCCTGAGGGCTAATTTTTTAAAAAAAAATCATATATATATATATATCATTAAATAAAATTCAATTGATTTAGAATTTGTTTGATAATGTTGATTTTTTAAAGTAGTTTTTATTTAAAAATATATTAAAATAATATTTTTTTAATTTTTTTAATTTATTTTGAATGATAATTTAAAAATATAAATAATTTATTTACAATAAAAAATTAATTTATTATAAAAAATTTAATGGAAAAAACAAATGAGGTCTTAGCATAACTAATCATGATCCAAGTCACTTGGTTAACTTGTAAAAAAAAATTAAATGATGTTGTTTAGAAAAAAATGAGAAAAAACAAACAATCGATGTTAATTGAACTGCTGGCCAATGAGTTTACGCATAAAACCTATAGCCTGCCAGGTCTCATGGGTAAGACAGGGTTTCAAAACAATGTTTTTGTTTCTACAAAACCTTCGACACCAAATTATGCTGAAACACATTGATTTGTCACTTTTATTTACAATCTTGAATTTCAAGGAACTCTAAATTATGCATATCAAACGGCCAAAGGTGATTTATGTCCTGAAAAAAAATATTGATTTGAATTCTTGTAAGATACCTCCGAAAGCAAATAAAATCGCATAGTACCCTAAGTAGGCATTGAGTCAAATTTTGGTTCACTGGTTAGTGCTCTTTCGAACTAGGAAACTAATTTTTTTAAAATATATATATAAAAACTTCTTAAATTTAATTTTTTTTAATCTATAACCCAGTTTAACATTCTCGAATGTTTGTTCCTATTTGTTAAAACCACAACACAATCCCAAATAAATACGTTTGACTCTAGCATATGTTAAAAATTGCTAAACTTAATAATTAATATTATTATTTTTCTCTCATCTAATATATATTAGTACATTTAAAATAAATTCTGCGAATAGGAAAACATGACAAGTCATGTTCTTTTCAAACATAAGAAAACCGAATCTAGGAAAAAAATTCATAGGTGGTTGCATGATGTGTAAGAGCAGACCATAACATCGTGCAAAAAATATTAGAACTATAACAAGAGAAGAAAACCAATGACTCTTAACGTCAAACTGTCAAACGAAAACTCTGTACCTACCTTAAATGTGCATGAATATGGTCTCTAATTTGACAGGCTGAGAGCTGCAGGAAGCAGCAGCAGCAGTACTGAAATGTGAAAGCACGAAAGAAGAAATACTAACACTACTGTGGATTAAGCAAGAAGGTGTGGAAAATATTGGGGTGCAAGTTACAAAGGAGGAGCCAAAATAATGGTTTTGAAGTAAAATATTAGGAGTATATATAGCATTTTGCACTAATGGAAAGATCATTTACTTGTGGAGTTCTGGTGAAGTCAAGAGCATGAATGGACTTCGAAATATAAATGGATGTGTCCAAAGAACATACTTATTGTGCTGTGTCTTCTCTACTGATCATAGAGCTAGTCACAAAGGGACAGAAAAAAATCCTAGGAGTAGAAAAGCAAGTGAAGTGACTATGTTTCGACATTGACATTTCCTTGTTTCAACAAGCTGGACCCTTTTCTTTCTTTTTTCTTGTTCGTGGTTGCACACAATCAGTGTGTTTCCTTTGCTAGACGGAGTGCGCGCCTGCAAAGTTGAAGAAAGATTGTCCATGCGCATGAAATTTTATCAGTGGCAGGCAATATTTGAGGGGTGTGGGTGAATAACTAGGGTTTTGTTAAGAATTGTTGTTTGTGAGGGAAGCTAACATCATATAATTTATGAACTACTTGAAACAATTCCATGTGACTGCTAATTATGTTCTTCTTTCCACCCACAAATCCCCAAGCCCATGCCTTTTTTCTGCCCCACCAGTCTCTAAAGTTTTGGGCAGCAAACCTGTTTTCTGACTAAAATCAAAGCGACCGTTGGTTGATTGATGCTCCCTTCCCTTTATTGTTTCCCTCAATTCTCACATTATGATTTCATAAGAAAGTATTGGCTCGACTCTTGGGACCGAGATCCATCGTGCTTTCATCCCTTCCGCATTGACTCTCCCTTGACCAGGGTTCCTTACAGAACAAGTTGCAGTTTGGTAGCTTTGTGGGGGGTTTAGCTTAGAAAGGCCTAGCCCAACCCATCTGAAAGAAATTGGAAATTTGGTCTCCATCAACCCAAACCCTACCGAATCAGGGCTTCCATGATCTCCTACGGGCAAATGCCAGAAAAATTTATGATACCACATTTTGATGGAACATTGTAAATCTTCTATTATTTTCCTTGTGTGTTGTATAATTTTTTTTTAAAAAAAAAAAGGAAGAAGAAGAAGAGCCAGAGCAAAAGGTAGGATTCCAAACTGGAATGTTATTTGTTGCATAGTTTATCTTCTTTTTAATGTTTTTTTTTATCATTGGAATTACTTTTTAATATTTCTAATGCATTGATATAAGAAATTAAAAATAATCTGCAAAAAATACTTTTAAAGAATTCTCCATCTCGATCACGAACACGCGATAAATAGTCAATCAAGAATTACGGATTTTTCAAGATTTTTAGATGACTGTAATCATTGCAAACAGAAACCTGTTTCACATTCCAGAAAAACAAGAAGACAATTCTTGATCTAACTGGTCCTACCTACAACACTTCCTTTTAGCTTACATCTTCAATTGAAATTAAAATCCTTAAATCACCCCAGGTATCTCAAAACATACAGGCACCCAAATGATTTAGCAAACTTGTAGTGGAATCAAGAAAGGAATATGTTCAGACAATTTGATAAAAAAAAGTCAAGATCCACCATCATAACATAGAATTCTACTTGAGCGCACGCGTTATCCTCTTCAGTGACATAGTGGACATTACTGAACAGGATAATTTTCATATGGCAAAAGGTATTATTGTGCTCTTCGTTAAGGATAAGGGGTACAATCGATTCAAGAAGCCAGATGAAACACAAAATGTTATCCAAGAAAATGCATACAATTCTTGCATGTAAAGTCAAATGATATTTAAGAAAATGGATTAATTTAATCATTTTCGGTATGTTGCTTTGAGATGAATGAAGGACAACTGATCCCCAATGACCTAAATTACATAGAAAAGGGGGGCCAAGCTCCCCAAGGAATTAATAAAGTAAAAAAAAACAAATGAAAAATGACACCATGAAGCTTTCTTTCTACTAACAAGAATGAAGTTCCATGTCTAATCTACACAGCTAAATGAGGGGGTGTGCTACAAATCCACACTGCTGACAACAAAAACAGAGTCAACTTCTGATGCAATCATAAAAAACCTTTAACTGAAAACCAAAACTGCGGCGCAGACCGCCATCAGCACAGTGAAAAACAGATCAGGATTGCCCTGGAGAATCGATCCTGCAGAATCTTTGTGACCTCGATCCCTGAAGATGCAAACAGAATATTAGCTGATATGGTGAAAAAAACAAGAGGGAGAGAGAGAGATTTATGATATGGTGAGAGAGGGAGAGAGGGAGATTTATGAAATGGTTTCTGATACGTACTGCTGTTTGTAAGCAAGAGCACCACAAAATAGAACATTGTCAGGGGGGGGCATCTCTGTTTCGCCGTTTTCCTCGGGATTGGTGATTTTCATATATGTTTCTTGGCCGAGATACCATCTATCAAGATTTTCTACTCTCAGATTCCATATTCCAACATTGTCAAGGGAAGCGAGGACTGCTGTCCATCCCCCAGGGTAAACCTAAACACAAAATAGAAAAAAAGGGGGACTTGCTGAGAAACTATATAAGGTTCATCCCAGAATCTCCAAAAATTAATAATCCTCTTAGCATGCTAATCAATTAAAGCTGCTTTTACAACAGATGGATAAGCAGACAAAAGATACCCGAGGAAAGAATGTAGAAAATCTCCAGAACTAAAATAGTCCTGCAACAACATAAAAACATATGCATGCAACATATAGGGTAATACATGGTCCGGATAGAAAAACCAACCTCTATTGTGCAGCGAGAAATAGAATCCCACTTATTGTATGAACCTCTGCTGTTCTCTGACCAAATCCCCCAGTCCATACTGAATTTGGAACCACATATTGTTATATGACAATTCCAAATTCCAACAGCTAGCATATTAGATGAAAAGGAGTGCATTCTTACCCAACAACGAAAAAGGAGTAACCATTCATATGAAAGCTCTGCATTTTGGTATCATTGTTCTGCAATATGACTTCTATAAATCCCTTATATGTAGCATTAATGACAGATGTATCCCTCCGAAGAGGTCTGTTAAGTGGCTCACTGGGAAAATCAAGCTTGTAAGATCCCTTCACTTGGTTGAGATCAGCAAGTCGGATTGGTGTGTCTGGATTGACAAATGATATCCCATTCAGAGTTGCACGCAGCTTCCCATCAATGGTAGATGGCGGCAAGCTCCTTAAGATATATGTGTCCGTCACATTGATTGAACCATAGTGAAAAGACCCCTGTGGATTTGGGCGAGCTCCACTTGCAGTTGTATTTTGCCTAATGCATGTGAAAACAGCAACATCTGTCTTAATTAAATAGCTAAAACCACGACTTCACTAAACCTAAATGAAAAATATGCAGGAAGAAATAAAACCAGCTGGCTCTTTATTCATATGCATCAACACATGAATGACACCTAGTCTTACGTGCTCTAATGCTGGCTGTGCAAAGGGCAGAAAATCTTAATAAAGTTTTCCACGCTGAGAAAATATTTTCCAACCAGTGAAATCAGAAAAATGCTAAATCGAAAGCAAACTTCTCCTCTTCTCTATGCAGATAGTTTTCTCCTGTCCTGCTTCAAAACATTACTAGGGAGGTATACTCTACTTTTTTCAATTGTAAAAACTATATAAGACACATATATTTATAAACATAAAAACAAAAATTTGCTTACTCAAAGATGTTTCTTCTTTTACACTCTCAAAACAAAATAGAACATTATCTCCTTATTCCTTCTTCACTAAGTAGATGGTTTTTTCCATTCTTGCTTTAAAACATTCCAGGGAGATGTTCGTTCCTCTTTTCCAATGTCAAAACAAAAGGATAGACACTCAAATTTATAAACATAAAATGAAAGAATTTACATTGGATGTGCTTGCTCAAAGATGTTTTTTCATTTACATTTTTAAAACAAAAGAAAAATCGTATCTAGACATGTCATATCTGAGACCACATATAGATAAATTGTACCAGAAAATGACCTCCTGAGTTAAAGAAATAACCTGATGGCCTTGGGCTGGTTCATGGCTGACCACTGGTTATAAATATCACTTGGTGCTTCAGGCAGAGGACCAGTTGCACTCCCTTTTGAATTTGAATATTGCAGAATTCCTACACCTGTGACTTTTTGCCAAAGTGATTCATTCACAAACCGAGCACTTGCTACAATATAGTAATCACTAGTAGCATTCTGATCCATGGTAACCAAAAAGGAACAAGACTGCCCCACATGAATATCAAAACTAGAGAAATTTTGTTGCACAGTATAATGTCCCTCTGTTTCCACAAGCAGCAGATTGTGTCCCTGGATTCTAAAGTTCAAACTAGTAGAAGTCCCAACATTATGCACACGAAATCGATAAGTCTTGCCTGAAACACATAATACATTGCCAATTAAAACTTTGAGCAGATAAGCATATTTGACACAGTATGAACATATAACAAATAATTGAATCAATTCAACACGTATAGTAGTTAAACATCTAATTATGGACATGTACAAAAAGTTCTGGGCTTGAAAATGATTGTATGAAACAAAATCACCAAAATGAGAGAAAAAAATTGAAATCGAAAGAATAAAATAGCAAGTAGGTTATAACCGATTATCAAACATGAAACAATTCAATTACGCTACTAAGAAAACAGATAATCAATGGACAAGAAAGAAAACTTATCACGCGCAATCAAAGGCAAACAAAAATATGGTTTAATGAGCATTTCACTTTCCATTCGTGAAGAACAAACCTGGATCAACTTTGATGGTTTCATAAGGTAACCCATCAGGCACAAGAGTTGTATTGTATCTGTAGGGCCCTTTCCCATTAATTAAAACTCCATCAGGCATTCCAAGGTCTTTTCCAGAGTCAAGATCAGCTCTCAGCGCCTGAAATTCAATGTAAAGTATCACCATTAGAGTTCAATCCTGAAAAACATCAAAGCATGGGGAAAAAATAAAAGTAAACCTCCTAACAAATACTAACCGAATGGTTCCGTGTATACCAGTCACCAATCAGAAGTACAAAATCACCATCCGGCTGAGCGAAAGGAATTTGGATAATTGCCCTGTTATTAATAACAAATGGACCAAAGCCACCGGATGCTCTTTGAAGATTCAGAGACGGGTAGTAGAAAAAGCTCCCAATCTGATCTTTTAGTTGAAAGCTGTAAGTCCAGTCCCAATTCGGAGGGATTGGACAATTTGTGCCCAGAACACCATCCTGCCATGAATTGCGTCGCATTTGGATCCCAGGCCTGTTAAATAGTCAGCCATCAACCCAAAGTTTCAGAAAATCACTCTCCATGTGAATTATGAGGAAAGAATAGGAAACGAGACAACAACCAAAACACACACACACACACACATATATATATATATATTGCATAAAAACCTACCATGTCATTAGAAGGTTTTCATCCAAATCATTTCGTACATTTATAACAACATTATTGTTAGTAGTAGCATTAACAAGAGGACCAGGAAACTGTCCGTTGACAGCTATAACCTGCAATTATATGTTAACAAATAAGTAAATAACACAGCAAAATACAGAACACAGACCATAGATTACTTGAAAAGGATAGCACAATTTTTTATCCCCAACACATTTCCACAATATCTTAACAATTTGAATAGAATGAGCAAAAGAAAAACACGTAAAGGGGGGGAAAACAAAACACTAAAAGCATTAACCTCAAAATAACGTTAACTTGAAAATAAAAATCCTTCACAAAGCTGTGTAAAGCCATGTACATAATGCCCAGTGTTTGACTCTACAGCAACAAAACAGATAAAAATGTTTTTTTTTTGTAAAATAATGCAGTTTACTGCATAAAGAAAACGAGAAGTAACAAATAAGCCTACATGGAGAAATCATCTTGAGCTAGCCAAGAATCATTGCGTTAATCTGGTTCAGCAACAGCAAGAGACTGTTTGGTATTGAAATCGCGCGCCCGTAATGAAATGTACGTTTTATTTAAAAATATATCGACATAATATTTTTTATTTAAAAAAAAATAATTGAAAATCATTTTTTCGAAAAAAAAAGTTTTTGAAACAAAATAAACACAGTACCAGAATTCAAACTGCTTCGTTCAAAGCACCTTGAAAGAAACAAAACCCCTTAACGCGAATGTCCTAAAACAACATTACGACCAGATCTCATAAGCCAAAAAACAACCACTAAAAGTCCTAAAAACCCCAAGAACAAAGCTTTAAAAAATGGAAAAGATAAAGTCTACAGAGAGAATCAAGGGGAACCTTTTGAGGAACACCAAGCGGAGAGACAGTGATGTAAGAGAGCTTGAAGTCATAAGAGACAGTTGGGTCTGCTGCAAGAGATAGGGTTGAAAGCAGAGCAATGTGAATCAAAAGAAACAGAGAAGTTGAAGAGGACTGGAACAAAGCCATAGAAAAGCTTGAATCTTTTTCAGTGTTTTGGATTTTTATAAAATACTGGAAGAAAAATTTTCAAGATTTTTGTGAAATGATTGTTACATGATCAAAAGAAAACAGGAACTGATTAAGGAGATAGAGAGCGGGAGTGAGTGCTCTGCTGCGGAGCAGAGGAAAGTTGAGGTTTTTGGAGGAAGAGAGAGGTGCCTCTATTTTGGTTTTGTAAGAAGAGAAGCCCCCTGAATAAATTAATAATATCATGTTTTGGAGACTTTTCGTGGGGTTTGGGAACAGGGTACTGGCTAAGCCGGTTTTAGGGTTGGAATTGTAATAATGGTGAAGGTTTGAAATTTATTTTTTAAAAAAATATATTAAAATAAAATTATTTTATTTTTAAAAAATTATTTTTTATATCAACAAATCAAAATAATATAAAAATATAAAAAAAATATTTTTAAAAAAATTAAGAAAATAATTCACATTATTTTTCAAGGATAAGTGAAGTTTAAAAGGTGTATTTTATTATTTTTTTGAAAAAAAATTAAAAAACACAATAAATAAATAAATTGATGTTGATGTTTATTTGATGATGCTGCAAGGAGGAGTTAAAATTAAAAGTGAGTTGTAGAGAATATATATATATATAATCCTTCATAAACAAAGCTTAAATCTAAAATAGTTTTTATAAACATGTAATATTTCATTAGAATATTTGTCTTTTCCTTGGTTCCTTTAGTGTTATGATGACTACATTATGTATTAAAATCTAAAAATATAAATTTTAAATATATCTCTGTATTTTATTTGAAAATAAATGGAAAAAATAAAATATAAAATAGAAAGAATATTTTTTTTAAATTAACCCATCTATTCTGGCTTTTAACTATTTTATTATTATTTGAATTATAGAATAGTTATTAAATTAAACCCGTTGATCCAGCAATTCCGAACTTAATCCTAGCCGGATTTTATTTTTAACTATATTAAACATTAATCCAGTCCAGTCAAACACAAAGGGTACACGAATGATACGGTACAGGCAACATTTGTGCAACTTGTGACGTGGCTAATTATATTACTAGATAGCAGGTGACAGGAGAGAGTGACAGCCGCTAGTCAATCCGGCAGAACGCGCACGTACCGGCTTCTGGTGCATTCCTTTTCAAATTATATTCAAGAACAGCCCACGATTTTATTTTTATTTTTATTTTATTTTATTTTCTATCCTTTCAAACGTTTCTTAACGTTCGGATTTTGCCACGGAAAGCGCCACACAAAACTGCATCCTCGGCCCCCGCACCTTCTGTACAGCGTGGACGGTCCTAGTAGCCCCATCACCAGCTAGTCCGGCTCCTTACACACTCCACGCGGTGGTGCTTTTGCCCATTTTCTGGTCCCTTGAACACGTAGAACAACATTGAATTTCTTATTTGGGAAAGTTAATGAATGACTTTTAGCTGGCAAGAATTATTTGGATCCATTTTCCTAGTCTGTGTTGGGTAATCAAGCATCGCATCTAATGTGAAAAACTTTGATTGATCTATAAATCCCTTGATTTTTGCATGATTGGTAAGATTTTTAATGTTGTCTGAGATGATTGACTCCAATCCCAATTGGGTTGATTGAGTAATTGAAATACATAAGATTTGAATTGCAATTTAATTTTACACACTCTTTTTCTCAAACATAATTCAGTGTTATTTTATATAGCTTAAAATTAATAATTATATAAATTTTAATAATTTTAAAATTTATAAAATTTAATTCTACAACCTTTAAAAAAAACAAAACTAAAGCTTTTACTAGATAAACCATTTTTATCGCTCCATGTTAATTGAGGGCCACTTTGCTATCCTAGGATGATGAGAGAATAGAGGTTTTAAGATTAATTAGCTATTAAAATTACCAATGAAGTTAATATCACAATGTCTTGTCATACAATCATGATATGGAACCCAGAAGGAAATAGCATGCAGCTTGTACCATCAAGTGATATAAAAGAAGGCTAAAAAATCAAGGTTGACATTTCTTAGTTTAGTTGATCGATCAATGATTAAAATACCCTTACTTTTATGAAAAAATTACAATTTTTATTTTTAGTAAACATAATTTTGTACAATATTTGGAATGTAAATTGAATAAGTTAATTTATATTAATTTGAAAAAATAAATAAAATGATATCATTTTATAAAATAAAATAAAAAACAACTTTGATTTTAATGGGTAAGCTCCAAATTGCTTCTTTTTTTTTTAACATTAACATGCAATAAGAGACTAATGCAATTGAGTCCTAGATTGACTCCTACAACTATTACAACTTTAATAGCAGTCCTTTGCCTATTTAACTATAGAGATGGATTGTTAGTATCTTCTTTGAAAAAATATTTAATTGCATTAGTCTCTTAAAAAAAATAAAAAAATTTAATTTTTAAAAAAATATTTTTAATATTAATAGATCAAATCATATNTAGTACAACGTCAAATAGAGTCTTCCTATCTTTCACCTTCACCTTTTAGGAGTTATGATAATTTCGATGCATAAACAAGAATAATATATTAAAAATTATATAAATTATATTTTAAAATTTTATTTAATAATTTAAATTGTTAAGTAAAATAATTTTTTAATACGATATCAAAACTGTATTGATCAAACCATCACGAGTTTGAATCTTACAACTTATTTTTTATTTGGTAAAAATTAAATATAAAATAATGTAAGTTTATATAAATTTCAAGTTTATAAAACTTTTATTTAAAAGTATCTTAAAAAATTATATTTTTAAATTTTATTTAATAATTTAAATATTTAGATAAAATAAATGTTTTGATATACAGGATGTCATTCCGAGAATATTGTACAAGTATGTTTATAGCTTGCAGTAAATTGATAGAACTCCCTGCATTCAATAAATTCAACATGGACTAATGTCGTAGAAGCCTTATTGTTTCGATATTTTAGTTGCTAGGATTGGGAGATAGAAATGACATAAACAAGAAATTAGTGGATGGATCCTCTAGTTGGACGAGGCTCCATTTTATTTATCTTTTTTACCTTACATCTTTTATTAAGCACTCCGGTTTCCTAGCTTTTGTGAAAGACGTCATATATATAGGTCAGCCATGGTTACTAGCAAAGTTAGTTCAATTGATAAAATTAACTTATGATCATGAGGGATAGTCTATTTGGTAAATGGGTATGTGCCGATTCTATAAATTATGAATATTTATTAACTCCAAAACAAAGATGTGATGATGAATTTCTTTTAAATCCTCTAATTATGATGCTAATGCTCTATATTTGACCATTATACTTTGTGTTTTCTATCTATTATAATAAAGATAACTTTCAACTCCCGATCACTTCATTCAAATCCCAATTCAGAATATTTTTTTAAAGTTATGCATTTGAAATGCCGAAACCTCTTCTTATTCTAGGATTTTTGTTATGTTGTCCGTGTTAATGCTACAAGTATACATGTATAATCTTAAAAATTCATTATTAAAAAGGTTAAAAGCAAGTATTAACACAACACCCTTTAAGTTTGGTAGAATATTGTATCAATATAACATATAACATGAGTTTACTTGTTTTTAAGTTTAATATTCTTGAATTTAATAATTTATTAAGCCTAACTACATATATGATATCAATATCCTTTAATTTTTATGACATGTTAAATCTAAATATATATAAATTTAATAAAATATCAAACTCAACGTCAGTTTCAATTATATATGAATCTAATTACATAACTAGATTTAAATCCAGTATATTTAACTATAAGTTCAAATATATTTATATGCGGTAAGTTTAAATATATAAAAATCTATCAAGATATTATATTCAATAAGCTGTATATTAAATCTTAGATATAAATTTAGCAAGGTGTTAAAATTAATTCAATGTTATTAATTTAATTACGTGGTGAGTGCAATACCTGCACCCTTGGCTATGCAGAGTAACCGATGTAAATCATCTTTAACTTTAATTAGCTTCATCATAACATGTGAGGAGTTTGCTTTGCAAGAATGATTTGCTGTGATTCGACATGAGACATTGGAATTTTTAAAATCCAATCTCAATGCATTTGACATTGCTAAGGTCATAATCTTCTAATTTAGTCACAAATTCCGTTTGTAGGTATATGTATATGAAGAAAAAGTGACAGCTACAAAATTCCATGAACATGATTTTGGTTCTTGTTCTTGGAGGTCCCTCCATGTGCCGATGAAGTCATTGCATCAGTTTATTTATTTTTAATTAATTTGGACAAGTGGAAAATCGACCACCAAATGCAGAACTACCCATCCATATGATTATAGGTAAGTCACGAAGCTCGTCTTCTCTGTTGAACTTGATTTCTTGGTGGCGACAACTACCTTGCACATGGGAGTCGAGGAAACCTATCGCTGTCCCTCTATGGATCCATGCATCTTTTCTGTGAATGGTTTTGATTTATTTTTTTTATACTATAAAGGGTATTTTTAAATTAACTTTTACATCAATTCTATTTTTTATATATAAAAAAAGAGCCAACTTTATTGATCATCGATCAGACTTTTTATTTTTAGGAATCTGCAGGAGGGTTTTTTTTTTTTTTAAGAAAACCTACGGGAGGTTTTGCTTAATCTTTATGTTATAATTATTTTGAGCTCATACGATAATACTATATATTTATATAATTCCTTAATAAATAAATAATTGCCATAAAAATGATGATTTTTTTTAAATTAGTACAATTGGTTAAAAAATTGATAGAATAAGACATTTAAAAAAAATTCAATAAATTGCACAGTTTTATACTTGTGGCTATTCAAAAACATGTTATAATATTACATTTCTAATCATGATATCTTTACAGGGATAAATATCATGTTTTTCAATTATAATATCACTAAATGTTCACAATAAATATAAAATTATATCCTTTCATCAATATTTTTTATATTTATATTATTCTATCAATATTTTTTATTTGCTGTGCTAATAAGCCATTTTACCGAAAAGTTTTAGCACCATCCACCTCGTACGTCATAATTATCAATTCATTGAGATGCCGACCAAACTTCTTTAATAAAACACTTTCAGAATCATAGCAATTTATGAGGCGGTCTTTGAGATTGTATTTTTTGGTAATTTTAAAAATAATTTTTTTATTTGAAAATATATTAAATTAAATATTTTTTTATGTTTTTACTATCAAAACTATCACAAAATATTAAAAATATATCTTTTTAAATAAAAAATACTTTTTAAAAATATCTCAAAAATAAAAGTGAAAGTTTTGCATAACACCCCCTTAAAAGTCGGTGAGAGCATGTTTGTCACAGCACTAAAAAAAATGATATGGTTTTGGATAAGAAGTAAATAGGATACAAAAAGACAAAAAATGCAGAAAATCGAAAAAAAAATACCATTGTCATGCTTATGGCCATGGGCCAGAGGCAATCCTGCCCATCAATCATGCACTAAAAGGCTGCATTAATCCTGACAAAGTGGTAAGTATTGAAATAATTAGAAACTGCATTTTTTTTTTAATATAAAGTTCTTCAGAAATACCAAAGCCTGGTCTGACTGCAACCCCAACAGCTGCCAGCTCACATCTGGGTAGGATTGACTTCAAATATCGTCATGGAAGTTAAGCATCATTTCGTAGAAGAAGCACACCCCACGTTCTGTTTATTTTGTAATTTTAATGCACATTTAGGAATGATCGTGGTTTTTGTATGGAACTCTTATTATTTTTGTGGAAGAGAATGTGACTGGGTCGTCAGCAAATGGCATGCTGGCTTCAGGAATAATATTCATTGGTTATGTGAATCAGTTATTTATATTTCTAGCATCAACCAGCTTCTGGTTATGAAGTTTCTTCAGATGATGCGAGTCCTGTGAAAATTTTCTGAGTTTCCACCAAAATCCCTAGTCATTTAATCATCAATCTTAAGTTTATGGTTATGAAGTTTCTTCAGGCAATGCAGATCCTATAAACAAGTTAGCTGACTGACTGTCCAGTGAAACCCCAGAGACTGACATCCCGGGAGATGATTGAGAAATTAAGTAGGCAGCAAATTCAGGCAATGCTTGCCATTGAGAAACGGCAGCAGCAGCTTGTCCATCAAAAGTGTTCCCAGGAAAATCAAATCAAAACAGCTTCAAATCTATGCAATCTCGTAATATAATTTACGTTAAGACTCGAGTCGGTAAATCCTCTTTTGGGAAAAGAAACTGATTTAGGACACCCCTGGATTTTCAAAGAATGGAGAGAGGGGAGATCGTTTAGAGGCCTTTTATGTGCACAAAGTGATTCGAGATCTGGACAGTCAACGATAGAAATGGTGTTTAACTTTGGGAACAAGTCCGGTGGGAAGCATTTGAGAGAAGCTCAGCTAGCCTTTGATTTCAATTTCTCCTACATCGGTGGATGAACAACCTATTTGCTCAATTTCCTTGAGTAAGGACTCTTGGAATTGTGGAATTTACAAACATCGAGATGGGAAACCTAGAAGGTGATTTCATCCGGTGTAGCCAACGAGAAGCATCCTCCAACTCAATTGTATTAATGACTGGATACCTAGGAGATGAAGGCTTTATTTCTAACCGATTTGAGGTTTGACACGATAAAATTTAATTGATTTAATTGAACCAATCAAACCTAAATAAAACTGATTAAATTTAATAATTTTTTTTTCTAAAATAACATCAATGATTGGCCTGAAACTTGGCACACGCAGGTTTTTATTTCTAATCAGTTTAAAAATTGACCTAATCAAACTTAATTAATTAATTCAATTGAGCTAATCAAACATAAATAAGACTTGATTTGATTAACTTCAATAATTGTTTTTTAAATAACATTATTTTTCATGTTGATTGAAAATTCTGCAACCACAGACCTGGTCTAATATGGTTACAAGAGAATAAATACATGTGAAAAAACATTTCATGGTTTTTTCAAATTCTTTAATGAACGACAATAGAAAGCATAAATTAAAAAAATTCTTAAAAATCATATAGAATAACAGGTATATAATTAATAATTGATTACACTATATTACATTTCAGATGGCTGTCAAGGTCTTGAACCAAGAGCATTGTCCATTGGCTATAAGAGTTACGCAAGTGACAAAATAAATAGTGAACACACAAATCTTATATGATTTGGATTATTTCCTTGCTCCATAATCAAGCAATGATGCATAAATTAATTCCTGGAGATCCAAGTCATGTTAAGGCACTTCGATAAAAGAGAAACCTCTTATAATTGCTCGTATGGTGGCCTCACCTTGGATAATGTGCAAAAGAAAAATCTTTATATTCCTTCCCCTACATGGACCAATGCCTAGGGTTTACAAATAAATTTTGGTCACGATACGTGCTACCGAAGCTGCTCCCCCAGCTCATAATCCACTAACGTGATCCATAAATCCAGCCCCTGGCAAGTTAAAGATAAGGCAAGTGAATCCTCCTCGAGGCAATTGACTTTGTGGACAAAGATCACAGAAGCCGCACCTTCAACATTGGCTCCGAAGTTCCTCGAGGTATGATAAAGATAGAAATCACAAAGCTTGCTTTTCGAATAGGTTTCCTGAAAATCACCCACCACCCGATTGGCGGGTTTAAGACGGTGGTTAATTTCTGGGAAGACAGCAGAAATCTCTCTGGGCTTGCATAATGGTCAAATTGTTGTCCCAAAACAATTTGGGCTCTGAATTGCCACTGGCCGAATAGAGAAGGTTGAGGCAGCTGGGCCACACTGGCCCAAATGAGACCCATGTTTTAGATGTGTTCTTTGATTATGTTTCCAAGTTTGGCATCATCTAGATCGTGTCAAGTGAAAATCTATCAAATAAGAACAGAATTTTCATATTAATTGCATAAAAAACGCTTAAGACATCATACACTGTAATATCAAACAACACTAAAACTAACAAGACTAATGATGGTCTTTAAACAAAGGGCAGGTACAGAATTTCAAAATTGTGAGTTTATTCCAGGAAGAAATCCAGCTTGTGCAAACTACAAAACCAAGGGATTAAATTACATGGACAAAAAAATCTCATGTGGTTGCCTCAAGGTTTTCACTTTTTTTTTACAACCAAATGAACAATAAAAGAATATAATACAATAGGCTTAATGGAACTGAGAGCAATCCATTCTAATTTTGGTCAAATAGGAAAGGATGGATAAATGCAGAATTCAATTCCCAAATCTTGAGTGTGGCCTTCACGTTCACCCCAGTTGCGTTGTTGAACAAGAACAGCCTTGCATCCCCGTAAATTGCTTTCGTTGGATAAATTCTTGATGTTATCACTCTTCTTCCTCCTTGAGCAAAACTCTCCACAATTGAATGATCAACCTGCATAAAATATCTCATCAATCATCTTCCAAGTTCGATGTATTTTCTCATAAACCTCATTTCACTTGTTGTGTGGCAATCATGAAGGTGGTCTATCTCCCTTACCAATACCCTCATTTGAAACTTTTCGTCTGTAAACACAGGAACTGTGCTTCCATAAACTTGTTTGTAAACATCTGAAGCTTTTGATGACCTGCATTATGCAACATCCATCAGTTTACAGCACAATCTTGTAGTCAGAACATTGAATTTCCATCATCATTCACCAGCCTGCCTCCCGAGGCAGCGCGACACCGAAAACCCCACAGACAGTTCATATATTGACTGTGCACAGATTAATCTAAAGAAATCTCTTTTCAGTAAGTAAATTCAATAAATCGATCTGAGACACAAACCTTGTTTCATCAGCACAGAAATAAGTTTCGACAATGCCCTCAGTTGTATTAACTGGCCGGAAAAATACAGGGGTAAGCTCTGAAAGTGTTTGGTCTGCTAGGACCAGAAGACCAAATGGTCCCAAAGCACTCCTGTCCACAGCACCACCACTGCAACCATATTTTTCATGTTTTGTCTCTGATATTATCTCTATTTCAAACTCGGCGAATATGTCTAGCTGCCAACATTGTCAAAAGAAATTGTTGCTGAGAAGACATTAATACAACTTTACCAAAAAGAAGCCATGTCCAAGTTTTAGACGAGGGGTGAACAGACCTGTGTGGCCTGTCCAATGTCAAGTGGCACAACCGAACCAGGTCCAACCACAATATCTGTAAAATCTGTGCTCCTCAGCCTCAAGCTCTCAATCTCTTCCACCGGCCATTGAAGTATATTAGTTCCAGTCTTGTTATCATACAACACGTTCCTTGGAATAGTCTGCAGAACAAACATTGTTAGAATTTTTTCCCCTCTAAATAAATCATGCCCGTCTCCAAAATACTGCGATTAAGCTAAGTCGGCCCGGCGATATGACATAGGTCATATTTCACAAAAATTTAGGGGTTTACTTGTTGATATTTTATTTTATTTTTTTTTAAAATAAATCTTTTAACCTTTTAAAAAAATTATATTTTTTAACACATGTGAACCTATCTAATTTATAATCTAGATCTTATCCTGATCAATTCTTAAATTGAGTTTAATTTTACTTGTAATTATGATAAAAATTGTTTTTTAATGTGTTTTTTTTAATATATCACAATAATATTTTTTTTAATTTTTTTAAACCAACACATTAAAAAATCAAAAAATATATAAAAAAATAATTTGAAATAAAAAAATCTGAATTTTTTAAAAGCTGCAAAAAAATCGATTAAAACTTGCAGTAATACCAAAACAAAATTAAATAAAGAGTACCTGAACAGAGGCCCATCCCTTGGCAAGATCATCAGTTTCAGTATCAGTTTCATTAATCCAGCCCCATAAGATCCTCCTTTGCTTGTTTTGGTCATAAAACGATTTTGATGCATAATACCTTCCATAATCCACCTGCAACCCAATGCCCACATCCTCCTTCGGATTATCCGGGGTCCATTTATCGGTTACAGGGTCATAAACTCCAATTGCATAGTGGTCCCTTTTTGTGTCGTCCAAACTAGCCTTTAGCACGTGTTTGATACCCGCTCCCTGAGCCGAAGTATCCAATCCAGTTGACCCGTTTATTGCAACCGGGTAAAAATCCACACATTCCCACATACCCGTACCCGGAACCGCATGCAAGACCCCTTCCAATAACTCGTAGGTTGTAAAATTGGAGGTTTGGTACACAAGCGAAATGCCAATGCTTTTGTTATGTCTTGATCCGATTGTGATCCGCCATGTCCTATCGGGTCCCATCCATGCTGTTGTCGGGTCCCTAAATTCGTCAGTCTCGGTCCCGTTTGGTGGTGTTATAACCGGATTATTTGGATACTTAACCCAGTCAATAAGGAGAGGATCGGATAGATTAGCAGGGTAGGCGAGATTTTGGACTTGTACTGACTCGTTAGTTGACCCAGTATAGAGCATCATGATCTGACCATCAGGAAGAAGCGTGGCAGACCCGGTCCACACGCCATTTATATCGTACCAGTGATCTGGGACCATGGCGAACGGCAGGTAAAGCCAATGAATCAGGTCCGGTGATACGGCATGGCCCCATGTAATGTTGCCCCACACAGCTGAATCAGGATTGTATTGGTAGAACAGATGGTAAAACCCCTTGTGAAACAATGGACCTGCAGGCAGACAATGGTTAGCCCCGTCACAAAATCACATGCTAGCTTTTCTTGTTGAACCGAACCAAGTTGAGCTAACCACCGGTCAAAAGAGATAGCACCCATCACTTCACAAAAGGGTTGAAATCATGTGCAGAGATTTAATAAGACCCCATCTAAGTGATAGTGATGCTTGCTCCAATATTTTATGTTGCCTTATAACTCACTTTTAATTCAAGAAAATGTGTGTGTAACTTACTTTGAATAGTTTTTTAATATAAAATAATAATAATGATAATAATAATAATAATAATATAAATGTATTAATATTTTTAAAATGACAGTAAATGTGATAAAATTCATATTTTTTTTAATATGTAAAAAAAGAGAAAATTTAACATGCTCTTGACTGCATGCTGCGTCTAGAAAATAAATTGTTGACGAACGTCTGCACGCACATCATCGTCATCATCCATGAGCAGGTTCACTTGGAGACCCTACGGACCCCATCCAACTTAATATATGGTCATTGTATTAGCCAAAACTGTATCCCTTCGTGAATGCTCGGCAACGTCTACAAGCCACTCGTTATCATGAAGATTTTTTTTTGATAAATTTGTGATTTAGAGTCTTGAATAATTGTAATGATAAGTTAACTTGCTTAAATCTAGTTTTGTCATCATAATTTTTTTAAAAAAAATTATATTAATTAAATAAAAAATAAATAATTGGTCGAGCCAGCAACTCGGTAACCTGAAATTTATTTTTTTTTAACCACAACCTCGAGCTCAGATTCACAACTATTTTCAACTCCAAATATATGGCCATGGTAGCAAGTTAATGGTAGCCAAATATTTATTGTAATACTATTCGGACAGTATCAGCCGACCAATCTTCTTTCATTCACTTTTCTACACAATATGGACAAATTTTCCACATAAAAAAGTCGAATTATTGCTATATATATATGGATACACTGATCATATCATCAAATCAAAGTTGGTGAATGGACTAGAAGTTGCCAACCCCCACATGTGCATTATTTCGAGCCAATAAAATAAATAATATAATGATGATCAATTCCTTTTTAAATGCAAAACACTTCTAAGCTTTCGAGGGTCAGCTAGTCTCTCGCGTGATTGCGTGTGTGTATTTAGTAACGGGATATAGAGTATTTATATATATATATATATAATTTTAAAAGATTTTTTTATTTGAAAATAATTTTTAAAATTTTTAATATCAACATATTAAAATTGTTAAAAAAACACTAAAAAATATTATTTTAATATTTTTTAAGCAAATATTACACTCTTAAATATTCTTTAAAATGAATAAAAATAAGGAACTTTCTATTTTTTTAATCAACTCTTAGTTTTATAAAACACAAATCAAATGAAATATTATCTTTCTCTCATAATTGGTAAAGAAAAATAACATCAAACTTCTTTTAAAATGATAGGTTAATCTCAAATTGATGAGATTGAAATTAAATTTTAATTCTATATAAGAATAATAAAATAATTAAAATATCTTGCATTCAAAATTAAGAAATATTATTTTTTAGAGGTATTTAATTAATTATGCAGCACAAAAAAAAACTCAAAAAGCTCTTTAACATAAGAAAAACAAAAATCTACTAACCCTTCTTTATCTTAATGAATAATGTGTTCCATAAAAATAAAAATACGATTCTACCCATGAAACTAAGCAAAACGCATAATAAAAACATGAGCTATTTTAACTTTGGTTATAATAATAGCAGTGAAAAAAGATGTAGTGCTAGTTATGGAAAGGACGTACCATCAGGATCTGAAGCAGCAGAAACGAAGCGATTCCCCCATCAAAGACAGCAATAATGAGAGGAAGAAATGACAGTAAGGATTTCATTAAAACAAAGCAACCAAACAAAGATAAAGATTTTATCGAAATATCGAGAAAAATAAAAAAGTTCTACAATGTTACCTACCATTAATAGCTAGAAATGAAAAATGAAGTGAAGAATTAATATTGCACCTACCATTCATCCAATTCTTCTCTGGTTGAAAGTGGTAGGCAGTTCTTTGCCATGAGAACATAGCATTTGTCCAATTATAGGAGACCTTATCACTGAAAAATGATGGATTTGACTTTGGTGATACCCCTTGAGCCACTCCTCTTGGCTCTGGCTCAGAAAATGACTCTGTAGGTCGTGACGTTGAAGGTGACCGGTTATGGTTTTTCTCAGGTAATGACTCTTGGCTTTGGCTAATGATTAATGCAACTAAAGATAGCAAGAAAATGAGCGAGGCAAGTATTGCAGCAAAACCCTTAAAGGGTCGCCGGATTCTTGCCGGAGAAGGGTTGTCTAGCAAGGGAGTGTATGGTGCATGTTCAAGGTCAGAGGAGGTATGGGAGGGGTTAGTGTCCATTTCTTTTGGTGGGAGGTTCGAGATATGCAAAAGTGAAGTGAAGTGAAAATGGGCTTAAATAGAGAGACGTTCTTGTGTCAGAGACCCCTTTGCTAGGCAGATCAGACTAGATTGAAGAGTAGTGGAGGCTCCAGTATGATCTGGTTGTTTATGGGCGTGGATTTGTGGTTGTCCAACTTACTTGGGGAGAGAGGAAAATGGTTCTAATCAATGGAGCATGTTTATGAGTGAAAAAGGGAAACAAATAACGTTTAGAACCTAAATAGTTGCTTTCGAATATAGGATACGAAATATTATTTTACGATACTCAATATATAACCTGTATAGAAAAGAAAATAATTTTTTATTAAAACAACGACATGAAATATACAGCGGAAGTTCAAGCTTTGAATGGTAAAGTTCAAGGAATTAGGAAAGTGTATAATTGGAGGTAGGTGTCAGCTTAGCTTCATACCTTCTAGTCAAACTCCTTAAGCATATCTTTAGGGATTGAGATTTTTTACAAGGAAAGACACATGCAGAAACACCTCACGCTACCTTGCAATAACACACAGTAAAAATAGTAATTTCTGCATACCAAGATTGGATTTTTAAACTGGCTAATTATATACATTTGGAAATTCCTGTTTTATATGGCAAAAATTTTGCGCACTGCAAGTTAACAAGCCATTGAACCGCTGCAACTCTTTGAAGAAACGTGATTATGTCAAGTGTTATTAGGACTTGTAGGTTGTAGGGATGAGAAAAAAATTGAAAAATTAATTAAATCAAAAAAATAACAAAAAAAATGAATAGTGAAAAAATTAAATTAATTAGAATTTAAAAAAAATCAACCATTTTGATTTGGTTTTAGTTTTCTAAATCTAAAACTAAAAAAATAAAAACAAGTCAAACCAGTTTGAATTGATTTTTTCTAAAATAATCAAATTAAAAGCGGTCGGTTTCAACTGTTTCTAGTTTAGTTTTGGTTTGATTTTGGTTTTGATGTTTTTTAAAAAAAATATTTTGATTATTTTTTTTATTTTTTATAAAAACCAAATTAAATAAAAAAATAATAACCCTAATAAATTAAATGATTTGAAGACATCGGTTTTGATGGTCAAGCATTCATAAATTAGATATTCATAATTTAGCAAGGATCATTTGAAAATTTGAATATATCAAGAGTTTATAAATCCGGTTTTTATTAATTGAAAATCTAGTCAACAAAAAAGAGTTTTATTTTAAAATTTAAAAAGAAATGCTTCAAAATAGTATTAAAAAATAAAATAAAATTTTAATCAGGTTCGTAGAGTAACTCAATAAGTTGATCAAATTTAATGATATTGATTCAACACAAACCTCGAATTATTTGGCCACCGGGTTGATTTGAAAGTGGGTTTAATAACATAACATTTGAGTTTTTATTGGGTTTTGTGATTTTGAATAGCCGACAAGTTGTTTAAATATGTCTCGCCATAGTTACTGCGAATGATATATATATTGTCATTTAGAGTAGTCACATTCCTTTCAAGTTTCTATGAGCTAAATAGATGGCCTTAAAAGCTGGACTTCTTAAAGAAGGAGCATATAAAGATTGATGCTCCTCATGCTTTGATTTTCAGGAGATTGGGAGATTCAGATCCAACACACATGTTGCGGCCTAACCCTGTAGCTGATTGTTTAGCTAATTTTGACTTCACCCAGAATTCTTTTGATAGAACTTCTTTAATTCGTTTGATGATATTTAATAGTGTATTGCAACTTGATTAGGTCTATTTTATCTCATTTAATTTAATTTAATTTAATTTTTTTAGGGACCATTAGACCTTGATTTTGACAACAAAAAAATGAATAAATAAATAAATGGCTTCAAAAGCTTGCCGCAACATGGTAGGAGCTGTTTGAGAAAGCAGCTAAAATAATATTTTATAAAAAATTAATTTTTTTATTTAAATTTTTTAATGCGATGATTTTAAAATATTTTTAAAAAATAAAAAAAATATTATTTTAATATATTTTTAAATAAAAAATTTATATTTTTAAAAAATATTTGATATTTTATTCTCATATAATTCTTTCTTTGATAACCAAACATGTCCTTTTCAGCAAATTGAAAGGAAAAGAAGAAGATAGCAAAACTCTATGTTAATGAGGTTCTTATCCCAACCTTGTTTAAAATCTACATCAAAATGATAATATAAAAGTAGATTTACTAACAACATTTTATAATGGAAGAATTCACTCCCCACTTAAACTAAAAAGGCATAGGGATGCACCCTGGATTATAAAATATAATTTTTATTTTTATATTTCTGATTGGAAAATGATATATTTGAACTTTTGTATCTTGATGAGAATTGCTGAGAAGGTTCTACAACAGTCTACACGTGTGCTCCATGCGGTAAGGGAAAAGTGTTAAAATAATGGCATGGAAATTAGCAGTAACTCCAATTCCTGTGATTGATTTTGACAACTACAAGGTCGGAGGGCATGAATCTAGGCTTTCTTTTCCCTCCTGAAGGAAAGCAATGAAGAAAGCTACTCCAACCTTGACTCTCACGGCATAAATCATTTTTTTTAATAAAAAAAAGAGTTTAAATGTATTAGATATTAAAAGATTTGTCTAATTGAATTTGAGTTTAGAATATTTTGATCTATAAATTTATAAGAATAATTTAGGTTTAAAAAATTTATCTAGGTTTACTTGATTTTTATAATTTTTTTATTTTATCTATNTAATAAAAAAAAGAGTTTAAATGTATTAGATATTAAAAGATTTGTCTAAATTTACTTGATTGAATTTGAGTTTAGAATATTTTGATCTATAAATTTATAAGAATAATTTAGGTTTAAAAAATTTATCTAGGTTTACTTGATTTTTATAATTTTTTTATTTTATCTATTATTATTTATTTGATTGAAGATTGAGTTTCAATATTTTCTTATTTTTTTTATAGAATTTTTTATATTATACTATTATTTTTTGCACATTAGATGAAGATCTAAGATGTAATTTATATATATATATCATTATTTTTTTAGTACTTAATTCTATTAATTTAATTACTTAAAACAAAAATAGTGATATTCAAATTCTTGATCACATGGTTATTGATTAAAAATCTGATATTATGTCAAAAAAATATTTTAATTTAATAATTTAAAAAATTACAGATATATAATTAATATATATTATACTTACCATAAATTAGCTTAGAAATACTCTTTATTGTAAGGTAAAAAAAAAAACAGATATTTTGTATATATTAAATTGATCAAAAACATACATATGGACACACACACAGAGTAAGAAACATGGGGTTGCATCACCTCCCTTCGCCATCATGACAGCAATCATAAAGTTTGAGTGTCTGGTAAACATGGGAACATGTGAGATGACTAGACGTGTCCAGATTTATTGTCTCTTTAGCCCTTTCAGCAAAACCACCATGTGAAGATGAAGCTACACCATGCATGTATCCAGATTTTGGACACAGCATTCTAAGATCTTGAATTGTTTGCAGCATTTGCTCGAAGAATGGTAGCTAGCTAGCCATGAATTTCAGTTAGGAGATCACATGATCTAGCTAGCTGATCATGGAATCCAATTTCTATAAAGGCCAAAACAATACCATCCCTGGCATATATATTCCCGTCCTCAATGCCCACACAAACTCCTATCTTTTATCTGTCATCTCATCATCGATTCAAATACCATTTTATATTTTGAATATACATAGCTTGAGGATAGCATTTCAAATAATATATTACTTGAAAAGTTCAAGCATTGTATCATTAAAATAGAAATCGTGTTCCATGCCGTAAGTGGCTGTTTCTCGCGATCAATCTGCACCTCTTGCCGGCATTGGTTTGCTTCAAATAATTAATTACTCTCTTGTTTTCATTATTAATTTAATTGGTTCATATGTACTTGATCGATATTCCTCCATTAGATCATCCATTTAAATATTGACAATCCATTTGTTGGATTATCATATGAAGAAGATGTTTGGAATCGAAAGACTCTTGTGTTACCCTTAATTAAGATTGAAAATCCAGCCCACACTTCAGGATACTTCTATTCTTGAGTCAAAATTTAAATTCCACGGTGTTATTCAATTATTTTCTAACAAGTGTTATTTTCTTTTATTAGTGTTCACAATCCTACCATCAAAGCTCGTAATCAATGAAGTAATATTTATTTATTTTTTATTAGAGAATAATTTAAATTTTGTTTTAAAGTATTATCTAACCATTTTAATTTTTAAACTAAAATAATTATTTAAGATATTAGAGAATTTTAATTATTAATTAAAGGGTTGTATTTGTATTTCACATTATCTCATTTTCATTTAATGAGATATATTAAAAAAAATATTATATAAATTATATTTTAAAGCGTTAACTCATTTATCAATTTAATTTCTTGAGTGATCAAGAGAAAAACTTTCACTAAATTTTATCAAACTTATTTTGTCTTCCGTTCATTCTTATCTCATATACGTTAATTTGCTTGGTTTTTTCGAGCAATGTTTCTCTTCCTTTATTAAACCTTGCGTTATTGAATACTAATATGTTACGAATAGATTGTGTTCTTGATCATCCTTCTTAATATATATATATACACACACACACACACGAGCATGTACCTTCTTCCAAAAAAAAAAAGCTGTGGCTTGTGCAAGAACACAATTTTTAATTCTTTTTTTTTTTTATCATTCCTTGTTGATACAGACCTTCAAAAGAATTCCAATATGAACGTTCAAATCCTATCTAGAAAGATGATAACTCCATCATCTCCAACTCCACGCCATCTTCAAAACTTGAAAATATCATGGCTTGATCAGTTTCTCTCACCGCATAATTATTTACCTTTCATTTTCTACTACCCATCCAATGGTGATGAAAATAACGAAGAAAGAAGCAAACAATTACAGAACTCTTTATCAGAGATATTGACCATCTTCTACCCACTTGCTGGAAGGTACATTGATAACAATCTCATAATTGATTGTAATGACAAGGGAGTTGAATATACAGAAGCCCAGGTAAGCGGTTGCCTCTCACAGCTTCTCGAAGGAGGAGAACTTGAGACCGAGCTGCGGAACCATTTGGCTCCACATCCAGTTCAACTTGACAACAGCCCTCTAGTACTAATCCAATTCAACATGTTTGAATCCGGTGGGGTGGCCATTGGCTTGTGTGTGACACACAGGGTGGCTGATGCATATACAGTATTTACATTCGTTCGTACTTGGGCTACAGCATGTAAATTAGGGGTTGATAAAGTACCACATTCCCCAAGTTTCCAATTACCTTCCTTCTTCCCATCAAGAGATACAATATCTTCTCCTAATCGATTCATCGGCCGCAATCATCACAAGATTGTGGTTATGAAGAGGTTTGTGTTTACTGGTGCAGCCTTGTCGAAACTGAAGGCTGTTGCTAGTGCCAGTGTCAAAGGATCACACCAGCCGACACGAGTCGAGGTCGTGACAGCAGTTATATGGAAGACACTAACAATGGTGGCTCAAGCGAAACATGGTCGGTTAAGGCCTTCCCTCTTGTCGCATACGTTTAACATGAGAGGGAAGATAGCAATGCCTATACCTGATAATTCTTGTGGGAACTTCATAAATGTGGCACTTTCACACCTTACAGCAGATGATGAGACCAAGGTGCAACTTCATGACTTTGTAGATAGAGTTTACAACGGAATAAAGAATATGGTATCAGATTGTGCAAGAGTTTCAAGTGATGATGAGTTATTTGTTATGGCGGAGAAGATCAGGATCGAGACGATAAAAGCATTTACCAGAAGCGAAATGGATCTCTATATGTTCAATAGCTGGTGTCGGATGCCAGTTTATCAAGCAGATTTTGGCTGGGGAAAACCTGGTTGGGTTAGTGGACTGTATGTGCCTGGTGTTGAGATGGTTTTTCTTGTAGACACTAAAGATGGTGATGGAATTGAGGCATGGGTGAGCTTGGAAGAAGATACTATGCTACTTTTTCAAGAAAATCCTGATATTAAGGCATTTACTGGCCAAGAATTATAGTACCATCAGTACTGGACAGAGTCTTGATTGCGTACCTCATGATAGCTTTAAGAGTTTGGATTTTATCGGATCATGTCCCCGAAGAGACTACTCAAGGGAATTGACTTCGAGAATAAATTATATGATACTAACAAATTTCAAATAATATGAGTGGAATAAACTTGGGGTGTTAAAAGTTTTGCAAGAGTATGGCTTCAACAAGAAATGGAACCCTTTGATGAAGAGCTTGAGCACTACACAAGTAGTGTCCTCCCAAATCTTTTGGTTGTGTTAATTTTATTACAAACATCTTTATTACCACAATTTGCATTCCCCGTTTGTGGTAGTTACCAGATCCGTCGAGTATGCACGCGTTTGCCATTTCCTTGCATGTTGGTGCACGAAACGAAATCCCAATTTGTAATTGAAAATAAATTATACCTTATAATTTGGATATTCCAAGAAACTTCTATCGGAGTTATGTTGGTTCAGGTAGCAGCCTTCGTTAATATTCTTTCTCTACAATTTTTTTTTATAAAAAAAATGCTCCAAAAACTTGAATAACATCGTAAATGATAAATTACATCGCCCATCATCCATCAGCAAAGATAATGAAACGCACAAAACAAGAACAATAACTTAAACATTAGGATTAAAACTAGGAGGTACAAGAGGAGGTATTTCTATATTTAAAAGAATTAACAAATATTTAGGATTGACTGACTCTACCTTGAGGGTAAACCGACCAAAACTGAAGAAAGAAGGGAGAAGGGGGGTTTAATATACTCAAGACATGATGGCATTCTTCTGAAGATCATTAAAGAAGGGAATTTACAATTAAGACAAGAAGATTCGAGCAGAAATAGTTATGTAGGATGATGATGGTCCTCAGGTCTCTAATGAAAGTCTTCTCTTCTTTGCACCTCTGCTTCAAAACCGCTTGCGAGTACTTCCTAGAAAAAAACGTATAAAGTCTTTCATGTTGTATATTATTCTCCTCTTCTTTGTACATTCCTTATAGCATTTATTGAGCACTTGACTTCTTCCACATCACAAGGGACTCGAGAAACTCCATGACCTAAGATGATGACAAGCAGATGATAGCCACATTAAATTGCTGGGGACTACAGATCATTCCTAACGTAGCGCAAAGGCAGAAAAGAAACCTCATGGAGACAGAGAATTAAGGGATGCACGAGACATGTTTCATCAAGCATTTCTGAAGTTAAAAGGTACTTCGAATAAGAATAAATTGTACCTCGGATGGGTCCTTGAGAGAGTAATATGCATTGCTTTCCTTGGGTGATTTTGATACCAGTATCCCATAACCACAGTTCCTCTCTCTCAAAATCTATTGCATGTGCATCGAAGTAATTCAGCAGATAACTAAAGAACATGTCATAAAAAATTCAGCAGCATATGCTAAAAGAAGAATGTCGGGGTATTTTATCCATAGATTACCTTAAATGCATCTTCATCTGTCCGGTCATCTCCAACATAAATTGGGAGCACGTCATCACAATTGCTGAGACCTAAAACATATTTTTGTTGCAACTCAGTATAAAGCAAAGCTTAATATTCTATAAATCATTTGTAACAAATAGTTCAGGAGTAAAAAAGTTGCTCACCTAGTGATTCAAGTAGAAACACAAGAGCTTTCCCCTTGTCCCAATTGATCGTGGGACGAATTTCTAAAACCTAATCATTATGAAAATAATAGAACATAAATAATAAATTCTTTAAACCAAAAGGAGCGGAGATTATCGAAACTAAAAATTTAAGTACAGATGATTTTATATGATAGATCTAAAATTTACCTTCCTCCCAACAGTCAATCGCAGGCGAGGGTACTTCTTAATGACATCTTCGACACACTCCCAAACTGCTTTCCATTTCTGAAAACAAATTCAACGAAGAATGATTAAAACAGGAATAGCTCCTTTGTGTGGCAAAAAACACGAGAAGTGGATAGAAAATTCAAGATTTAAATGCTCAAAAAAGAAACATACATCTTCATCAACATTTCGGTAATGTACAGAGACACAGAATTTATTGTTCTCAACTGTTGCACCTTTAATTTCTTCGGTACTCTTGACAAGGGAGCTAAAAACCTGCAAGTAAGAAATCAAGAATAAGCAAAACAAACAATTGCACATCAAAATTGGCATTGAAGAGAAGATATTCCCAGACCTCGGCGATCATAGGTAAAAATTCTCTAGCTGGCTGGAATAAATTAACTTCATTTCCCTACATTCAGAAAAATCAAATGAAACTCAAATTAGAAAATTAAGGGCAGATGTGAAGACGCTGCAAGGAGATGTCAAGATTTTCATGGAGGTTTACCTGCGTGTCTGTAGACTCGATACAATTTGGGTGATCATCAGATGTAGACTGTCTAACAGGGCCCATGATATCCATTCCATGGCTACCCGCATAATAGAGTTCTGTTAGTCCTACAAACTCGTATACCTGAATAACAAACCCACCAAGGACGAATGAAAACATGAACCAAGGAAAATAAATGCTGACAAAGTCATCAAAAAGTGTTTTCATTTATTTTAAAACAAGTTTTTTAGTTACCTTATCACGGCTTCTTCCACTGATTATTGCTGTGGGGAAATATTTTGCCACTTTCTTTACAGCAGAACGCATCTATAAAAAAATGCAGGACTTCAGTGATGACGGTAAAAAAGAACAGGATAGGAAGTGAATCTCAACAGTAAATTTTCCATATATGCCGTTAAGAAACTATTCTTACAACATCAGACATGAAGGCATTGTCAGGATTTTCTACAATCGGCGATAGAGTACCATCATAATCCAGGAACAAGGCGATTCTCTTGCCTTTTGCAAAGTTTGCAATTTGCTCAAAAGATGCAAGAGCAGATGGATATTTAAGCTGCATGATGAAGAAAGATGCACAAGATCATAAAACTTAATCATCTACCAATATAACAATAATATAAAACATATAAATGAACTTGAAGGAAAAGAATTACAAGCCAGGTGTGGTAGGCAGCTTCCGGATCAGGCGAGGAAAGCTCCATGTTAATATCCTTGTTAAACTTCTTGTGAGGAGGAGATGATGATTTCATTGCGTCCAGCCAACCAATGGCCCGAACATCATCAAGAACTCCAGTTTTCTTCTTAGGAATAGATAACCATAGATTCGGTGAAAAAGCTGCACCACCTGAGGGTGAGCATGGGAACAAACCATGATGCCCACCCAGCCTTGACTTGCCTAGGGGTGCAGAATCAGTGAGCACAGGAGCACTGTGATTTGATTTGAGGTCCATCGGATCCAGGTGATCCAGATTCGTAAGATAATTTATAACGCTAAAGAAAGTAAATGCTAACAGTAGATTGTCCTTGCAAATTGAACCTATAACAGATTTTATTGGATGTCAGGTATTTCCTCACCCAACCCTTTTATCGAGGAAGAACCACCTCTTCAGAGTTATCTTGTCACTGCTGCTTGGCAAGCAGTCCATCAAGCACTGGGCTCCTGAATGCTAATGGCCATAACAAACGCTCATAAAAATATAATCAAGTACAATGTCAAGTTTCCCTTCAAAGAAAACCAATATCCAATTTACCTATAGGTTTTCATCGCCTTAAGCACGATGGGCCAAAAAAGGGCTTGAAAATGCTGTTAATATTTTTGCTTTCACGTTCCACAGGAAATCTTTAATCCTCTGCAAAGCATGGAGAAACAACTAAGTGATGCAAGAGACACCAAAACAAAGCAGTTTTAGTAAAGCCTAAAATAATCTACTGTATGTAGCAGAGATGTTCAAGTTGAATGTGCAAATGATTGTGCAAAACGAAGCAATCATTAAAAGAAAAGGAATAAAACCCACAAAGCAGTTCCCAAGTAAGCTTGAACAACCTTGGAGTGGCAAATAACATTCTCAAAAAATAATGGACTCGGTAATTTGCAAATCAGTACCAAACCACAGAATTCAACTCGCATGAGAACTGCCACTAGACAGAACAGAAATATATCTTACACTGAGTTATCTATTCTGTATCCATTTTAACTAGAAAGCCAAAACATTTTCAACTGGTCGTTAAGCATTCACAATTAACTATTTTAATGATTCTCCCTAAATAGTGTACTAATAACATTATTAACCTAAATAGTAGGCAAACATCATGGAAAAAGAACACTAAAGCAAATCTACGTAACCCGACAAACATTAAAAAAAATACATCAACAACAGTGTTCAGCATTAAAAACTGGCCCACGAAGATAATATCTGGTAAGAGAAAAATACGAGCGAATGGTTGTTGTGTACAATAAAAAGCTGTCTATAGTCATGTATAGACATACCATAAGCAACCACACATAATGGGCCTGCGTTACAAGCATGGAATCATTAAAACATCTGGGCCCGGAAGATTTATCAAACTGATGTGAATATATATCATAAATGCAAATTAAAAATTAAAAGAAAATCATCTATTTTCAATAACAAAGATATCTCCACACTTTTGTTGCTATTGCTATCACATTCTTCTACTCTAAACTCAACAACCCAACAACAACAACACCAAGTTCCCCCGAAAAAGAAAACCAGCCATACACAAATAACATAAACACAAAGTACTGAAACCCCCATGTAACAAAACCACTCAAGAAACCAATTTTTTTAAAAAAAGAAAGAAAAATAGAAAATCCCAGATAATAAAACCACTCAAAAAAGCTTCTTTTTTTGTTTTCAAAAAGATAAATCCCGGATAGTAAAACCACTCTAAAACTTATATTTCTTTAACATGGAGGAGAATCTGCGTGGATATTCCAGCGAAGGAAAAATAAGGATTCATGAACACGATTTTAACGCAAAAAAGAAAAGAGAAGAAAAAAAGAAATTGACATATGACATTTGACATTTGACGACGACCATTTAGCGTATAAAAATCGGAGAGATAAGAACGAAGGCTTGTATCACCAACGTCATTATTGCTTTATCGAACACACAGCTGTGAAAGCAAATATCGTTTTTGCCGTTACGAAATAAAAACTGAAAAAACTGACAATAATTTTAATTTTAATTTTAATTTTGACCAAAGGAAAAGGTCACAAAACAAACTAAAAAAACCAACACCAAAACTGAAATCAGATTCAATTAATTAATTATTTAAGAGAGAGAGGGAGAGAGATGCAAGCGATGAAACAAGCAACAGAAATCAATTTTTTTTCCTCCAAGCAAAAAAAAAATGGCAGAAACGTTTCTCGCGTAAGAACGGGTATAAAAAGAATAAAAAACACAGACATGGAGAATTTGACGACAAAAAACGCTGTCGTTTATAAAACAAAGAGCATTCCAGCTTGCAAGACAGCAGAGATAGATGAGAAACTAAGGAAGATTGGACAGACACGCCGTCGTTTCATACATGGATATAAGAAAATTAACGTACCTAACAGAATCTCCAATCCGAAATGAAAACGACGCTAAGGAAATCTTTAAAATGCAGGTACCTTCCTTCAAGAATAAAACGCAAGGAATCAGATGAAACGAAACCGTTTAGATATCTTACAGTCGTCGCAACGAAATGAAACGAAGAAAGCCAGCCCCAGCCTCCGACACCAGAAAATAGACTTCCTTCGGAAGAGAAAGAGAAGATGAAAAAAAATGGGAAAATACCTTTTTTTCTGAAGAATCGCAGAGAACGAGAATCAAGCGAAAGAAAGATTTCTTCCTCTTTGACGCAAAACGAGGAGGAGCTAGAGATAGGGAGGGCGAGAGGAGAGAAGAACGTTGGTTGAGGACAGCAGGCATTTATAAACAAGAATATAGTTTTTTTTATTTTATTTTTTAAAATGAATGTGTTTTATAAGCCTAATTTCACGGTATTTAAATTAGAAAAACCTCTCAACTGTCACAATGTTGAAATAGTAATTTTTAGCAAAAAACTATAAGCATCAGTTGGCGCGTTATTTTTACGCGTACTTTCGGTGACTGTTGAGTGTGGTGGTGGTGACGGAAGTTCGGTTGTCAAGCAGCGACGCTGGAAATTTGATTTGATGAAAAATCACTTATTTTTTAATGCAGAACATAAAACTTTGGTTTGATGGTTTTCTCACATGCTAAGAGAAGAATTTCGTTTTACATTTGTCTTAAGATTTAATTAGTAGATGAAAATTAATTAAAAATATTCTAATTCTATTCTAAAAATAATATTTGCTTTTAATTTCTTTGATTTTTTTAATGTAACTTATTATTATCTTGATATCATTAAACTTGTAATAATAATCCTTGGTGGATTAAGAATATGACTTTAAAATATATTTTTTTAATTAATAATAAAATAATTTTTTATTCTTTTTAGTTAAAATAATTTGCAAATATCATATATTAAAAAATAACTTAATCATGGTTCTAGACAATATTAGAATAATCAAACAATTAATTAAATTTATTGGTAAAGGTTAGATGTCACGGTACACACGGTACTTAAGTATTAATCTTCCTCTCTTTCAAGTGTCATTCTTTTTTTATTATTATTAATTTGTATTAACTTTTCACAAAAATTCAGAAACATAATAAATATGATGTTACAATATTACAATATTATATTTTAATTTTTATAAATATAAAAAACCATATTAAATATAATTTAACAAGATATATATTAAAAAAAAAACTCAACAATATTAAAATGAAAAAAAATAAAAGTATAAAAAAATTATGCATATTCTTATTATTGTATATAATATTTTTTGAAAATAATTTTACTTGAGAATATATTAAAATATATTTTTAATTTTAATTTTATCATGTTAAAAAAATTAAAATTATAAAATTAATTTAATAGTACTTTTAAAAAATATACTCACAAAACTCCGGGAAAAAAATTCTTAAATTTTGTTTATTCAGTTGGTGATTAAAAAAAAAGGGGGTTCTAACTAACGCGGGGTCCAGGGGGATCTTAGAGGGCAGACAACACGTGGGAGTGAGGACTTGTCTGACAAAGCGCGTGAGAGCACCTATAAGTGAGTCGATTCTGATGTGGCCATGTTTCAGCGCGGGTCCTACTATAAACTTGTTTGCTCCGTTTTAACCTCTCTTTCAAGTATTTTTTATTTAAAAAATTAACTTTTATATCATGATTTAAAAATGTTTACAAAATTATTTTTAAATTAAAAACTAATTTTTTATTTTTTAAAATGTAAAAATAAACGGGTTATAAAAAAAAAAGGGGGACACCCGAAAATGCCGTCGCTTTCACAGCTGGGTGGTGGTCACCAGTGACGATCGGTTAATGTATAAGGTCCCACGTGGCAGGAATTGCGGGAAGTGAGCCTAAGCTGCCCTAAGTAACTGTAGCCACGCGATGATGTGAGGTCCGGTAATTTTAGGGTCCAGTTATGTTAACCACGTAAATAACTAAAGGTGGCCTAGATGGAGATTTGTGGGACAAAAACTGAAAGGGCATCGTAAACCTTTTTTTATTTTTATTTTATGATAATTCAGCATAAAATAAAATTTATTTTTCAAGTAGTCTTAATGATATGTTTTTAACATATTATTTCATACACAATCATTAATATTTTAAAAAATTATAATATAGTTTATACAGGAACTCAATATACAGACGGCAAGTGTTTAAAATATATATATTTTTTAACGGTAAAAAAGAAGTGATTAAAATATTGAATGGGATTTTTCCAGAAACAATGTTCAAAAGAAAATGTATTTGGAATAAACTAATCGAATAAATATACAGAATTTCTTAGAATACATCATGTCCCAAACAATTTTGAAGAAGTTATTAAGGTATAGAATAAGCTTTTTTTTTGCCCTTTTCTATGGATGGGAGCACATGTTTGACAGAAAAATGTAGACCATGCACGTAGAAGGAAAAGGTTGCACATAAAGTTTCATGCTGACAATTAAACTATTGACAAGGCTACAAGTCAGGACTTGTGGCGTCACTTGCGGTAAGGAAAGTTCCAGGTTTCATTGTCTTCGAGTTTAAAATTATATAAATTTGGTTTTACTGGGACTTCAAATTTGTATCTTTCTATCGAGAGAAAGTTTTGACTGCCACGACACTTCACCAAACAAGTTAATCTCAGTAACATATAATTTTATTGCCACGAGGGCTGACCAAACAAGTTAATCTCAATGACATATAGTTAATACCGGGTAATTTACTTGTCTTACTTTAGAGGTCAAATTAATTTTTTTAAAAATATAAAAAAAATATTTAAATATTACTAATGATTTTTTCAATAAAAAAGTTTATGTGATGGCTTATCATGTATAATCTTATTGACTTTACTAATTTAAAAATAACTTATAAAAACAAATTTTAATTAAATAAAAATTTATGATAATATATCTTTTTAATATTAAAATAACAATATATTATATTAACCTTACAAAATCTGGGTTAACATGTTAAATTCATGACCCAGATTATGACAATATGATAACTCTGTTAAGAATATATAAAAAATTATTAATTTTAAATTTTAATCAATCAAATATTAAAAAATAAAATTAAAAAAAAATAATAAATACTCATGTTAACTTGTCTAAACCTGCAATCCGAGTCATCATACTAGAATGATTTTATAAAAAAAATAAAAAATAACTCAACTTAACTCGAGTTGACTTGTTAAATCCGCAATTTTAATCTCAAGACTAAAATAACCCCTTGGATGAAAAGTCAAGATAAATTATAAAACTTGATTCTCGGTCATCCATGTCGGATCTAGAGTTGAGCCATGAAATTTATAAAAAATTTAATTGAAAAATAACATGAAAATTAAGCAAAGTAAACCTGAGCTGACCATCAGGTACTGTTATCGAGTCATGAGACAATAATAACTTAAAAAAATTATAAAATTTAATTTTTAATCCAACACAATATTAATTTTATACAATATTAGTTGATAAAATGGGATATCAATTAAAAAAACAAGTTAATTAAGTTAAACCACAACCCGAGTCATACAACAAGAACAATCTAATGAAAAATAAGTTTAATGTCAGGGGATTCATAACCTGGACAATAAGTTTAATATAAATTTGTAGGAAGAATTTTTTTTTTAAATAACCTAGTTAAGTAGGGTTAAAATGTTAAATTTCATTGCTTTGATATTTAAGATTAAGATATTTTTATAAAAAGTAAATTAAAATAGATTATGAAATTCAATTTCCAACAATCAAATGTTAAATAATAAAATTAAAAATAAATTAATTAAATAAAAGCAAATATGAATTAACTTGGGTTAATTCGATAAAAATTAATTAGGATAATCTAATAATAAATAAATAAAATAAACAATGAAGTTTTATTTTTAATCAAATCAATATTAAATGATAAAATTACAAGAAAAAACTAATTAAAAAAAATCTAAATTAACTGGGTCAACCTGCCAAACCAGATTAACCCGTCAAATATAAAATTAGTGTCGTGAGATTGTAACAACTAAACATAAAAAAAATTAATATTAAAAAATAAAATCAAACAAGAAATATTAATTGAAAAAAATGATAGCAAAACAACAAGAAATAAAAAAAAACTATTATAACAAGCAATACATTTTGAGAGCATCATTAGTTAGAGTTAATATTTTAATTTTAATAATAATATTTTAATTTATTATATCCTAGATTAATTTAAAACAATTTGGACTTGGAGTTTAACCTCACTTGGTTTTTTATCGAATAAAATAAAATTTTATTCTAGTAAATTTTAATTAGACTTTCAATATTACAATTATTATGGTTTCTCAGATCTATTTTAAACTTGATTAGGTATATATCAAGAAAAAAAATCAGTTTTATACCCTTTTTTTTAATAAAAATAGTCAAACCAATAATTATCAAGCAACTTCCTTTTCGAGTCAATTCTTAAATAAGATTTGATTATAACCACAACCGCGGAGAAAAACTCCCCCGTTGATGTGGACATCAACAATGTTCATGGCTGAATCCTTGCAGGCCGCAATGAAAAGGCATGTGACGGGACATCACGACCTGCCAGCTACTCAATGTTTCAAAATAATATTTCGTTATAGGTAAATTTGTTTAGGTGTTTTAAAAGCAATTAAAAATATTTTTTTAATTTTAAACTGTTTTTTTAATTTTTTTATCATTTCTATAAATTATATAAAATATATTTTTTTTTTCATATATTTTCAATAAAAAATAATTTAAAAAATAACCATTACAACAATTGTTTTTTAGTATTACCTTCTCCGTTCTCCAAAATAAAATAAAATAAGAATTAATTATGTTACCAAAAGTTGTAGACACATCATTTAGATTTCAGCACTTACTGAATTTTCTTAAATAATCTCGAAACCCGAGTTGGAAAAGTTGATGACAGGGAGTTTCAGAGAATATTTTATATTATAATACCTTGTGCTTTTTTTTTTCTTCCAATTACCAAGAAAAATGTTGTTGGTTTGTAAATAATATATTCTTTATTAGATTTTATATATAATTATTTTTTAAATCTTGATTTTATAAAAATTAAAATTTTTTACTAATAAAAATCTATTTTTTATTTATTTTACATGTAAAAATACATTTCACATCAATTTTAAACAGATATATACTTTTTAAAATCTATTTTTAAAAAAATACTAAAAAAATAATAATACACTGAGAATAAAGCTTGAGCATGTGGAAGAGTGATAGCTCTGGAATGATTTTAATAGTGTGTTCTGTTTTAAAAAAATATTTTTAATGATTTTAATAAATTGATATTAAAAAAATAATATATTATTTTAAAAAGTTTTTTTTGAAAAAGTAATTTTTGATTTAATATAAACACGCACACGCCGACGAGAAAAACGCACAAAGGCAAATCTCTCGAGGTTCACACTTAAAAAAATAGGCTACTGTGAAGTGGACTGCACATTTTACTTCTCTTCGTACGTGCTGGACACTTCTCAGCTACCATCTACCAAAAGTTCAGTTTTTTTAACTGCTGCATGTTTTTTGTATTTTAAAAATATTTTAATTTTTAATTTTCAGATTATTTTCATATACTAATATTAAAGTGATTTTTAAATGATAAAATATATATTTTTAAATAAAAAAATACTTTAAAAACCTTTGATGACACGCGATGTTGACTGGAATCTTAACTCTGCATCATGGACTTTTATTGGGCTACAGTTTGGAATAAAAAAGGGGGAGGGGGGCGGCGGCTCCGTTGAATAGCAAAACAACGGGGAGCTGTGTACGGTAATTTGAAGCTGGCAATCATTCAAGACGCTGACGAGAGAAGAGCATGAGGAAGTAACCAGGGCAGGAGCGCCAGTAATACTTGTACATTGAAAAGTGAAAAAGCAACTTAGATTTTTGCACTTTTCAACTTTCTCTCCCGTGCTCGGGGGGCCATGATCTGTGGTAGGTTACCGAACCTTCTTCCTCGATGCCGTAGGTTGTGGTAAGATGGACCTCCTCTTAATAAATCTATGCATTAAATAACCTTGCTTGTATTTTTTTTTTCCTCTGGGTTTCTTGACATTGACATGTCCTGAATATGTCAAAGATTCATCGAGGAAATATGCGAGTGAAATTATGAGAGAGGCGGTGTGAGTAGCTATGAACAAGAATTTATATTATTTCGGTTTGCTGTAAACGAGCCAGCTAGCACCTAGATTTAACACCAAACCCTTTATCGATGCTGAAGTAGTTGATAATTAGGAGGGAATTAATCTTGCTGCACCCATGGTTTTGCTTCGGCATTTAAGATTATTTTAGCTTAACTTGTTCGTTAGTATTTTTATTAAGAAATGAATTCTTTTGCGAAATTTTTATATTTCACGGTGTAATTATTGAGATACTTTCATCACAGAAAAGAAACAAGAAAGAGAAGGGGGGGAAAAAACAATGAAGAGGAAATGTTTTGTCACATTTGGTGCCCACATGATATAATTTTATCTTGTCATTTTGTGTTGATGTTTTTAATGTTATGGGTATATTTAGTAATTATAGTACGATTCGAATACTATAAAATTTTCAGAGAAATATAAAAATTTCATCTCCATTTTCTCAATTCCTTTGCATTCAGGTTTTTTTTGTAGACTTTTCAAATTCAAATATAAAGTGATGATATTGAAAAAAATAATTTAAACCCTCTTATAGTTTGATTGTGTTTTTAATTTCTAATTGTATTTTGAGAAAATAAACTTTACTTCACAGATAAAACATTTTTTTAAAAACAATTAAAAAGATAAAATTATCCTCATATATAATTTATATGGTATATAATATATTATAGAAATTACATTGAATTTTAAACTTGTATAAGTTCACATTAGTAAAAATAAAAAGGATAGTAAAACTAAAAATTATATATATCAGATTAAAGAATCAATTTAACTTGATAATTTAATGCTTGAATATATAATTTATATTATTTTTTGTATCAATAATACTTATAAAAATACTGAGAAATTATAATCAATTTTCAAACTGTTTAATAAAAATTACTAGATACTTTTAAATTTTTAACAAAGGTATAATGTCAGTATTGCAAGAACTTTTTAGCAATTAAATATAAAATAATATTTTTTTATTGATATTCTTAGAAAGATGTTAAGTGTTGACGTTATTGTAAATTTAGGATGTAAATATAGTTTTTTAAAGCACAACAAAAAATACAAAAACGTGACTAAATTTCAGGATATTTTTTGTAATTATTTAAAAAATAAAAAAAATGTTCGGAGGAGCACTGGAAAACCAATACTTTTGAATTTTTCCTCAGCATCATCGAGATGCTTATGAGAAATAAAGTTCATATTTTTTACATTATGGCGTAATCAAATTACGAGGAATTAAAAAAATATATATATATATTGACATCTGTGCCACGCGCGCCTGAATTCTAGCCTGAAAAATGATGCCATATGATGTCATCAACTTAACGATAACCTGGCTGGTTTTTTTTTCAATTCACAATCATCATTTAATAATTGTTTAATCTATAATTATTTAACAGTCGTTCACCCAACATTTTCTCATGCCTTTTTCGTAAATGTCGGTTGAGTGACAATGACCTAATTGTATGTTACTGATTTTAAGTCCATGATTTCAATGTTTTCACCATTGAAGTCGTGACAGCAGAAACAGTTGATTTATTAGGGATTTTTTATTAAAAAAATCACCACAGTAAAAATAAAAAATTATAGAACAATTTTTATTTTCAAAATATTTAATAAAATAATATAATTTAACCATGTTACAATTTAAAAACATGATATTTAATAAATATTATTATCAAAAAGCGTCGTCAAATATCATGCTTAAAAAAACATAATATTAGATAAAATTTAAACTTTCTAGATAAAAAAAGAACAACATGCAAATGATGCTTTTCTTTTAAAAACCCAACGATGCCCTCAATTTCTTTCTTAAAAAAACCTATCAAATACTTAGATTTTTTCCTTAAAAGGGTAAAAAAAATTAAATTTATCTTAATCTCTAATAATCCCTAGATGTTTTTGTGATCAACAAAAAACTATGATTTTATAATCTTTTAAAAACTCAAATCATTTTTTTTAAAAAAAAAAACTAGACAATAGCCGAAATAAACCACCAATTCATACCACGGTTCTCAGTCATAATATTTAGTCAAAAATTATATTTTTTAATTGTGATGTTCTTAACTTGTGCTATTTAATACAAAAACATTTTTATTTTGTATTAACTACTCGCCACTTACTTATATTTTGTTGTTAATTGTCTAACTCATCTATTTATTATCATGTTATAGTATAAAATATAAAGATATTAAAGTTATAGTTGTGTTTTTTATTTTAAAAATATAAAATTTATTTTTTAAAAGATATATTATATTCCTTTCCCAGGGATAACTAGAAAATCCTACCAACTATTTAAAAAAATAATAATAAGTGGGCTCCACCTCCAATTCAGATCTAAGAAAACTCTTATTGAATAAGGCGATAAAAAACACAAATAAATTGTTTGTAATTCAATCACAAAATTATTAATTAGAGAACACTTGAACGTGAAAGGACAATTACAATAGTTCTCAATTTAGAAGTAATTTGGCTTTTTGACTTGGACTTGGTTGCCAGTATTTGCCACGTTAACTAGAATCTGAATCTAGCAAAGTAGCTAATAAAAAAACATAGAAAGCTGAATTAAAATATCATGGTAGCGATGCAGATGCCTTTAAACACAAGGCAATGACATGGTTGATGAGGTCGCAACAAAAAACATGCTGTTTCCTTGGGAAAGAAGCTAAATCAAAAAGATTTGGCCATGGCAGTGGGGAATGATAGCCACAAAGATACATATAAAAAAAAGAAACTCGCAAATGGCTCTTCGAGTGAACTCTAGGTGGGCATGAGAGGGCGCTTATAGGGACCAGCTGGAAGCGAGGGCTCCTGTGGCCATGAACAAATTTGATATTTCATGTTAGAAGAAGCACAAATGACAATTTATGCATTTAATCAGTAAAAAGATTGCCCCCTTGTCGAGAAGTTCATTGAATTTGGACTGCCTAGAGTGGAGATTTCCTCCCTAATCTCTCTTTTTTTGCAGAGAATTATAAGAAAATCTGAACTTAATGTAACA
This sequence comes from Populus ilicifolia, assembly GCA_015708895.1. Lineage (NCBI taxonomy): Eukaryota > Viridiplantae > Streptophyta > Magnoliopsida > Malpighiales > Salicaceae > Populus > Populus ilicifolia. Next base: position 854,577 of record SRLM01000273.1, read on the forward strand.
ATAGATTAGGGCCACAAATTACGCACAAGTTAGGTTTAGCTAACCAATCTCCCGTGCTCTTTCTCTAGTCTGGAAGGTGGAAAAATACCAATCGCACCAAACTAGTCAGAAGATCAAGAGCAAAGAGGTGCTTATAAGACTCGTTTTGCATTGCTTCTTAACCTACTTTTTATATATACATAAAAAAAAAACATGTTCGAACGGAAATACTCATTTGACATTGCGTTTCAAACTAATCTTTTACAAATAACAATAATAATAATAATACTTCTGCAATCTAAACTGTAATCATGAGATTTTATTTGTTTTTTATTTTAAAAATGTTTATAAAAAAATTGAGATTTTTTAAACTTTAAATTAATTGTTTTAGATGATTTTAGATTATTTTGATGTAAGGATATTTGAAATATTTTTTTTAAATATTATTTTAATAAAAAAATTTAAAAAATAATTGCTCTTTCCATACTAAGCTATAACGCAAAATAAAAATGTTTTCTTTTTTTAACACAATCCATAATTTCAACTGTGATTTCAAACAAAGGATGCAATCTCTTTTATGCATTCATCTCTTTTCAATTAATGAAAATATAATATAAATAACTAATTACAAAAATCATGGATTTAAATTATTGCAGAATTATTGAAAATTTATATAATTATTAATTTTAAAATTTATAAAATTAATTAAGATACAGAGAAATTAGCACATATATTCATATTAAAAAAAATTTAACTAAATGTCGAGTATCACATGTAATTTTCGCACGATGTCAGAATTATTTTTATTGTCAACTAAGTGCTGTGAAATTGTTGAAAAAAGTTTTTTATTTTCTCATGTCTTGCCTCCAATCCCGTCTTTCAAAGCATCTGTTTCTGACCCGCTGCAATAAATTCAGGCAAGGGGTGACAGATGTGAGGGCACATCAGTTGGTAACCAGGCACAGCTTTCAACACCTCATTTATTACCATAAATGAGCCTGCACTTCTTCTTTTTTCCTTTACGTCTCGTGCCTGGCAACAACAGTTTCCCTGTCACATGGAGGAGGTTGGAAAAGTACCCATAGATTGCAGTCAGATTACAATGTTCAAACTTCGAAGTTTCCTCTCTTGACCCAAATAGATTCTCGGCAGAGTTTGGAGACTTGGAAACTGCATTCTCTGCTTTTCCAGTAAGGACTTCACCCTCAAGAGGGTACACAGTTGATGCTAATTTTCCTTCGGCATATTCTGTCTCGAAATGAAAAGCAGGTGCTCTTTCTAGATAGATCGGAGACATATGATACCCCCGTAGTTATTGAACTCGCTTGCGGTTGATTTGTCTACCCGAAGTCCAGCAAGGGCTAGTTTTTTATTTTTTTTTAAAATTGTCTTGTTAATTAAATTTGGAACATCAACAATTTATTTCGTTGGCCTGATCAAATCATTGTGAGATTCGATTGGGTCAATTTAATTTTTTTTTAAAAAAACTAAAATTTTAAATATTTTCTAAAACTTTTTAAAAAATATTATTTTAATATAAACCCAGCTTAACCAATCAACTCATAAATTACTCTACAAATACATAATTCGAGCTGTTTCAAGAACCATGTTCCCGGTGACAACATCGGGAGTGAAACTTACAGTATCTCTGTTTATGGAAATACATTATAAAATTTTTGGTGGTTGCCAACTTGAACCGAGAGTCCTTCCTTATGAACAAGAGGGTCGCTTATAAATTTATTAGGCCTGTTTCAATGTCAATTTTCTCTTGTTTTGAAGAAACAACATTCTACGGGTGACTCAAGAGAACTAAAGCCAAGTCTTTGTCAAACAAGAGGCCGCATTTGAATATTAAAAAAGGCCCCTTTCTGAAATGGTTGAAACCCAGGGTTCTTTCTTTGACTTGGACAAAGTAATCCCTATAAAGGCCACCTCCATGAACATGGAGCACCGTCCCGCTTCTGAAACATACAGTAGACTATGATTATTCTTAGACTATGATTAGAGTACTCATTAGTTCAAACTTCAAAGTAAATTATAAAGGTTTTTTTTTTTTTGGAAGTGGACAACACTGTCTTCTTTTAAGGTAACAAGGTAATTTTATTTTTTCTTTCTAATTGTAGTTTATTATTCTTAATTATCACTTCGAATCAATTAATTAAATTATAAAAAATAAGATAATATTGTCATGGTACAATAAATAAATCCACTTAACAATTCATAATCAGTGAATACCGTTTTTTTAGATCACAATACCTTCTGAGTCATTTTTAAGGTGATAGATTAGTGTTAGTAGCTACCATAATCATCAAACAACTAGCTGAACAGTAAAAACAAGTTATTTATACAATAGCTGGAACTTGAAAAAAAAGTTTTAGGATATAATAATGGTTATGTTAAAAAATATTTTTCATTAAAAAATATATCAGAATACTTTTTTAAAAAAATTATTTTGAATATCAACTCATCAAAACAATATAAAAATATAAAAAATAATACAATAATGAATTAACTTTATTTTAGAGCATAGTTATTAAATATGAACTGTTCTAATTGGTCAACCTAAGATTTAATGGCTAGATAGGTGCGGTAAGTCAAAAGATTGGAATGGAAAAAAAACTTAAGTCAAAAGATTGGAATGGAAAAAAAAACCTTGCAAAATCTGATTAACTCGGCAAAACTCGATTGAAACATAATTTATTTTTAAATGTGTTTTTTCACCTAGCTAAAGGCCTCCCCCACACATATTAGTTGATTATTAACTATTTTTAAAATTTACTATATAGATATTAGAAGAATTTTTTATTTTTTCAATGTGCGTTTGAAACCTTTTAGTATATATATTTTATGTTTACAAGAAAAAAATTATTTTTTCAATGTAAAATTTGAAACTCTTTAGTACATATATATATTGTATATTCACAAGAAAAAACTTGTGTTTTTAATGTAAGATAATTTTTTTTTGATTTAAATACTTCAACTTAAAATAATAATCTACTAATTTAGCATATTTTTTTATGTGAGATAAAAAAAACTTTCTGAAATAATCTTTTAAATTTTATTATTTATAACATATATAATTTATATTCACATAAATTATTTAATTATTTAATATAAAATATTAAAATTTTAATTTTTTAGTTTACTCAATTAATTCAATCAGGTTAACCTATATAACGAAGTTTAACTTGCGTAATTTGGAATCCATTTCCTCCGGGTCAATCCTCAATTAGGGTCCAATAACTATGCTCTAAGTGGAAAATGCCAACGGGCTTTCTTGTGGTGGAGATAGATAAAGAGCCCATTTTGGTCAATCTTGGCGCCTAGAGGGGCAGAAAATGGCTCGAATCATTCAAATCAAGCAAGCCCCACATTCGTTGAATCGCAACACGCTACAAGTTCCTGTTCAGTTACAGAGGTCTCCATCGCTTGCGCGGCCCCGTCAAAATCCACTTTGAGTTCTACTCTTGCGAATGAACTCACTTGCCCAGCTTAACTAGTCAGCTACAGCACTGCACCCACGAGTCAATATATACACAGCCTAATATCCATCCTTAATGCCCAATGCCACTGGCATATCTAATCTAATCTAATCCCTTTCGCTCCCTCTACCCCAACCGTATTCTACCCTCGCAGTTTCCATCGCTTGTATTCTGAACCCTGGGATTTGACTTAACAGACACACAGTGGTCCGAAAATGACCTATCACACAGACACAATGAGAGATAAAAGGCAAAGAGGCCAGATCCACCGTGAGTAATGAAAATGCAAGTACATAATGCACAAGAATTAGGAGACAGTCTAATTTTTAACCGTGAAAAATTAACTGGAATTTCTAGTTTGAGAAAATAATGAAACTTGAAACACCAAAGACACTTTCGGAAGAGCATTGGAGGACACAATCCTCGTTAAAAATAGAAAATCAAGCTAGCTAGGGCAACCTCATCAAACATTGCATGACGAGTTAGCTTTCAAATCCTGTTCCATATTTTACAGCAACTAAATATGCATTTGGACACCCAAAACCCCAGGAGGTGAATGGGTTTATTTTATTAAATTTAAACACGTCCTTACAAACATGCCTCAAAGGTGTTGGTGCCATTCTCTTCATTGTCAAGCATTTGGACAACCTGGGCCACACTTTCTGCAATTTCCTTATGAATGACACCATCAGGCATATCAAATGTCCGTCGTCTCATGGAAAGTGATCTACCAGCGGGTTGGGGGTCGACCACATCCAGCATTGCCTCCAGCTCATCCACCATCGACCTCTTTGCAGCTCGAAACATTAGCTCAGCTCCCTAAACAGTGCAACGCGTCAGGGCCCATTCAAGAACCAATACAAGTTATGCCATGTTAGACAGAAAGGCAGGTGCTTAGCTGCCATGGACGCTCCCTCCAAAACCAACATACTCTCACAATTGAAAGTAAGCATCCTAGTACTCTACATCAACAAGCCTAATGAGATCTAAGATATCTAGCCACTGTACTTTTCCCCCTTTAAACATGGAGTTTTTTCAAAGTAGCAAAGTCCCAATTTTTTTTGGGGGAAACAGTAGAAATTTATTTGGAATAACACTTTTTTTATAAAAAAAAATCACAACAATGCCAACGCCACAACAATTAAATTTCAAAGGCTGAAATTTCAAGAGCTTGAAAGGCTACAGTAATGTCAATGCCACAACCTTTAAAATTTAAAAGCGGTGCCATTTTCAAGCATATAAACCACAGATTGATTATCATATGCAACCTCCAATAAAACTTTAAAATAAATCTGTGGTTTGTATGCTTGAAAATAACATTGTCTTTAAATTTCAAAGGTTGTGGCAGTGTTAATACCGCAACCTTTAAATTTCAAAAACAATAAAAATTTAAATGCTGTGGCATTTTCATTGCCACAACTAAAAAAATACAATGCTATTTTCCGAAATAAATTTCCTATAGTGCTATTTTCCCAAAAAAGTTTTGGAACCGTGTTCTTTTTTTAAATAAAAAAAAACCTCTTTAAACATGGTCACCAAGGAACTCATTTTTTTTCTTTTATTCATATGTCAACAGGAGTGCAACATGAGATCATTCATGTTAAGGTTATAAAAATATGTGGTGACAAAACTTGTGAAAACAGACCAGCTATATATAAGCAAAGTTCATCACCATTAGAGTGACACTTATAATGTCTAACTCAATAACACATCTCAATGATTTGTGGATGAGACAACAAAACAACATGGTCACACCTCTCTTATGGTTCATCAAATGTAAAGCATTTCATTTATTTTTCTTAGACAAGTCTTCTACATGGAAACTGACCGAATTTGACAAGGAAATATTACTTCTTGTTAAAAGTGAGATGGTTAGCACCTTGAATGTATAGGAATATTTTTGTTAGATAAATGAAATGCGAGGGATTTTTATAACATAGAAGTTCAATTCTTAACATCAAGATTTAACACTTCATAACAATCACCATCATTTTTGTGAAGCAGAGACATAAAAAAGGTATTGAATTGGTTAAGTTTATCAATCAACTAGACTCAGCCACTGTGCCTTAACTTGACCGATAAAAGTATGGTGTGAGTCATAGCCTTTGTTTGATAGTATGGTGGGAGTAGCTACAGCCACAAACCCAATTATTTGGTACCATTACAAAAGCATCAAGATCATACTTTAGCAATTAGTACATTTAACTATTATAACAGAAGGAGCTAGTCCAACCGCACTACCAACCATAGGACTGTATTCAAACCATAAAGCTTAAAAATAAAATTTGTGCAAAGTTAGATTGTAGATACAGAATCATACATGGTGCTCTTAGAGGATCCATAGCAACTAGCAGACTTCATATATGGTTTAGCCAGGAAAATAAAAATAAAAAATTGTTTAAAGAAGCATTTCTAATTAAATTATTATCATGTGAACTTGAGAAATAAAAATTGATTAATGATAAAAGATAGTAAAAAGTTGTATCATTTGTGTAATCCTTGTACAAAATAAATGTAGAAGGTTAAACAATGCACCACATTATACCTATTTTCTAATAGCATTATATTACCATTCACACCCTCCAAATTCATTAATTTTTATTCCAAAATGAGCAACCAATTAACAAGCTGAATTTTAATTTGAGGACAGCGAACAATTCAAAAGCTATTAGGTGGACCAGGTCAAGCACCCGGTCATGGACTGAATGAGAGAAAAACATGTAAAATTAAATCACTGTTACAAACAACAAAAGTATGATTGTGCAAGGAACCTACAGTTGAGGAAACAAAGCTAACTAGCATGTTGGAGCCTTTTTCATTAATTTATAACTGCTTAAACAAAGCTATAAAACAAGTTCATTTGGTTGTTACAGAACATACAAGTACACTTGTCAAGTGAACAGCCAGTACTGAAATCATTGGTGGGTCTTGGTGAGTTTGTACAATGATGGTTGGTGTTCAATCTTTGCACAACAGAACATTTGTACAGAGTTTAAGGAGCAGATCTCACATTTTCTGAAACAAGTCCTCTCCCATATTTTGATAGATTTTATCAACACAAATAAACACACTATAAAATTTTCATTTAACATACTCTTTTACTAGTATACTTAAGAGTCAAACATAGAAAGGTAGCAAAATCCAGTATGAGAACGGGTGCAATTGAAAAAGATTGTTGTAATAACTGATGTGAAGGTATATGTTGATAAAATTCACTATGAAGTTTATCTCCCCTCATTCTGTAAAACACAATGAAGCATGGGATCTATGCACCTCGTAACTAAAGGAAAAATCTTCCATGGAACCCATTCAGGTATTAATCAAGCAATCACTCATTATTACAAGCAACCATTACACTAAAAACCAGTTGAAAGTACAATAATCCAACACTAACATCAAGCAAATATTAAATGCAATGTCTCAGGAGCCTAATATGCAACAATAAATAGCAGCTATCATCTTGTACTAGCATCTCAAGCAAAATCACAAAGCACACAATTTCAAACAAAAAAAACACACGATTTACCTCAATGGCATCAACAGTGAGCAGCAGCACAATAATTTTCTCTGAAAACCTCTGCCTCTCCTCAGCATCACGAGCAAGATGACGCCTATAAGAAAAGTTGTTAAACAAAGCTCTAAGCTCCTTCAACTTTGCTTTCGCAATCGCCAACTCTCTAAGTCCACGAAGCGCCTGCGATCTCCTAATCAAATAAGTCCTAAATGTCACCTGAATCAACAATGCTGCATCTTGCGGTGACAATTCCTTCTTCTTTCCCTTTCTCTTCTCCACCACTCCAGCCCTCTTCGCAAATGCCTAAGAGAAAAAAAATGCCAGTAAGAAAACTTAATGCACTCTCCATTGAGCACTTTTAACTAATTTAAATCCCGCAATCCGTCCCGGATTACCTTCCGTAAAACAACAGCTCCATGATCAGGGTAATCTTCTATTTCAACAAGTCGCGTGGCGCACGCTCCTTTCTTCTCTTTCTTACCCTCTTTCTTCTTCTCCTTCTCCTTCTTCTCTTCTTTGCTACCCTCACCTGCAAATCCACTTGATGTTTCAAAAGTATACTTCCGTGACATCGGAACCTCTTCCCCTCCCTTTCCTTTAATCTCAGCCGTCCATTTATAATTCTTAACCTGCTCTTCTTCTTTCTTCTTCTCCTCCTCCTCCTCCTCCTCCTCCTCTCCTCCTTTGATCTCCGCCGTCCATTTATACTTCCTCTCCGTCACCGGTCCTTTAATCTCCGCAGTCCACGTGTATTTCCTCTCAGCACCACTTCCGCCGTTGATCTTCGCGTTGACAAGGCGGTCAAACTGTGACTCGAGCTCACTGACGCGGTCAGAAAGAGTCTGCAAGCGCAGGTCAGTCTCAAATCGGTCAAGAACACTCTTGGAAGGGCAAAACAACGGCGTCTTAACCAGATCCGTCGCCGTATAAAAACACTCAAGAGAGCTAGGTTTTAAGTGCAAGAGATCGAGAGCAGCAAAAGATAGTTCCTCAGGTTCTTCAAAGGAGGGGAAAGCGAGTGTTTTCGAAGTGAACACGGAGGCTTCTCTGAGGAACACAGGAGCATAGTGAGGCTCAAAGATTTCGATTCTTCTAAATCGGCTCATGACTCCAGCGAGTTTTGAAAGCTGGCTCGGAGAGTTGGGTGGGGATTATCGGGCGAGTTGAGATGATTTTGATGATATGATAGATGGTGATGGTGAGGTATTAAGGGATATATGTGCGAGTTTGTTAAGAGGACAGGGACCCGAGGAGAGTCAAATGTGGATATCAGGGTAAAATGGGAATTTTGTTTCTTGATAGCGATGTTTGTCTGGATTTGATAGCGAGGATAAGTGTGAAGTTTCATAAGCGGTGTCAATTGCATGTTCAACGGTGTTTATGAGAACAGCGTATTTTTTTTAAAGTGTTATACATATATATATATATATAAGAATTTTTTTAATATAATATATCAAAAAATTTAAAAATAAAAATATAATTTTCAATTTTAAAAAATATAATTTCAAATCTATTTTGAAACATCTTTTTAATAACTTTTTAAAATAATAAATGAGATAGTATGTATCTATATATATAATGGATAATTTTAGTTTAATGCTTAAATTTTATAATTTATTAGTTTATAATTTGTTTTATATTGAATTTTTTTATTGATTTGAATATAAACTCGTTTAAATTCAATTAATTTAGTAAAATTTAAATAAAATATAATCAAGTTAATTGTATTCTTTTAAATTTTATTTAAAATGATAAATTCATCTAAAAGATAAAAATAAAATTATTTTAGTTTTAACTTGATCATCTAATAACTAATAACTAGCTCCTTAACCTATTCAGATCCTGATTCATATCTAATACTTATACTTATATATAATATTTAAAATTAATTTTGATATATAAAATTAATTAAAAATTAATTCAATTATCATATTTATTAAAAAGTGATCATAATATCTCATGACACCTCACACTATATGGTATTCTAATAATAGGAATTATTTTTGTCCCCTTGATTATTTTTTATTAATTAAAAACATGTCAACTTTTTTTTTTAAAAATTCATGCCCATAGATAAAAAAATCAAGATAAACAACCATCTTCTGTCACAAAAATGGAGCCAGTGGCTGGTAGGATTGGAACCAGCCAACTGGCTAACGTTCGAAACAAGGGTCGCCGCATAACTAAGGAAGAGGAAAGTACAGAAATGTCCATGACTTTATAAACATTACGGGGACATGAGAATCTGATAGTGCTATGACAGCATGTGGGGTCTGAAATCCGTGTCAGGTGGTAGCACGTGATTTAAGGGATTGATCTGGGCTTCCTTTATTAAGGGCCGAGACCAGATTCTGCTCTAGATGGGTTGGGTCCAAACTGCATTTTGGATGGGCTAATTAATAAGATAAAATGCTTACGATTTTTATAGGTATCCAAGAAAATTCCAAATTAATTTCAATTTTTTATAATTTTTATAGATATTCAATGCTTAAGAAAAATTCTTAAAATCAATTTTTTTTCGAAAATAGAATGAATTTTATTAGCATATATGAAAAAGTTCAACTCAAAATATAAAAAATTAAATTGTCTTTTATAAGAGTTTTTGATAAATAATAACAATTAAATCAAATAAAGTGACAATGTTCGTCTAAAATATGATAATTTAAAAATAAAATTAAGAGCACAAACCTCAATTAAACTCACATATCTCCATCACAAATTCACACAAGTACCATGTTAATAAAACATTCTTTTCAAGAATTAATTAAGTTGAGATATTAAAATTTAATTAAATATTATGTATTCATAATAAAATTTGTTTTCATTCTAATATTTTTTTTCATGATAAGTAAATTATATATTTTTATTTTTATATTATATAAAATAAATCATATAACAACGTATTAACACAACACAATATTTTTATAAATAACTAAAACACCATTTATTTTTTACATATGAGTTTGTTTTAAAAATATTTCAGCTTGAAAAAAATATTAAATTAATATTTTTTTAATAATTTTAACACTCTATGTTAAATATAAAAAAAATCTGAAAAAATATATTGATATGTTTTTAAATTTATTGTCAGGAAATTATTTTTCAAAGAGAAATAAATAATAGTTCACCATTAAAAAATAACATTTGGATAACCAAACATATTGATCAATATAAAAAGAAATCCACACTCTTTTTTTTTTTTTGGATAAATAACAAATCCATAGAACTTTAGCAGTAAATTAAAAGAAGATATATTGCATTGCTTTGCAATTCCAGGATGTATATTTTTTTAAATGAGAAGAAAACATAAGTACCATTCAATCAATTTGACTTTTTTAAAAAATTTATTAAACTAGATGACTTTCTCTTTCAAATTTTTTTCTTCAAAACCATGTGATTTTAATTTTTTTAATTAAAATAAAGTTATTTATTTTCATGTCTTAAACCGGTTTAATAATTCCAAATGATCAGAGGTTAAATTCTCTAAAACACAGGTACCATTCCATCAATCAATTTTCATTTCGGCAAATCTCAAGAAACGTGAAATAAACAAATTGAATCAAGAATTACATACAAATAGTCACAAAATTAAATCACATGGCAAAACACAAATTTGTAGTAGTAATTAGGTTGGAGGAAGAACCACACCATGTTTCAGATGAGGGAAGATTCCACTTGAACTTTCTGTCATAAATCCCATTAAAGCCATGCCAATCACCACCCCACTAGCCATGCCCCAAAAAACCCTCCCCGATCTCTTCTTTACAAGAACCTTAACCTTCTCTGTCTTCATCGATGGTATCTTCTCTTCGATCGAACTCTGAAAAGCATTCTCTGCCTCCTCAAATTCAAACGAACCCGTTTCCTCAGAGGTCTGATCTCCATCTTCTTCAAGACAAGACTCGGTGGATGGAACATTATCTAACTGCTCTTGGGTTGTCACTGCCAATGGTGTCGCCACTTTCATCAAACTCTGAAAAGCATTCCCCGACTCCTCATATTCACCCAAGCCGGTTTCGTTAAAGGTCAGATCACCATCATCATCAAGACAAGACGCGGAGCATGAAACATTCTCTAACTGAACTTGTGTTGTCGCTGTTTTATTATTGTTGTTCCTGTCATAGAATGCAGTTTCAAGGTCTGATAACCTCTTGCCTATTTGTTGCAAGCGGTACTGCGGCCTTTTAGAGCTTGATGTTGTTTCTGCCGACAAGAGATTTTTCAGAAAGAAGAATCTTTGCTCGACGTCTTGAATGTATAGTTCAGACAATTGAGTCTCGGCAGGAAGAGAGAATACTTTGTTGATGAGTTCATGTTCTAGTTCTTGCAGTTTTTTCTGCAACATTGAGGATTGTTTTGCCATGGTTTTGGGGGGCTCTTCCTCTCCTTGTTTATGGCTTGTTTTTGGTGATGAGGATGCAACAAATTGGTGGGGATTTCAGTTATTTTGGAAGGTTTCTTTATGGTGGCTAGTGGCACGGGACTCGTTAAGGGAACGGTTATTGTGTCGTGGGGAGATTTGAGTCCATGCCATGCGACGGTTGAGACCTGAGACTAGCTTTTAAGGCTTTCATCTATCATCGAACTTAAAAGAATTTCCTGTTATTTTTTAAAATATTTTTTATTTAAAAATATATATAAATAATATTTTTTTTTAAATTTTTTAAAATTATTTTTAACACTATCATATTACAACAATAAAAAAGTTTAAAAAATTCAAACAAAAAAAATTAAATTTTGATAAAAAAAAAAACTGTTTGGAACTGCGTTCTTGAGGGCACCTTGGGTGCTATCAATCCATTTAATTAAGTGCTTTTAAAAAAAAAAAACTTCGGGAATTGATCAAAGAAGATTTCATCAATTTTTCTTTCCTCTGTTTTATCAATTTACCTAAACAAATCTGCAATAAGACCAATGAGAGACAACGAGAAGAAACATACCATGTGGCTAAAACACACAATCAACCAACCAAAATGATATATCTCCTCAACCCGAAGACAGAAACTTGATCTGTTCTTGGAACCCGGATTATTGGAATTTGAATCCTTTCCGAGACTTGAAATTGAAACTTGAAACAAGGAATTAGTAATCATCCCGAGCTTAGTCAAGAGAGGCTTGTTCAGTTATGACGCTGTAATTCTTGGCTTGAGAAAGCGCCCTAATGTCAGGAGTTTCTTGGAAAAGAAGCATGCTATTTCTGCCAAGCTCACCCATGCCTCAGTTTCCATCACCTATTATGTTCAGTGTCTACAAGAAAAGCCATCTCAACACCAGGGACATACATTCCACTAACCCTCAGATCATAGAGAACTCCACTGAACTTCTTAATTACCAGAAGACTTAATTTTCCATCAGATCACAAGTGAAGAGTAGTTTCTACTTCCAATAATTGAAAGGATTCTGTTTTAAGAAAAATAAAAACATCAATAACGCTTCAGTCTAATTTAAAAGTCTGTTTTGCTAGGCTTAGCGTCTGTTAACCGTATTTTTTTTTTAAATTTTAAATTTTTTATTTTTATTAAAAATAATTTTTTTATATTTTTATAATCTCAAAGACACCCTCCCTTTATTTATTTTTACTACTTGTTTTGTTTTTACTACCATATCGTGGTTTGAAGTCCAGCAGTCAGTCCACAGTGCCTTTTGTACTAGGAAACCCCGAAGACACAAACGGATGATGTTCTAAGAAACAAGGAAGGATGGAAATCAACTGTTCATAATTCCTTGGGGTAAATTACAAAATTTTGAAAAAAAATAAGACCATGTTAATTGACAAGAATATTTTATAATAACGTGATTCCAAAAAAAAAAATGGTTGGAAATTTGATTTTGCAGCCAACAGCCGGGGATGCAAATTCGAGCCTTCAAATTTTGCATTTGCAACCGCATTCGGGGTTGCAAATCAAGCAACAAGTAACAATTTTGCGATCAAATTTCGGTTGTGTTAAGATTAAAAAATATTTAATTCCAAATAAAATCTACAAATTCAAAATCAATATAAATTATATATTCAATTATGTCAAATAACAACACAAGAAATTAATTATACCCGCAAATATATGAGCATATATAAACTCAATCTCCGAAATAATTAACTATATTATTATTACTATTCTTTGCTAAGGCTTTGTTTAGGATGATGATGATGTTATTCTTGGCCCGTGAATGCCTTAATGTCAGGATTTTCTTGGAAAAGCAGCATATCATCTTCTTCCAAGCTCACCCATGCCTCAATTCCATCACCATCTTTAGTGTCCATGAAATGAAACATATTATGACCGGGGACAACCACTGCACTAAACCAACCAGGATTTCCCCAACCAAAATCTACTTCGTACACCGGCATCCGACACCAGCTATTAAACATATAGAAATCTGCATCGCTTCTGTGAAATGCTTCGATCATCTCAGTCTTGGTGTTGACCACCGAAGAAAACAAGTCATCATCACTTGAAATCTTTGCAGAATCTGTTACCCTCTTCCTTATTCCATCGTGAACTCGACTTACAAAGTGATGAAGTTCCACTTTGTTCTCATCGTCATCTGCTGTGAAACGTGCAAGTGCCGGGTTCGTAAAGTTCCCACAGGAATTATCTGGTACAGGCATTGCAGTCTTCCCTCGCAAGTTGAATGAATGTACCAAGAGGGAAGGCCTTAACCGACCATGTTTCGCTCGAGCCATCATTGTAAGAACCTTCCACATAAGTGCTGTCACGACCTCCACTCGTGTCGGCAGGCGCGATCCATTAATATTGGCGCTCGCAACAGCCTTCAGTTTCGATATGGCTGCACTGTTCAACACAAACCTCTTCTGAATCTCAACCTTTTTCTCTCCAAAGTTTGGGGTAAAAGTAGGTATATTTCTTGGTGGGAAGAAGCAAGCTAACTGGAAACTTGGGGTACGTGCTTTATCAACCCCTAATCTAGCTGCAGTAGCCCAAGCATTAATGAATGCAAATACTGAAGTAGCATCGGCCGCCCTATGTTTGATGCATGCACCAATGGCCACCGCACCACATTCAAACATGTTGAACTGAACTAATACTATAGGGCCGTCTGCAGGTCGATGTGGAATTGGAGCCAAACGATTCCGAAGCTCGGTCTCAAGCTCTCCTCCTTCAAGAAATTGTGAGAGGAAGCCACTTACTTGGGTTTCCACATATTCAGCTCCCTCGTCATTACAATTAATTATGAGACTGTTATCAATGTATCTTCCAGCAAAGGGGTAAAAGATTGTCAAGGCCTCCGATAATGATTTTTGCAATTGCTTGCTTCTTTCAATGTTGTCTCCACCAGTACTGGATGGGTAGTAGAAAATGTTAGGTAAATATAGAAGAGGTGACTGAAACATACTTAGCCATGATACCTTGTAGTTTCGAAGGTGGGAAGGAGTTGGAGATGATGGAGTTATCATCTTTCTAGATAGGATTTGAACGTTCATATGGGAATTCTTTTCAAGGTCTATATCAAAACAAGTAATGATCAGAAAAGAAAAGAAAGGTTAAAAAATAATGGCAGTTTAATATATCCGGCGGAAGAAGAGGGATTATAATATATATATATATATGTATGTATGTATATTTGAAATCCTTTCACCCCATATACACAGTTTACTGTAACATCTCAATATTAAATATCAATTAATGTTCAATAATGTAAATTAATTCGTCTTGGTTTTTTTTTATTTAATTTTCAGTTGAGATTATATTATTATTACATACGTCAGTTTTTTTTTATAAAAGGCAAGAAACTGAATAATCGAATCTATGCAATGCTGATAGAGAATTTCCTTGTTTACGCATAACTGCCAATATAAAAAGACCAATGACCAGGACGGAAAGAGAGTGGACTGTATCGATCAGGAACGTCAGGGATGCAGTTGCCATTTAAGCAAGAGATTCCAGGAGCCTCGGCCCAACCTCATAAACAATTCGGGTTTTTGGATTATCAAATTAATTCAAAAATCTAATTAAGTTAATTCTTAAAAAAAAACAATATTATTTTATTTTTTAAATTGATTTTATTGGGTGGGTTTAAATCAATTTTAACTATGTCATTAATTAATTTATTATATAACCCAAGTTTCATAGGATTAATGTTAAAATTAATTTAAATTGAAAGTTCTAAATTATAAACTTGGTGAATTTTAAGTTCAAAATCCAGTTTAATAATTATAATTAAGAGGAAGAAGGTGGTTTTGGATTGGAATAGGATATGCAAAGGGTGGTTAGGAATATAATAACAATTGTTTTTAAAAATGTTTATTGTTTATAAATATACTCAAATAATTTTTTATATTTTTTTATGTTAACACATTACAATAATCTAAAAACATAAAAAAATATTAATTTAAAATTAAAAAATAAAATAAAATATTTTTTAAAAACACTTAAACAAACCAATCTAAAATATCACAACAACCCGGCAAACATAGAGGAGCATCCATTGATATCATTGTCCTGTACGTGGTTCAGAAAAGAAAATTAGACTTGTGGTAGAGGTTGAAAAGTGCACGGCAAAATGTGACACTAACCCGATTAATAATTTTTTTTTAATTTATATGGGCTATCCGGATCAGCTTACGCATACCACGACTAATCCACACGGTCCACTATATATCCTGCAAGCTCAGTGAACAGGTAAGGCACTGCAGGAACGACAGACATGTAGACAGACATGTATAGTAAGATTCGTACAGACACTCAGAAAGAAAATAAATTCCTTCTAGCACTAGGCTTATGTGCACGATTAATCATTATTATGATAGGTGATCGATCTAGTCACG
Organism: Populus ilicifolia; assembly: GCA_015708895.1. Taxonomy (NCBI): domain Eukaryota; kingdom Viridiplantae; phylum Streptophyta; class Magnoliopsida; order Malpighiales; family Salicaceae; genus Populus; species Populus ilicifolia. The sequence continues at coordinate 870,337 of SRLM01000273.1, forward strand.
TAACAACAAAGAGTGCACTCTGACTTTTTGGCTCTTTCTTAAAAAAATAATGAAAAAAGAATTTGGTAAAGCCTTAAAAGTTATTTTGAAAATCAAAAGTACAAAACGAAGCTCTTGAGTTTTTGAATATTCTATAAAATAAAAGCATTTTTATACTTATAAACTATATAAATAAATGGCCGCCACAACTAAAGGCCATAACTTTTCTGAACATACACTAGCTCCATAATGAATTGGACCCCACGCGATGTGTTCAAGTTTCTTAAGATGTTTTTGACTGCCTAATGAATTCCCTCTAACCTAAAAAGGCTAATATAAAAGGTTTTTTTTAGAAAAATAAATATATATTTTTTGTTTTTTCTATTATTTATTATGATATTTTTCTAGTTTCTTTTGTTCATTAGAAAATATTTTTCTTGATTTATTTTTTGCCATTCAGTATTATTAGAGATTTAGTCTTTTCTGTATTAAGAATTATAATAATTGTTAAGACTTGAATGAATAAAATAAAATATTTTGAGTCTGATGTTTTTAATCTTTAAGAGTTTTAACATATAACAAATCTACATAGACATTAATAGATAAAATCAAATATTTTAAGCCCAGTTTTTTTTTTTTTTTAAGAATTTTAACATGTAACAAATCTCTTCATCATTTGTTTTCTTCAGCATAAAAATACACCATGTTCTCATATTTTTACACTTCACTATCAAATTGTACATCAAACAAAATCAGACTTACATATTTTCTTGAAAGATTTACTTGAGATAGTCAAGGCCACGCTTCAAAGAAGATTACTCTGCAGATTGCATACTTATGCAGGAGATAGACATGACAACCATTGCAATAGGTTTAGCGAAAGAAACAAAAAAAAAAAAAACAACACGGGCAATATGCACAACTGAGCTGCTCATGCTGGGCAGCAGAAACGAAGCTCAAGCCGGCAAGGTAGCCAAAACATTGAAAAGCTTTCTGGACACTGAAATGCTGTATTGGCCTTCATTCGTTCCATTATTTTGTTGAGATATTGTTACGGTATCACCTACCTTGACACCTTTATCCTTCACAAAACTAAGCCACTGCCCAGTGATAACAGGTTTAGGATATCCTCCAGAGCGACAGGATAGCTTAAAGTTCCACAGCTTCCCAAGAGTGTCGATTGCTTGGAACTCAATTTCTCTTGCACCTTCAGGCATTGGGAAAAGGTGTAGACAACTTGAAGGAACGCTCAGTCCATGTTCTATGTCCGTCCGAGACAAACTTTTTGAGATGGCCTTAGTTGATGGTTCCTTAATTGATGGTTCCGCTGTCGTGTCTGAAAGAGAATAATGCGGTAATAAGTAGACAAGTTATGCCAAATTTCGGGAAGTTAAACTAGAATTAGAAGTTGAAAAATGCAAGGTGAAACATTGCTTTTTTTTTAAAAAAAAAAATAAAATTAAGATATTCCTGAGCATTACATTACCTGAAAAAAGCCTATTTTTGATAATAAAAAAACATTTTTAACCATTCATTTCCCACCAATGAAAAAGAAAAGAAAAAAAGAAAGAGAAGCCAATAGACTTTAACATCATATTGGTATTAGGACTTCCATTTCGTTGTTATAAGAACAAAAGTTCTGCACGAACAAGAATTATAGGAGAATGAGGTCTGATTAAGCTTGGCTCTAGTGATTAAATTGGCATCTCTACACGTGCATTTAGGGGGGGTTTAAATGTATTATCTGACTCAACTCAACCTAATAAATATAGATATTACAAATAAAAAAAAATTAAGAAATGAATACGTTGTGCGGCGAGTCGAGATTTTTTAAACTTGATCAATCCAACCAAACACGTATACCCTATATTTCTTTTGTATTTATATTTAATAGTTTGTGGATTGAATAATTATTTTTATTTTATTTAGAAATGTTTCACTATAAAAGTTTTTATTAGTGGACTTCCTATTAGATTTCTTTAGCGTTACAAAAATGAGCTTGTTTCTTTGCTTGAGAGGAAGGTAGAAATAACTAAATTTTAATGGTGGTGTAAAGTATGAAAATTAGAACTACCATTAAGGGTGTCATGACATCTATATTTTATGTAGTAAGTCCACTTCTAAATACGAACTAATAATAATTAATATTATAAACTCAACTTGTAAATATATGTAATATTCACAAGAAATTTACCCTAATCCAATATATCCAACCCAACTGGTTCCAAAACAAAACTAAATTAGTCGGGTTTAGAATTTATAAAATATAAAAAATCAGATTGGATATAATTATAAACTCAAATCGGAACTAATTATATTCCTACACACTCAAATACCATGCCAAAATTCCTAAAATTCCTCATGTGTCTTGTTAGACTATTTATCTAAAAAGATATGAGAATAAAATTTATGCTCTAACTTCTAACACGTGATTTTAACTCAATATTGAGTAGTTTGTCACTTTAACTCAAAATGACATGTAGTTTAGTGGGTTAATAAGATTGAAAGCCCACCATGCAGCTCCACATCTTCCCTTTTCCCACATGACAGATGACAACAAGAGGTGTCCGTAGCGATAATAACCAAATCTTATGCAAGTCTGTCTTCAATTATTCAAATAAAAATGAGCATGGAGCCATTTTTTTATTCATGGAGATGGAGGTAAGTATAGGTGGATTAAATTGTTTTACTTTTAGGGTATAATAATGAATATGGTATCATTTGAATTATATATATATTGAAAAAAAAATGAATTAATTCACTTTTAAGAGATAAATGACTTACTAGCTAGCTAGATATATCGTTGTGATCAATTCACGTACAGTAGGAAGATGGAAACAGCACAAACAAGAATTATAGGAGAATGGCCAAAACTTGCATAGAGTGAAAGCTGAAACAATAAACTCAGAATGCCGACGGGTACCCATGGATTAGGTTTCATCATATCCATTCCCAACCCATTATAAAACAGAAGCTAAAACATAGAGTGAAAGCTGAAACAATAAGCTAAAAATATATGTATATATCTCGGTTTAGGTTTATGTTAGGTTTGGATCGGGTTTAATAATATCAATTACTAATCAGATAAGATAACTATCCACAAAAACTCAAACCGTTTAAAAAGACACTCCCTCTTTTGTAACCTTGGGATAAATTAAAAATAATAATATAATAAAAATTATAGTGTAATGAAATGAAATAAATAAATGAAAAGAATAAATTGAAGAAAAGCAGGTTCAAAAAGTAAAAGAAAAGGAGTTCATAGCTGAAAATGTGTATTTTTCCAAACCAGAACGGTGTAGCTGTTTTAAGAAAAGACTAAACTAATTTAATAAATTGGTCAAACCGTTTCTCATTTCTCAAAATATAGTTAGACTGTTTTGGCTATTATTCCTATTATAACCCATCTGTGTGTAGGAAGAGAGAAAATATCATTTTCATTTCTTCCTTTCTTTCACCTTAAAAGGCTAGAAGGTAAGCTTTAGGAGTGAAAAGAGAGGGTTTTGAAAGATAAAAAAACACATCCATATTAGAAATTAAGAAAGATAAAGAAATGGAAAATGAAGATAGATAGATAGAGAGAGAGTGAAGAAAGAAGAGGAAAAAAAGAGAAGCCTTGGAAAATTTCAACTAGTTGATTTTCAAAATACATCTTGTAACCAAATAAGATGTTTGGAACCCCTCTATATAAATTTGAACAAATTTGAACGAGAGTTAAATTGATTTTGAGTAAAACCTAGCAAAAAAATTGAATTGGGGTTCTTGAGATGAAATTGGAGGGAAAAATGGATTTTTTAGAAATTGAGTTTCTAGGATTCTTGTAGGATATAGTACGAGTGACAACATGTTAGAATAACAAAGAAATTTTAATAGGTAGGGAAGCCATAGGGGTCGCCCATAAAAAGAACAAAAAGGGGAAGTTTCATATTTATGAAGTTTCATATTTATGATGTTGATCACGTGAATAATGATTTTGATTGAGTTGAATTAATGAAATGATGAAATATTGAATAATTGAATGGTTGGGCCTAAAAGGATGAAATTAGAAATTGTTAGAGAAAATTATAAATTTTATGGAATTGTGTAAAATTAATCAAAGTTGAAGGAATCCTAAATTTATTTGTAATTAATGATTAGAATGTATTGATGAAAAACTTGAATATAATAGAATTATAACGAATAGTACGATAAATAAAGAGTATGTTGTTATATGATAATGATACTTAATTGAAAAACATGTCGATGTAGAGGAGACCGTTGAGGTGATTCAAAGAGCTAGTGGAGTTGCTTATAGTCAGACTGCAGGTAAGTACTTCATACCTTATGGTACTTTTCATTATAATTTTCCAAAAATTTTACTTATGAACTAGTTATCCATGAAAATGTGAATAGCAATATTGATATTGTATATAAAAAGAAAGATATGTTAGTTGATAGAATTATTTGGTATTCATTAAAGAATACTGGATTATTGGCTTCCGAATAAGAATGCTAGAATGATTGGAAAATCAAGGTGCATTTGCTAGAGAAACTGGTATTCATGAGGAACATTGAATTATTGTTTTTCAAATGTGAATTCTGGATCGATTGACAATTAAGATGGATATGTTGAAATAATGAGTTTTCAATAGAGTATTGAATTGTTGGCTTAAGTAAGAAAATGTTGGAACAATTATTTGAGTTATAATATTACAAGATTTGTTTAGGGTTGATTAAATTTATGTAAAGAGAAAATTGAATGATAATAATGAATGAATTAAAATATTGTCTAGATAAAAAGTTGATTATTTCATTTTTAAGTGTTGAATGACATATTAACTTGTAACTTAGTAAAACTTATTAACTTTGTTACAAGTAACTCAGAAGTTCGCTAGAGTAATGATTAGTTGTTGCTTTTGAATAGATTTAGGAAATTGTGGATTATTTTTTCTTTTAGATTAACGTGGGTGTCCGGGCCAGCTTGCGCGCACCACGACTAATCCCACAGGCCCTGAAGTTAACGACCATGTAAGCCTCCAGTGGCCATCATATGAGCAACCAAGGATTCGAACCTGAGACCACAGAGGGAGCAAATCCCTTGATCCCAAGTTCTTATCACTTGGCCACCACCTAGATGGTTGAAATTGTGGATTATTAGTTGTAATGTGGATTGTAATTTTGGATCCTCTATTTTGAAATGTAATTTACATATCCTCAAATTAAACATCGACTAATTAGGTGATAAAGTATTTGTTATTTAAAAACTATAAATGCTAAGGTCATGCATGATTATTATATTTGTCATTGTAATTTGAGTAGTAACTATATATATGTACTTAATTAAGTGTTTGTTGATGTGGAGTTTATTGTAAATGAACCAAAAATAGGGTGATGAGTTTGTGGTGTTTGTGATTATAAAGAGTTATTATATGTGATATGATTTTGATATCGATATTTGGGATGACTCAAATATAAAAAAAAACTCTGCTAAAATTTTAGTAGAATCTTAATAAGTTAGAAATATGGATAACTTTAGATTGATCTGGTCGATTGATTGAACTATCAAATAAACCTATAAACTGTTTCATCAACCAGTAAAAAAAAATTACATTGTTTTTAGACTTAATATAAAGGAATTTGTACCCAAATATTAGGGATGTTACATCTTTAATCAAGAAATCAGTATTTGACAGCAAAGAACCCTTTCAAATTGCAAAATTCCCACATGTTTCTAGAAAAAAAGTCGCACAAATATATACAGAATTTATTATCAACAATAAAAGAAGAAAAAAAAAGTGGAATATTTGTGTGAAAGTTGAATAAGAATCTCTTTGGTTAGTCAACCTAATGAAATATCGGATTAATCAAATAAACAAATGACTTTTATTAAGACAAATCACGAACTAACAGGAAACCCGACTAAGAAGTGGTTGTATTCAAATATGAAAATTCTGTTAAGTAACCCAAATAAGCTGCAAACAACTAACCGCTTGATAGCTTCTACAACATTTCTAGTACTACAAGAACTCAACATAGGGTTCAATTTGAGAATCTAAGCCAACATCAAATTAAGACTCTGTTTGTTTCTCGGAAAGTGGTTTCTAAAAAACTATTTTTCAAACTTTCCTGTGTTTGTTTGCCATTAAAAAAGTTGGTCAACGAAAAATACTTTCTAGTCAAAGAAAAATTTAGCTTAGTTTCCAGGAAAATGTTTTTCTTGAAAATTTGAGCGGAAAACACTTTTTGAAAATTGAGAAAAATTTAGAAATATCATATTATTTGCTGATTATATCAAATTTGATCCTCAAACTTTTGATTGATATATATATATATTGTTTTTAATATTTATTTTTTAATTTCATCTCTTAAAAATTAATTTTTATATTAACTTTGGCCTTCATTTTTATAATTATTATTTGATTTTCTCTTATCATTTTTTTATTGAAATTTTTTATCTATCAAATTTGGTCCTCATTCTTTTGATTGTTACTTATTTTATTTGAAATAATTTATGAAATGTTAATTATTATTATTTTAATTTCTTAATTTTTCATTTTTTTTAGATTTGATCTTTATTATTTTGATTACTATTTATTTTATTTGAGATAATTTATGAAATTATATATTTTTTTCAATTTCATTCTCATTCAACTTTTTAATTTGTAAGATTTGTTCCTCATTATTTTAATAAAATTGAGAAAAATAAAGCATTAATAAATTATTTCCCAGCTCATTTTCCATGATATAACCAAACACTAAAAAATATTTTCCAACTTATTTTCCATTACACTACCAAACATTAGAAAATAATTCACTTCCCAAAAAAAAACTACTTTTCAACAAACAAATGAGGCCTAAAGTACTGGATTTGGTTTGAAGTGCAAATAGTCTTAAAATGTTTTCCAACTCATTTTCCATGACATAATCAAACACTGGAAAATTTTTCCAACTTATTTTCCATTACACTACCAAACATTAGAAAATAATTCATTTTCCCGAAATTCACTTTCCAAAAGAAAACTACTTTCCAGCAAACAAACAGAGCCTAAAGTACTGGATTTGGTTTGAAATGCAAATAGTCTTGCCACCGATAGGAATAGCATGTGTTGTGCAAAACCCAAGCAAACCAAATAGCAACACAAATAAAAGGGACACGAAATATAACATTGTTCAGTAAAGCCTATTCCATAAAACTTCACTATCAAAATAAGGATTGGCAAAGCCTATTCCACAAAACTTCATTATCAAAATAGAGATTATACTCACATACTTGACTACCCAAAACCCAGTTAGATCCAAGCAATCTCCACTACATGAATGCTAGGCCTTGTCAACTACTATTGTGTAAAACTAGACAAGAGGGCAACCCTTTCACAAAACCCCCCATGGGGCGCACCAAAGAATTCTATTGTCAGGATTTGTGGTTGCCACTGCATACCATAAATATTGGAGGCACACATAAACTACCCACAACACATTCTATTTATACTAGCAATAAAGCCCTTGTTTCATTAGAAAACATACTTCAAGTCCAACTTTAACAAGAAAAGTCCTTATCCTAAACAAAATATATCAACACATTACATTCTTGTTTAGGACACCACACCATGCAATTACCAATCTATCCTAAACCAGCTCACCAATTCAAGCCACAACTCAAGAGTAAGATATGAGTTTAGCATTAAATTTATGACATTACTGATAACAAGGTACATGATTAAAACCCATCAGATGAAGTGTTTCAATGCAATTAAACAAATTACATGTTATACTTGCATAATGCTTGGCAGAAAATCAATATCATAGCTTGATCAACATGTCTGGTGGGAATTTTGGTAGACCATCCAGGTCTTAGAAGGTATTAAGAGTCATTGATGCTTACTTAAAAAGATGATGTTGTCGTAGTTCTTGCAATATATACTTATTACTTATACTTTATACCTCTATAACATAAGTAGATTGGTTATAAAACCAGAACATGAAGAACTCAGTAGATTGGTTATAAAACCAGAACGTGAAGAACTCAGCTACGATCATCATCCCTTCTAAAATTGGGTACATAGGTCACTGTAGGTTCTCTATTGTTTTCTGGCTTTCAGTCTAACAATGACTTCTAGCAGGCAAGGGGTACTAGTTTTTCTTTTGTCCAGCGGGCTGAGTTTGAGAATTTTGACTTGGGAGATTTACGCTTCTAATGGCTGGTGTTTGTGGCTAACCTTTCGGGGCAGATGGTGCAATTCGGAATTCAATAGCATGTTGCCTCTAGTATGAATGCAAAACGATTTGGTTCAGTATAGCATTCAGTAAAATACTCTACAGCCAATTCATTTCAACACGTGCACAGTTGAAAACATTACATATGTTAGGACGTGGCTCACAGTTGAAAACATTACCTATGTTAGGACGTGGCTCACGAACATTATTGACAGGATCGAGACTATTCAAAGAGTGCTCCTTATTCCCGGTATGCATTTGTTCTTCCTGGATTCTATCATCAAAACCCACAACTTCACCAATCAATCCCATAGATCCAGAGTCCTCTTCCATCTTGTCATCACCATGAAACGTTGCTGTCCATAAGGGCAACCAGATTAAGGTAAATAAAACAGCTCTTAACTTTTATCCACATGTATCTAAAAGAACATCAAGTTGTGCAGCATTTCATGGAATTAGAATCAAATTCAACAGGAAAATGATGACATAGAACCTCTCGAACCAAGATTAAACACACATCTTCCTTAAATTCACTAGAAGCAGCAATTACTGCAAATCAAGATCTGCTATAAACTCATCAAAATCTCTCATCTAACTGCCTAACCCAGAACTCCCAGCCTGGCATCTAAGACTACAAAACTCATGCAACCCCCAGGACTGACAAAAAACCTCTTATGAATTAGTTCATAAACATAGCTGGTATAACGAAAAGTTTACGATTAAGACCATAGTTTTTTCGATTTATACCAGGGAAGTATTTTTGTAAGTCTATAATAGATAGGAACCCTAAAACAGCTTATAGAATTAACATATTCTGAATTTTTGAAGCGGAAAGAGAAATTACCTAGCGTGCTGTTCTGAGAATCCGACATGTCGGCCGTCTCCGATTCTTATCAGCTGGTTCTCCAATTCTGAGGTTTTTGATGTAATGATTTTGCCATTCATCTTTCCCAGTTTTAAAAATTATTTAACTTTTTTCCAACGTGATTCCATTGTCCTTTTTATGACGTCATTAAAAATTGTTTTATCCAACGTGGACCTATGAATAGCTGGGAGGAAAAAAACCCGAAAATAATAGAACTGAAAAAATAAAATAAAAAATTAACTGCAAATTTAAACTAAAAAAAGCTGAATTAACCTAAAAAAATCTAATTTATTTTTATTTTAAAAATTTAAAATTAATTGAACTAAGTCAAACACTTCAAATAAATTTAAACCAAGTTAAAAATCATGAATATAAATATTAAAATTTTTTTTTACCTTTATAGTTGTATCAATCTCATTCTAATATTGTAATAATAATTATTTTATAAACTTTTTTTAATCAAAACAATTGAAAAACAACGAGCAAAATAATCTAAAGCAAAATAATTCAATTTTTTAAAAAAACATGTTCACATCATGACATCAAACCAAACAATATCTTAATTTCTCGGTCTCTCATCTCTTCATATATGAAATCGTAAGTTCTAATCTTAAGGCTATATTTATTATTATAGTTCAACCATGCTTAAAAAAATAATTTTAAATAAATTTTTTATATTTTAAAAGTGTTTTTATATTTTTTTTAATTAAAAATCATTTTAGAAAGATATCTTAAAATTAAGACAGTTCTAGTATTTGATATTGTAATAAATTGTTTTTTTAATATTTTTTTATTTAAAAATATATTAGAATAAAATATGAAATTGCATCCTTGCATGTCCTCGCAACTTTGGAATAAGATGGGAATTACAAAGAATATCATCTTCCTTTGGGTTTGTGGTAAACTGAGGAGCACCAGCAGAAAAGGTAAAGGTACTATAGTTGAGGTCGATGTAATTTTATGCTTTATGTGCTGTCATCCGTGAAGGTATTGTATTATATGTAAAAGGAATCATTTTACAGGTGTCACAGCTAACGTGGTTCAATACTTCGGCTTTTCTATTTGGAGAGGAAAGCTTGCGGAAAAGAAAATCATGGATGCACGATTCATGGCAGACTGGTGATCTTTTGATTCGGGGTTCAACAACAATAATCAAATGGATGGGTCATGGTTTCGGTAAACTAATCTCATTTAAAAACCAACATATGAAAGTAATAATTCAAAATAAAATTATATCTTTTTTTATGCAACTCTAAATAAGATAGGGATATAATTATACCCAACTTTTTTTGTAAGAATGTGCGTGTTCACACACTTTGTTGGGCAAGGGGTGTGTCCGGGCCCATTCCATGTTAGGTGAAGGAGATAACCACACCAAGCTCCATGTTGGACTGTGGTATAGTTATTCTTAACCATTCTTGAGTGCAGTTATAAGTTAGATCCGACTTCTTCTGGTCTTAGGATGTGAGTTGAATTCAATATCTCTTAAGTTGTTAAGTGTGCGATTGAATGGTCATTTTATACTAAGCTTATATCTTGAATCTGTATTAAAAATTATGATGCCTAACATAATTCTACTAAATACAAATAAACAACTCATGTTTATATTTGATTAGATATGATGATATGAGCAATAAGATAATAATATCTTACTCATACAAGATTACTTTTCTATTTCTTCTACATTCCATGAGGCAATTCAAATCAAGTAATTTAAAAGATAATAGGAATACACAAAAATGAGAGAGATATTTAGAGACATAAACACATTCTCAACTTCTTCCCTTTTATTTTTGGATTTTCTTACGCAACCTTTTTTGTATCTTCATAAAAGCTTACTAATATCTTCATTAATGTTATTTTTTACGGCAAATATTCATAATACCAACTTGATCTTCAAAGGATTTCCTATCAACACTCCGAGGGGACCTTGTGCATGTATTTATTCAAGGAGAGTTTCATACCTCTTTTGAGAAGATTTGTCAAGGAAAAAGCCAGCGTGGTCTCAGAGTAGAGGTCATAGAATTTATCATAAATGATGTATAAGAATATTTAGAAATAATTCATCCTAAAATATTTTCTATAATTTTTGTAACCTCATCAGAAATGATTTTGAATGTCGGGAACTCTTGAAATTCTCCTTTATTTTTTTGCAATTAATTGTTGTAGAAGCTTGTGTGTATACACGAGGCAACATTTAGTAGAAAAAATAAACAAAAACTAACTAGAAAAATGATTAAAATTTAAAAAGAACATTGAGAATAATGAAAAACTAAAAAACAATGTATTGTAGGCCTCATTTATGGGTATTCACTGTTAGGGAATCCACCCGGTGATGTACTGATATTTGCTCATAGAAGACCAAACACACTGACACAATATTTAACGTGGTTCGACAAATAGCCTACCTCCACAAGAGAGTCGGTATTATTAGAGATAAAGAAAAAACACAAAATAAATATATGGAGGAGGAGGATTGCACCCATTTTAACTCAACTCTCAACTTACACACACACACTACTGCATATTGTAGCAGGGCTGCTGTTCTTGGCAGACATTTTTTCTCTCCTTTTCTCACATGTTACACTCTCACCACTCTCTCTCATTTTGCTATCAAACAATGTCTTTATTTATTTGCATCAATAATAAAACAAGATCCACAAATCATAACATGATTTGTGACATTAATGATGTCAACACATGAATTGCATTATTTTTTTTGTTAATGATGGTGCAATTACCGTTGTAGCCTTTTCATAATGATAATCCTATTTTTTAGGGTAAGCTTTAAAGATATTGTTCATTAATGACAATATCCCAACATTCTTAACCTTAACCAGATTAATTACAGACAAACCTCGTAGGAAATATTAAGGCATGTTGAATATTCTAGAAAAAACTTAATTTAATCTAACTATGACATAAAAAATTATGATTGTTTTTGTTAGTTATCTTATTTAACAGACGTCAATATTTTTTAATAAGCTTCCATTTGTTCATCTAGTTTATAATATTTTTTAACAAGCTTCCATTTCTTCATCTAGTTTATAGGAGTATTTGGTGAACATTTTTCGTGAATGCATTCTGCCACTATGCTCTTATAATTCATGGACCCCTCCCTTCAATGGTGAATGCTTTTTTCCCCTTGCCTCTTTTATGGAGATACAAAAATTATTTTTAATATTAACATATTAAAATAATATAAAATATCAAAATTTATTTCAAAACAAAGAAAAAAATTTATTTTTTTGAAAAATATTTGTAAATATAAAAACAAACAAGTTGTTAATCTCCTTCAGTTTAGATCAATACTCCTAAGCAAACTTTAGTCCGGGCATGAACTTTTGTTTGTCATTTGGAGAATTAATTGTGTGGAGTGGAAAAAAATAATTAAATCTAAAAACTTATTGTTAATATGCTACCATATGAGATGAATAAGGACGCGTAATAATCGATTTTCAAAATATAGCCTTCTTCTGAAAGGAGAACTTGAAAGGCCTTCTTGGGATCTTGACATACTCTCTTCCATTATCCTTTCCATTCCTTGTCTTGTTTTCCATGAAGATATTTTCTTATTGCTATTTTGTGTCAGGGGAGGTGCTGTTTTATATTATTTCTTATTGCTATCAACGCATTTTTGAAGCACGCCTTACCTTTCCATATTTCTTTTATTGCCTCTAACCTGAATGACGTACTGATCGTCATCTCACATTTTATTACAGATGAATTGTTGTTTTTTTCCAATTTAATTCTTATTTTTTTAATACATTTTTAAATAAAAACCACATTAAAAGATAACCACGATCATTCTCTGACACCCACTGAGTTCGACAAAGCAGAAAATGGCAACCGGTTTTGCTGAAGACCGGACCGGCTACAGCCAGCAATCATCTCCCTGAGGCAGAGGACACTGCCCAAACTATATAAACACAACGCCCTTACATGTGTAGTCACCGCTCACAGCTAGTAATGACCACATGACCAAAAGTTCTCTGATCAACAGGCGTGCGTCCCCATAGTCGTCTTGTTATTATTTTTTAAATGTTCAGTCGGTAAAAAGCAGTCTTTTTTTACTCATTCACGCGTTTGCTTTGGCTGTGCCAATCTTCTTGCATTCTTTTTTGCAGAAGGGACATGGATTGCTCACCTCTTTCTTTCCGATTTGTTTATTATTTCAATTTCGGGCTGGTCCTTTTTTACCCATTGACTTGCTTTCTTGTAAATGCCCTCCAGACTATGTTAGTCTTCTTGCATTATTTTTTTTTCTTTACAAGGGACATGAATTGCTCAACTTTTTCTTTCTGTTTCATTATTTTTTCAATTTTTGGTCCCTAAAGGCCAGTCCTTTTTTGACTTCGAAGGGCTCGTAAAATTTCCCATGGTTACGTGTTCTTTCTGAGCTCTTTCCTTCTGTATTATTTATTATTTTTTAATTTTTGGGTGGTAAAAGTTGAGCCTTCAAAATAAACTGGATCGGCATTACTCTTAAGATTCCTAAAGTTTGGGTTGCTAAGGGAAGAGAAAAGGAGACATAGGGGAGACAAGAAGCAACATGCCTTTCGAGAGCGTTGCATCTGGTTCTTTCCTTTCCATTTCAAAAAAGATTCAGTTTCTTCAGATTCTCAAATAAAGAAAAATATGTATCCATTTATTGTTGATTTCTGATGATGCAGAAACTGGAGACAGTACTTCAATCGTCGATGGTACAAGCAGCTCCCAAGAAAAAACAGAAATTAGCGGTAAATTCTTCGTTTATATATTTTACTTTTAAGAAAGTCAGCAACAAGCACTTTTGCCAAATAATTGTTATTAGCGGTAAATTCAATTGTCTAACAAAAAGCATAACGGGCATTACTACTCTCTAAAACAGCGACTTATTCCTGGAGCCACAGCCCTGAAAGAGATCACGCCGCCGCAACTATTCAAAAATACTATAAAGGTTTTCGGGCCAGACGAATCCTAGCAGTCAGTAAAGCTGCCGCAATTAGGATTCAAAAACACTACAGAGGTTTTCGGACCAGACGAAACCTAGCAGACAGTATAATTGCGGCTGAGTTACTATGGTTTGTGTCTTGCAGATATGATCCATGTTTTCAAGTGATTGTTCTGTGAGATGCGAGCTCTTTTATTCACTTGAAGTGTGAGTGTTTTGCAGGCAAACGACCCTGTCTCATATCCAAAAAATGGGTCCAGTTCCATCTGTGAACATCGAGAGTGGAAAACATATCGAGTCACTCTTGAAATGGGCAGACACAAGACTTGAGAAGGTACTTGATTTGCTCTCCACTGTTTAAAAATGGAGTTTGTTTGTACTTACAAAATACTTTTCTTGAGCTTCCAGTATGGTTATCTATCCAGCGATCAACTGGCCCTGCTACATTGTTTGGAAACTGTAAGCCAACATGCAAACTTCTGTGTTTCAATATATATATATATATATTCAGCACTGTACGTGTTATTCTCAATTCGTCAATTTAATCCTTGTGTTAATTAAACCTCGTATTAAATTATTGGATCAAATAAGATTACTTGATCCACTACTTTACAGAGTAACTCTATTTTTTATTTTTATTTTTTACAGATGGATCCACTACTTCGTTATTCTCAGAATTCACTTTTTTTTTATTTGATCTGGGGCGATCAATTTTTCTCGGGGAGGTAACATGCATCATAAAAACCAGAAATATATTTATGCATTAAAATTAAGTGATGCAAATAAATTAATTTACCTTCTTTCAATACTAAATAATCTCAAGCTTGAATTTTTATCAGGAAGTTCCATTCATTTTAGATTTTGGCTCTTGTAGTTGGAAGTTTGACTCATATAAAATTGGTGATCTAAAGAGAGGAGAATCATTATTCACCACTGGAAAGCCAACATCTGTTGAACTAAGAATGGATACGACATCATCAACTCAGGTTTTTTTTCCTTCTCCTTTTGGATAAGTTATGTATATTTAAAAAATGTAGGAGAAGACTCGTATTTAAAAAATGTAGGAGAAGACTCGTTATCGAGCCCATAATTGTTATAAACAGGTAATAAAAAATGAGGGTAAAATTTCAAAGATTAAAAGGTTATAGTAAAATATTTGTAATTTAATATATTATTTATAGATTAAAAAAATCATAAAAGGTAAAATTAAAAAATATTCTTACTGGGCACACTTAAAATATAAGAAAATAAAATTTAAAAAAAAAGAGATAAAAAATAACATAACATAAGCTCAATAAATAAATAAATAAAAAACAAAGTAAACTTAGACAAACCTCCTAAATCTGATTTGATTTTTAAGACTAGCTACTTATAAAATCTTGAATTTGGATTCAATCAATAAACTTAACTTTTAACAAATTTAATTTTAAATGATAAAATAAAATAAAATATTAATAAAAATAACAAAAAAAATAAGAATAAAACTTGACACAAAAAACCTAGAGGATAAAACTTGAAAAAAAACATTAAAAATGATCTCAAACAAAATAAATTGCAATAAAAATAATTAGGACCAAACTTGAAAGATTAAGAAATTATAGGGAGTGAAATTGAAAATTTTTTGTATTATAATATATTATTTATAGATTAAAAATTGATAAGGGGTGAAATTAAAAAAATAAATATAAAGAGTTAATCAATACAATTCAATTAAAAAAATAATAAATATTTTTTTAAAAAAAAGAGGATAAAAAATAAGAAAACATTAATTTATATAAAAAAAACAAGTAAATCCAATAAACCTTTTAAAAAACAAGTAAATCCAATAAACCTTTTAAATTTAGTTTAATTTTAAATACATGTTTCAAGAAATCTTTAACCTAGATTTAATCAAAAAACTAATTAATATAAAAATTAATTCAATATAAAAAATTATTATTTTAAATATTTTTAAAACACAAAAATAAAAATACAACCATGATGTTAAAAATAAGTGATGAAAAGCGACGGTAGTGTGGTCACGTCGGCTTGCACCGGAGATGAGGATGATGAGGCTAGGAAATTTGGCTGGATGTCAGCCCAACCGAGGCTGCACTTGAAAGCCTCTGCTGCGCGCTACGCTCTCTAGCATTGTGTAAAGGTGCTTTTGCTAGGAGATTTTTTATTATCTTTCATTTATTGTTCCTGTGTTGGCATGCAGCATGGGATATCTGACCTTACGAGGGCTTGGAAGACCTGGAAAGAAGCCTTGCAACATTGGCTGGAAGTTGTGAGTTCATACATTTTTGTGGAAAACCTTTCTTATTCTACCAAAAGTCAACTGTTTTAAATGACATTTACCGTTTCTTTCCTTGTGTTTTCACGAGTAAATTAAGTTGATCTGTCTAAATCAACTTATAGGAAGCACAAAAGCTTCTTCTTTCAACCGCATGAAATTTAGATTTATAAGTAAAATGATGGAGTTTTTGGTTAAGACCATTTATCAAACAATGTTGTTTTACAGATTGATCCACGCCATCGGGTTGGACACCATTTAAACTTTTACTTTCAGATCTGGATGACTGTCGGGAGTGGCCAACCTTTCTTCTACTGGTAACTAATGAATTCTAGAATCCTTGTTTATTAAACCTAAGCATAAATGCCTTCGTTTCTCGTTCTTCTTCTACACTTCAAATTTCCCTCTGGAATTGGAGGTTGGACGCTGGCCATGGAAAAACAGTAGACCATCTGGCATGCCCAAGGGAAAAGTTGCGTCACGAACGCAATGCATATCTTGAACCAGTATGTCTTATATTTACCCTCTCCTGAAGAATTATATATGCTTCATCCCCTTGCCTGCAAAAACCCTGTTCTCATGCCGATCCAATTCATATTGATATGCTTGTTAGGCCTATATAGTTGTTATTTTCAGCATGTAGCGTTTCTAGATGCTTGCATGAAAAGAGCATACTGGGATGAAATGGACAATGGCACATCAGATCTTCGGTTTGGTTTGTTGTTTTCCTTACAACTAGGAGGTGCCAGTGGGAGCCTCTCAAATCTCGAAATGATCCCTAAAGTTTAGTAATTTTTCATATAAGTCTTAATATTCTATATATGACGTCCATTTTGAATAGAAACAAAGGCTATATTGGAGTCAATACTCTATAGTGAAAGCAATTGGGTTGGGTAATATATATAT